>JAIOKQ010001013.1:1200000-1549414 GCA_020654165.1 Oryctes rhinoceros
TTCAATCGTGATTTCAACCATATTGTAAGGATTTAAACTGAGTTGGTGAAAGCAACCACGGGTAATAGGATGTTTTTATAATCGTCTGATTTATGTAGTTTTAAGTTAAGTGAAACCGTATAAGCTTGGTAGTTATTGGGTGACCATTCTCTTTTAAGTTTATCATCAATAAACCACTTCCCCTGCGTTTCACGAAATTACCAGATACTAAGATTATCACGAGATTACCAGATACTACTTGGAGAAACTGGCAGACAACACGAACGCAGTTTTATGAGATTAATAAACACGAGTCGTGTAGTCTGCTAATTTCTTGAAGCTAATGCAAAGTGGCGCACTTTAATCATCAATCGGGTCATTACCGATATTTAAGACTCTCTTATCTTTGTTAATGAAAGAATGTTACTAGATAGCTTCATCTCATCCACTATGTTATTGTCTTTCATAAAGTCATAAACGTTGGAGTCGTAATCTTGATTATGCCAAAAAGCAGTACTGTTACCTCTATCTGATTTTCCCGACAGTTAAATTAGTCTGATTTAATTCTCTTATTGATAAAGTGTCAAGTTATTTTTTTCTTATTAGCTAGTACTATAAGTTTAAGGATTTTATATAGAAAATAATCCCTGTGAGGTAGATTTTCTTTTAACTGGCCTGAGGGAATTTTTAAACCCCCTCAGGCCAGCCTGAGGGAGTCAGTCAAAATCAAAAAAAAATTGGTTTTGGTTGATGGCATATTTACCGAAACTAGTTCTGATATAAATAGAAACAAAACCTAAAAGAACTAAAAAACGATTTTGGGTTTTATTTTAACATATCAGAACTTATAACATGGAGCATCTGCAAACCTATCTTTTCAGTGCTGCTTTCGATAACCGACTCTCCGTGGTAATATTGCGATTAGCAGATGGACTCGACTATAGCAAAATTTTAGAGGAGGATGACAATGTTCCAAGTGCGGATATCAGCATGCCCATATCAAGAGCAGAGCCTATTTCGTCCATATCCAGACAGTTAATGCATGCAGACTCCAACTTGAATATATCTCATCTCGTTGCATCCGAAGGCAATATCTCTTCCAACGTATCCTCAAGTATGTTTTATTTAGTAGACTGGTAATATTTATAAGTTTGTGCCTATCTTGCAGACACGACAAGAAGTTACAATATCACTGGAAAAAACAACAAAAGTAAAAAACCTTTGAATGTAGATAAAGTTATCTTTCGAACCGATTCCGGACAGGAACTGCATAGAACCGTCTTAGATAAAATATCAATATTTAGAAACAAACAAAGTAATGGTACCATAGACGTTTGGTGGTTGTACGACGATGGTGGACTCACTATGCTACTGCCATATATCATATCCACGAGGACCCATTGGGCTAATAGTAAATTGAGAGTATTTGCATTAACAAGTAATAATCTTGAAATAGAAGAAGAAAAGAAGTAAGTAAATATCTAATGTATGATATGACTTTTTCTAAACCAATTGCAATACCACAGCATGGCAAATTTGTTGTCTAAATTCCGTCTTGAGTACTCCAGTCTGCAGATGGTAAATATATCTGACAAACCATCTGATTCCACGATACAATTTTTTGATGAGCTTTTGGAACACTTTAAAACGCCATGCGAAATAAAAGAAAACGGTAATTCTCAACCGAATAGTTTTTCTAACATGACTAATTGTGTTATGTTACAGAGTGCAAAGTGTCTGAGATAGAAATAGCCGCCTTACAAGAGAAAACATACAGACAACTGAGATTGCGGGAATTATTATTGGAACATTCAAGTCAAGCGAATCTAATTGTAATGTAAGTATTTTTTTATATGTAGCTACTTATCAATACTTTTAAGATACATAGTCTTAGAAATGGATAGTAAGTTATTTTAGTTAATTCAACATTGAGCTAAATATATTCCTAATTGCTCCTTGAACATGGGCTAAATGCCAAAATATCACTTCAACTGCTCTATATACAGGTGATTCTTTAATATTGCGAAAAATGTTAAAGACAAATTTTTTAGATAAAAATAAGAAAAAAAGTTCCCATTAATATGTGTCCGGAAACTCTTCGTTTCCCTGATACAGGGCGTTCATTTTTTTTTAATCTACTTTAATAATTGTTATTTCAAATGTCCTTTAACCGATTTATTTGAAAATTGACTGGTTTAACATAATACCAAATGTTACAAAATGACAATTTTGAGAACTTTTGCTCTGCACTTATTTATTTCAGGTATTAAAGCACAGTGAGGCAGGAATTATTAGAATTAAAAAATTAAATTGGTGGAATTAATGAAAGCCAGAATAAATGACCACCATCAATTGCACTACATGCTTCGATCCTGATTAACGAACACGTTCAAGAATGCCCGGAGTGTGCCAAATTGTTTCACACGCTGTAACAATACGATTTTATGAATTCCTCGACATTTTCAATTAGAGTGGAATAAATCAGATGTTTAAGATGGCCTCAGAAAAGCTTATGGGCCTTCTCGATCTATCCAACGATTTCAGTACAATGCATCCAAATATTGTCGCGCAATTAAACTAAAATGTGCTAAAAAATGAACGCCCTGTAGCTCGAAAGCGCAGCGTTTCCGGACACATGCTAATGGGAACTTTTTTTCTTACTTTTATCTAAAGGATCTGTCCCTGAAATTTTTCGCGATATTAAAGAATCACGCTGTAGTTTGAGGAATATCAATTATTATTATTAATTACATTTCCTAAAACTGTATTCCGATGTTCTGTTAGTGTCAATTACTAACAATAAAACTTGATGGTAGTAGAAAAATAGTGGTGATATTTACAAGGGTCCAGATTCGTATTGGCCCAATGTAGGATAACACTATCCTTCTCTATTTGACATAATAACATAAAAACTACGTAAGATACCAAAAAGAAGTGAAAACAAGATTACAAGCCAATACAGTGGTACCTCGGTCTATTGCAGTGTTTTGTTATGGAAGAAAACTTGCATGAATTTTTATTTTCAAAACCGGTGTGGTGCTCCCAGATACTAGGTATAACCTTTACAATTTCGGTAGAATTTCAACGGGACTCGTGTATATATTAATTATATACACCATATATTCCATCGCTTCGCTTGCACATCAATTCATAGATGATATTATTCTTACTTTATTGGGAAATTCTTTTATTTTTTATAAAATTTCTTTCAGAGAATAAAGTGGAAAATTCTACAATCACTCAAACAATTCCTTGTTTTTTGTGTCACTAATATCGTCATGTATCCACACGCTAAAAAGAGTACTTATCTAAGTTATTTCTTTTTAATTTCATTATCATATCAAATGTTTCTACTGATTTCTCTACGTAACATTGTTTTTTTGTGTATTAAATTGTATTCAAAATTCATAAGATTTATTTTTAGTTATTCTGTTGTTATGAAAAGGGTTTATTATTATTACTTTTATTTCTTTTAAATAAATTTAATAGAGTTACGAAATGTTTTCAGGAACAAATTAATCTCATAAACTGAAAGTACTATTGTATCTGCCAGTATATATTACGAACTGATTCTACCGAGTACATGTATAGTCCAATAATTTATTGATTTACTTTATGTTCCACAACGTTACTAGATATATGCGCCCTCGACGAATGTCTGATTATGTGGTACACCAGAAAACTGCTATAAGTGGCTATACCATCAGCTACTTGTAGCACCAAAGCCAATAATAATAATAATAATAAAACTGTTATAAAAAAATAAGTTTCCTTAGACATTGATTATTAAATTCTTCTCTTCCGCCGACTTCTGTTGACAAATTTCTATCAACTAATAATGTACTAAGACTCTGCTATTAAAAAGTAACCTGAGGTTTCAGCAATTTCCCATAGATGAAGCGTATGTCGTAATTGCTGCGGTAAATATCATAATACGTTAATGTGTCATATTTACTCAGCTTTTACACGATAATTATCCGTCAGTGGTGAATGTTAACATATTCCGTTTGAACTGATAAATTACGCACTTGCAGGTAGCCCGTAATATCGGAAGATACATGAGAGTCGAAATATATTATTGTACTCATTTGAGTACATTGAGAATATATTTACAAGAAATTTTTATCTGATTCATTTCAAAGTTTTTCAACATGTACAGTACAAGTCAATCGCTCCTAAGTATTTCTACAATAAACGTTTTAAAACAATGGTAGAAGCAGTAAAATACGTTTGTCCTGCAAGCAATTATTATTACCCCGCTGAGGTAGATAATCAAACAGATGAGGGAGAATTCGATGATAATGATTATAAGTATTTTCAATTTTTGGCAAGATATTCCTAAGCCTAAGTGAATCATAGACTATAAAGGTATATAAAACTAAGGCCTTCGAATAAAAACTGAAGAATATAAAATATGAAGACTGATAGTTCAATTCAGGCTTTGGTAATGGTACAGTATTAAAATTGATCATTAAGCAATTACACCTTTATAAATTACAAAAAAAAAACAACGGTTTGGTAAGAAGGGGATATACAAATATTTTTTTTAAATTTCACTGTTTCCAGCTACCACAAATTACCACATTAACCAAGGTATTGGTGCGTTAACGAAGACACTTCTATACCGTGTGTGTTTTCACCCAAACTTTTCTATAAACGAAGTGATGGTGAAACACTTTGAACATCACGCCGGTGAGCAATTTCTAAAAAGGAAACCACTAAAATTTGGGTTTGACGACTGGAGACTTTGCGGTCCCAACGGGTGCAAAGTAAAAAAACGGCGAGGTGGTTGACCATTAGGCACTAAAGCTGTTTCAGGTTTTTGCGTATTGATATGTCGCACAACCTCCTGATCACATAGGTTATTTTGATAACTACTTTTCTGGCTACAATGTAATGAAGACGCTCAGAGAAATGAGCATTAGAGCAACTGGAATTATTCTCAAAACCGGACTGAAAATGCACACTATCACTAGTATATGTAACTGAAACCTTTCAGCAAGTATATAAATAGAAAAATAATTTGTACCCTAAAAAGAGAATAACATTGTTATGATAACAAATTACGACTCTATCCAGCCCCTGGAAAAAGTAAAACAAAACACAAGAAAATTGATGCGCCTTAGCTATACTGGCAGTTAAAATTAATCTGTGTAGGCGGGGTTAACCTAGTGGATCAAGCAGTAAATACTTACAGTGTCTATTCGCCGCAAAAATTGCCTCTTTCAACTTATTCGGTAATAACTGAACAGAATGTCTCACCGAGATGCATCAATAGAGAATAAATAATTTTTCGGAAACATTATCAGGACAGACGATGCCAAATTTACAAAAAATGGTCTGTTCAGAAGCAATTCTTATATTGCAGTGATTGGAATCCGCCCATATTTGATGAGCAAAACATCTAATGGTAAGAAATGATGCGGTGGCATTTCATTCTGCTTTTTTTGCTGCACCGAGTTACATACTCGGTAATAAGTGCAAGAATGACATTTCCCATTTGTTCAACTTTTTCTGCGGGACACAATAAGAAATCGAGTATGTTATACTCCATTAACTACGAGAGTTAAAAAGGACTGTATGCTCATAGTAGGGCATGTATTTGAAAGTTTAAGCCAAGAATTTTTTAAGAAGGCTACTAATGAAGAATTAATGCGGAGATGAGGGAAGTGGTTAGTAGTTAGAAGAAGTGGTTCAAGAACGTAACTTTAAGTATTTGTTGAAATAAATATTACATTTTTTACGGTTTATTATATTTTTTTGTAATTCAACACAATGTGTTCTGTTTTTACAATGAAATACGCAAAATTAGTTCCGACAATTGCATCATGAACAGTAGATTTAGGCCTTTCAACTATTGCCTTGGTGGATAGGAAATCTTCAATACTCCATGTTATTTGTTCAACCATATTCGGTGAGCATTTCTGTTTATGGGAATACCGAGCAGGATATGCATAAAACAATTTTATTACATTCTCTACAAATTGAAGGTTATAATTGGAAACTAATTAGTATTGTTCCGTAATGGTTATAGCTGACTTAAAATTGAATGATATTTTTAAAAAATTACGTAAGCTACATTCTTACATCGTATATATAATAGTGAATACTTTTTCATCGGGAAATACCATTGATTGAGTCAGATTATTAAGAATACATTAATTTATGTACTACCAAGTTTTCACAATTTTCAAATGTACATTATTTTATATATCGATCATATATCGTCCGATGCAATTCTCAGTGAGATCCAGTCTATATTAAGGTACACTATATTTTCTACACACAAGGTATATTATTACCAGCAATACTTTCAATATTTACCAAAATAAATAAAGATTGAAAAAATTACTCTCCAAAATTGCAACTTAAGCCATAATCTTTCACTACAATCTTCACATCCTTTATATTTACGAATGTTACTCTGAACGAAATTGCTAAGTGTAAATATAGTATATAGTAGTGTAGCTTAGGTATATACGTATCACATTAGATACTCTAAATCTTCATTGATAATGTTATTTACCGTTGTTTGAAATGCGGCAGGCAATATTTTTTAATCAACTACACATGTAAAATATTAACTGAACATTAGATGCTTTACAAGTTAATAAATAAAATAATTGGATGTGTTCTAACAATGTATTTTTATTAAACTACCAAGTGTACATTATTTATTATTTTTATGATTATTTTTTGAAATTTTGAAATTTTTGACATAAAATTTGTATTTTTTAAATGTTCAGCATTTTATATGCATTTTTGTTCTAATTTTCTAGGTCACTACCTATGCCCCGCAAAGGAACTGTATCAGCGCCGCTGTATATGGGGTGGTTAGAGGCATTAACCAAAGATCTGCCGCCATATCTTTTAGTCAGAGGAAACCAACAGTCTGTGTTAACGTTCTATTCCTAATTGTATAAAGAAACTAGATATATATTCTCAAACAGTCTGAATTTCGATCAAGTAAATGTAATAGAAGCATGAAAGAATATATATATATATATAAAATCGTACCAAAAATACATCTACCTATTTCTATTCGTAGATACTCATTACTAACATTGTCAGTCACATTGTATACATAAATACTACACTTGGTATAAATGATTTCGGTAGTCTGTTACCAAAATAAAAGATCTACTCCTTGTAGGATAAGAAATAAATATTATTTAAGGTTATAAACTACATACTTTTTATTTCAACGCAAATTCTGACTAACGTCAAGCGTTTTGCATACACTAAAGTCGAATTTAAGCGAAACTCTTTCGATATAACCTGATTTAGTATAATAACAATCTTGCGCTAATAACTCTTACACTATAAGAAATACAAGAAAATATTAGAAAATAATTGTGTGTATAGAAATTCTTTGTCAGGTCCAATGTTTCTAATTTCCTCTTAAAGATATTTTAACTTGACCTTACCTTTTTTAGCAGCACATTAAAATGTTTACGTCCTTTGCGGCAAAAAGGTTTACTATATCTTGTTACATATAATGCTTACCTACTAATATATTTTTCTTTCCACCAGAAAATGTAATTTTGGTAAGGAAATACCAGAGATTTTCAAATTTGAGATTAGCAACATTGTTATGTGACAAATTTTATACAAATTCTTTCTTCCTTATTCCCTGCTCCTAGCATTGCTTATCTATTTTCCTTAAAGCAAATTATGTTACAGTATTGTACAAAACCCACATAGTATTTTTATGAAATTGTATTATTTACCTAAAATGTCAATAGGGATAAATTTCCTTATGTCTTATTTTTTTTTTTATTTATTCTTTAGTCATGTATAATTTTTGTAGAGGTTGAATTAAAACACTGGTACTTATTTATTGAATTTATTTTTTCTTGCATACATTACCTTTTTACTTTATATTATAATTTTTTACGATTCACGTTTCGTTAGATGTTAGAAATGTAGTTCGCAATATCTAATTGTAACGTCAATTAATAATCACTTGCGAAAAGTAGCAGCAACAGCAGTCACCTAGGTACCGTAAATTGGAGCAATACTGATCACATTTACAATACTATTTCTCAGCTGCATCGAAGAAATTTGCAAAGAAAATATATGATCACATTACACATACATTGAGTTAACACACAACTCAGTGCATTCGAAAACAATATTTTTTAATACATCAGATACGGTCAATTTTGTCCCGTACGCGGGCAAATCGATCACCTATTTACTTTCCAATCAAAATCGATTGAAAACCTTATGGTAAATCCAATAAAAAATTTTAATTAAGAAAAGAAGAATTGCAGGACTAACAGAAAATATGTATTATAAAGTCAATAAACGGGTAAATAATGCCATAAATTATATAAACCAATAAACTGAAAGAAAAACAAAAATTTACTCAACTCGTCTTCGTTTCAATTGTTCAAATACATCTTCCTCTTCTGATATCACGCCCTGTGACTATTGCCGGATTAATTGTTCTCTTGCAAATTTCCTGTATTTCTTCTCTTCTACTTGAGGCGATACAAAATAGTCGTCTTTTAAATTAATTCTTCAAGTGCTATCTAATGGATAAAGAAATAACTGTTTGGCAATGGTTAATGGCCTCAAATGGCACATTTCTTTGACCAGAAACCTATAAAGTCATTTTTTCTTTATCTGCATATAGTTTACTTCTTTTAAACTGCAATAGATAAGAAAATATGAAAAAAAGTCTAATAATTCATATTTTATCCTATATGCTAAACTTTAACTAAAAATATTTTTAGAACTAAAAAGATGACTACAAGATCTACCCACATGTACTCTAATTAGCCATTCCTTAAAAGCTTGTTTTATAATTGGTAAATGGCTATATGCTGTTGCTACTGGATGTTTGTTACAATTAGCGTGATAAAACAGAACAACAAGAAAGTAATGTGCAGTAAGCATAGGTTTAGTCTATCTCTCACATAGTCGGGGAAACGCCAGTTGATCGTGTTAATACTTCTCCACAATCCACCAGAAAAGGATTGTAGCTTCCTGCAATATTCGATAAGGCATAATAAAGTCTTTCTCGGCCTGACCATTTCTTACAAACTAAGGAGGAGCTTGGGCGATAAGTTTTACAAATTTATTTCTAAAATGTCAATCTGGTTTTGGTTGGTTTTACTTGCTACTACTTTACAAGCTAAGGAGTACAAGCTAAGTAAGATTCTGTTTCAGATAACTTGTACAAAATTAACTTGATTTTCAAACGCAATCCAACCCACATATTTGATGATATTGCTCGAGGCAATTTTTTCTTCATCAGTTGTGTCTTACTCAATCGATATTGTCGCCTAGGAGAAAACGTGTTCGCGTGTAGTACATTTCTACGCACTTGACTTAAAGCACCATTTCACCATCCAATCTATCGCGTCAACTGAAGTCTTCTCACTAGAAATTTTTGATTTCTACAGGAGGTATATTTGATTAATCATTTGTTAAATTCATTCAAGGTAGCTTGGAATGTCACTGATATAGAAAATAAAAAGCTCTGGTCCTAGAAAGAAACGTTAAGCGACCCCAACCATAGGTGGGAGTGTACACTGACTTCCCCGATTTTACCAAGATCTTACTTTTTCCGCGTAAATATGAGCTAATTAGATGAACTAGCGGCACGTTAAATCCCATCCCGATCATCTTAAAAAACTCCAGTATGACACACCCTGATAAACACTCTCACTTTCCTTAAATGATTAAATGATTGCAATTAAATTATACTAGAACGAGTTTGCCCCATGTGATCAAATTTGTCCCAGTTTACGGTATGTATAGCGTCCATAAGTCAAATTGCGCTGGATGTCCCAACACTACTTTTAATGTAATATCTACTGTAAGAAAGCAATATAGAATAGAAAGCGCATAGCACTTATTATATTAGTGCGAATACTCCTTATTGCCCGCTATTTTTACTGAAGCAAAAACAGCCAAAGTTTTTAAGTATAAGTTGTCGTATTGAATGCAACTGAATGTCACAAACGAATATAAATTTTCTGCAGGAGTACCAACAGATGTACAAACTATTATGTACAAATTTATACATGATCCTTCCTACTGTTTTCCTTATATTCTCAATCTTTCAAAGATTAATTGTGAATATTTGAATAAGAGAACAATTCAATTATTACCTCTAGTGAAAGAACTAGGAGTCAACTATAGAGTATGGCCGGTTGCGTGTTTCTCGCTGTTTTTTCAAACTACCCAAAGAAATAGCAAAAACTATAATTTGATACTCCCAGTTGTTGTTCGTCGATGAAGTCCTTTTTGTGTTATTGTTTTTTTTTTCTTTTTTGAGAAATAGCCTCTTTGATATTGAATTCGAAAAAGCTATTTACTAAAATTTTCATTAGTTTTTTGAACTTTTGCAAAAACAAATTCAAAATGCGAGAAGAAATGAAACCAGAATACATGTTGGTCACGGTATTGAAATTGAAGAATGTAAGAGTATGATGATTTATACGCCAAAGTGTTAACATAGTAAACTATTATTGAATATATACATCCTTGAATGCTAATAAATGTAAAACACATATCCTTTGCGTTAGTACAATTTGATAAATTGACTTGTTAAAACAAAATGTGCTCCGGTGCAAAATACCGATCGGGGAAAAAGTCAAAGTTTTAATAAAAGCATTTTAACTCCAAAGAGGCAAAGAACCCACGAAGTCTTTGTCAGTAATGTTTTGGTAATACTTAAATAAGATTTAAAACTTAACTAATTCGTTACATTGTTGTGATCTAAATGTCTTATATATGTATCATGTAATAAAGTGGAATTAGAAAGTTGTTTCTACTTTTTTTGTCCTTTTACTAATTAAGTTTCTACGTTAAAAGATATCGGAGACCTACTTCTTAACAGTTAACTTATATTTATAAACATTAATTCATATTACATAGTGCTTTACAGTCTTTTGACAAAGGGGGAAAGTGGAGAGAATGTGGCTAGAAACCTATCTTAAATCAGCAAAGGCACCTACCTATCATACGGTTATGGGTATTCGTTCAATTGGAGGTCGTCGTTCAAAGAAGAAATGCTCGTGGACGCTGGACCCAGTCAAAGACGGTCATTCAGATCGAAACATGCAAACGGGTCCCACGGAAGGAGCTGCCCACTAAAACTCACGAATGCCCTTCCATATACCGCTAACGTGGGAACTGAGGTCGTAATCCAAAACGTCGCGCAGGGTTATAGGGTTAGGTGAAAACTCAGCTATAGTTATTTGTTAAGTGCCAAATTGTAGCCATCAGAGGTGGAGAAATACGCAAATAAACATTAATAAAATCAAACTGATAACAACATTTATTTAAAAAAAGGAGAAATGTCTGGTGGAAAGAAACCAAAAGTAGATGCAGAGGGTCGTCAGTTTCAAGAAAAATGGACTGAAGGATTCTTTTTTATCTTGAACAATGGTAAGCCTAATTGTTTACTGTGTAATTAATCCATTTCAGTGATGAAAGAATTCAATATAAAAAAGCATTATTCAACTAAGCATCCTATGCTGCACTCACTGACAGGACAAATAAAAAAAGACAAAATCCAGAAGCTTACCGCAAGTTTGGAAAAACAGCACCAAATGTTGCATAAACAAAGAACACAACTTCATAATGTTGTGAAAGCTAGTTTTATAGTTAGTTCAAAATTGGCAAAGTCATTAAAATCATTTGCCGAAGGAGAATTTGTCAAGGAGTGTGTGTTAGAAGTTTGCAGTGTTTTGTGTCTTGAAAAAAAAAATTAATTTGAAAAATTAGTTTGTCAAGACGAATTGTCGCCCGACGTATAGAAATGATGGCTAATGATATAAAAACAATTTTGACTGACCGTATGGCTGGTTTTGAATCATTTTCCACAGCATTAGACTGTGGAGCTTAACAAGCTATATTTATTCGAGGTGTTAATAAAGAATTCACCGCTACTGAGGAATTGCTTATAATTGCTTGCTTTATAACCGCTAAAAAAAGCCACTACAAGAGAGGACATTTTTAATTAAGTTCAAAAGGTATTCACAAGTTTTGGCTTGCCATGGTCAAAATTAGTTGATGTATGCACAGATGGTGCACCTTCTATGGTCGGCTTACGTAAAGGTTTCATCGGTATTTTGTATAAAAAAGCAATTGAATTAAATGTGGAAAAAGATGATTTGATTATCCACCAACAGACCTTGTGTTCTAAGTCCATTCGACTCCAGAATGTTATGAATGTGGTAGTAAAAACCATCAATTTTATTCGATCCCGAGGGCTTAACCATCGTCAGTTCGAGGCGTTTTTGGATGAAATATCAGCCGAATATGAGGACGTAACATATTATTGTGAAGTCAGATTGCTAAGCAAAGGGAAAATGCTGAAACGGTTTTACGAGCTTAGAAATAAGATTTTAGCAGATTTTATGCAAATAAAATATAAACCACTATAGGAATTGAGTGACCTAAAATGGATATGTGACTTAGCATTTCTGGTCGAGCTTACAGACCGTTTGAATGATTTAAATTTGAAACTTCAAAAATAAGGACGGTTAGTAAATGATTTGTACAGCCGTTTGAAAGCGTTTCAAAACAAAATTCGCTTGTGGGAAGCACAGATGCTCTTTGGTAACAGTTACCATTTCACTACGCTTTCTACGCATGAAAATACTGCTTATGCTCAATATGCTGAAGAACTCAAGTTACTGTCGGAGCAATTTTTTAACAGATTTAGCGATTTTAAAAACATGGGGGACAGTTTCAATTTATTTGCCACTCCAATAAAAAGTAATGTACAAAACGCTCCAGTACACTTGCAAATGGAATTGATCGAGCTTCAAGAAAAGTTACTCCTAAAATCTAAATTTGAAGACGTGGAGTTGTGCGACTTCTACAAAAAATACCTCGAAGTAGGCTATTTTCCGGAGCTTAGAAAATTCGCAAGAAGATTGATTTGTGCCTTTGGCAGTACTTATAAGTACGAACAGTTCTTTTCAATTATGAAAGCAAAACATCGTACAAGACTGACTGATGATCTTTACGTCTTTGTATCAGTTGAATTAATCCAAACATCGATGAATTAGTTTCCCAAATTCAAGCTTAAGTGTCTCATTGATTTCGTTGTCGCCATTTAACTTTTGTAGTTTGTAATATTCCAAATTTCACGATTTAATTATTATGTTGCACCTATTTTTTTCATTTCATTTTCTTGTTTTAATAAATTGCATTATAATAAGATTGTCGTATTATTTCATGTCTAATATTTATCCCTAGAAATTATAAAGACTACCTTAAAATGCACTGCTTTTAAACGCAACCCGCGAACGTATTTGTACACTAGAGTTTGGCCCACAACATGTCAAAGATTGCCCATACTTGATTTAGATGTTTTGGGAAAGTAATGAAGTTATTGTAGCGTTTCTCCATATTTAAATCGAGGATTAAAGAAATTTTGTTTCAGAAATAGAATAAGGATACTACAGAGCTAGTAATGTAATTATCTGACAGAGAACACATGAACATGTTGCAGAATAATATTTTATTTTTATTTTTATTTAGCAGGTTATATAGGCATTTATATTGTGTGTGGGATGGAAACAAAAATTGGAACCACCGCTTTTATCTATCCGCTATAGAGTCTAATAATATATTTAAATCTGTACAAATGTAGTAAAAAAGAATTAAATTTTCATCGATATTAATCCTTTTATGCTTTTTTTATGGTACACTCTGTATATGCTTATAAAAGTTAGTAGAAAATTAAAGAGGTAGTAGAGGTTCTCCTTCTAATATTGATAGTTTTTCAGATAGAAAAAAGAAAAATGTTCCTTTTCAAAATAAGGTGCTTCCAATTTTTATTTTTACACTATATAAGGGACATAATTTATTATTTGTCCTATACCGCTTGTTGATCGTATTCAGAATTTTTGTGTTACTTCATGCTGTAATTTCTGTTACAATTAGAGTGAGCCGGCATGTCCACATATCGGAATCATATCTAGCACACAACATCACGCCCACAAAATGCAAAGCAGTCACGTTTTGTGTAGTTCAACTTGGGTCTTCACGCGAGTACGAACATCGAATTGAACGGCGTTTGTATAATTTATAGTATATTGAGCATACAGAGACAGAAAAGGTGACCATCATTTAAAAACGTAAAAAAGTATGTCAGTGAATTTCCGGATTTATATTATGATGGTACTAAAATAGTGTGTAAAGTTTGGGATAAACAAATTTGGGACATAAAAAACACGTTACTCTGCGATGGATCCCAAGCCAACAAGGAATCAAAGGCAATGAAAAGGCAGACAAGCTGCCTAAGGAAGCACCTCTCTCAAGGTCTCTAAGGAAGACCGTTCTGCGGCCTATAGGAGAGCCAGATAAAACAGGTAATTAAAGCATGGTAGGACCTCATACTGGGAAAATATTCCAGGACAAAAATAGGCGAAAGCACTTACATCAGGTTCTTCGATTACTGGCGGGATCTTTGACAGGTCACGCAACCCTAAAATATCACCTATTTAATCTAGGGAAAGCTAAAGATCAAATATGTCATATATGGCTAGAAGATTTGGTGACGACAGAACACATTTTATACAATTGCGTTGCCATCACTCGCATTCTACATCAATATCATAACATCTACTGAACTGAGGGAGGAAGATTATAGAGTATTACTGAGGTTTATTGAGAGCATCCGTCTTCTCTAACACATATAAAAGCATTTCGTTACGATGGATCTATTAAGGTGGCAGTGATTAAATGCGTTTGTGCCTCTGCCCAATATAATTTGAAATTTTACAAAAAACCTGCAGCTGTTAACGAAAATCAAATGATATTTCAAGATACTTTCGTTGAAATAGATTTAGTAACTATTTACGACAATTATGTCGGTTTATTTCACGCAATAGAAAAACTTCGAAATATTGTATTATCATTCGTGGAGTCCGTGCAAATTGTGAAAGATGTGCTACAAGTGATATATGTAGAGAATATGTGTGGATAAATTCAAGGAAGTTATAAACTAAACAAAGACTTTGTTTTTAGCACATTAATATAGTGCATCTTATCCATTATCTGGATGTGTGGATGTCGAAACACAGTTCAGCAAAACAAATCTTGAAATGTACCTAATGCTAGCAATCTTATTCTATTTGTGTTACGTATGTAAAGTAAGTGGGTTGTATATAATACTTATAAATAAATAAATAAATAAATTAAAATTACTCTTTTCCGATATATACCTGCGTTAAATCCTAATGAATAATATATGTACGTATGCGTATGAAATTTAGTGCTGTCCTGGCGTGTAGATAATAGTATTAGATAATAGTTATAATGGATTAAAGCAATAAAAAAATGTATTATTAGTATTTATTCCCATATCCAAAACAAACAATTAATGAACACAAATATCAAGATATTATCCTTTAACGTCTCTAAGGCAAAACTATTATAAAGTATTAAGCTTCTAGTTCAATCTGAAAATAACACAACTGGTGTTGACCAACAAACTAATGAAATTGAATTATCACAATCAAATATGAAGTATATATTGTTAGCATTCGATATAGCATTGTGTAATCAACATTAAAACATCCAGCTGCAGTGAATACAGGTGACATGGAGAAAGTATGTTCGGCCAAATAAACTAAGTTGTCTCGTATTACGTGTTCTTCGGCAGCATCTTGGAATCGGAGTGCCAATCTAAAACATATCTCCGATGTTCTTGTAAATTCATTAACAGTATTATCCGCAATTTTTCCCAAAGCGAATGCGACTATCTAAAACACAAAAGAATTACAACAAATCAGAAGTAACTTATATTCTATGCTTTTCTGTGCATATCTACTGAAGCTAGGTGACGTCCAATATCTTCAAAATTATCGATAGCTTTGTATCTTAAGATCGTTGGAGTAAGCCTCTGCCTTTTCATAACTTAGCAGGAATCTCTAAACTACCGCAACAAAACAGCATACCTGAATAGTCGGTACTTACGGAAGAAGTTAGATTTAATATTATTTATTATTTCAGTACCTATCAAGTTTGTTTTCTGGAGAAAAATATGGAAACATGGGTATCAAGCAAGAAACAAAGGGTTGTGTAGAACATGTCTCATACAGTATTCACATAGGATCACACCGCGCTATAAGCAATAAAAATTCGCTTTTATAAAGCTATACCTCTTTTATGTATTTTTAATTATCGCAAAGCCAGTTACATACCGATAGATGTATCAACAAATGCGAAACGGTATGTTTGTTCGTAAACTAGGACCGGAAAGTCTCTTACAACGTCACATAGAACAATAACAAGATCAAGTAGCCAATTTAAATTATTATTTACAAGAGGGTTATATGGGACTAAGTCACCAACATTGGATAAAATATTAATTACATTTGACATGAAATCATTCACCTTGTTAGCCCAGACATAGCCATAATCGAAATCTCCAACAAGGACTATATTGGAAAAATTGGAAAGAAACTGTAAATTCCTCAAACAAGGTCTCGAAGTCTTGACGACTTAGATTAGGAAGTACATATAATCCAAATACATGCAATACATCTAGTTTAAAGGTGAATTTACAATCAATAATGTCTACGGATAAAATATTATTTATAAAATTCGTAAGATCCAAAGGCGTAACATTGAAATAGTTCCTGTAAGCCAGCAATACTCCACGCCTCGATATGTATGTTACTTATTAATTGATTTAGAAAATGAATTCCATAAAAGTACCTTTTAAATAGAAAAAGATTACACCGGGTCTGTAAAAGATAAACAAAGTCCTGGCTCATCTTAAACTCAAACGGTTTGATAAATCTAGAAAAAAAAAAAAAATAGGACAGGAACATTATAATAAATAAATATAAAACAGGACAATTCTTGTACTTTTCAAGTAAGAAAATTTATACTAGGAATTACAACACGTTTATCCAATCCACAAAATATGTAGTTCCTCTAACGAAAATTATAATTCATTTAAAAAAGTGTAGCTGTCGCATATCTTACTATACAAGGTGAGTCGAAGGAAGTTGCCAAACTTCTGAAGCGTATTGTACGCAAAAATACTGTAACAAAACATTCTTCTCTGATTGTCGGATGATGCGTGCATGATGCGTGGAAATATAAGAATACCATAGCACAACTTATGCAAAGAGCTCTTGACGATACATATAAATGGTATCAAAATCCCCGTACGGGGAAAATGTTCCAGGACAAAAACAGGCGAAAGCATTCATTCTCGCCTAACACAGCAAAAATGCTATTATTCAGCAAACAGGACCTTAAGTTACTGACAGGATATCTGACAGGTTGTGCCGCCCTGAAATATCACCTATTCAATCTAGGGAAAGCTGAAGATCAAATCTATTGTCTATGGCAAGAAGATCTGGAGACAGCAGAACACACTCCATGCAAAGGTATATGTGACTTAACCCAGTGGCACTAATATTAATATATTTTTAGCAGTATTATCTTGCCATACATATTATTGCAAAGAATCATAATGTTGTTAAGTAAAAATGTAAACAATGTTGTTAAATTGTGATGAAAGCGTGGACATTTGCAGAAGCGTAATGAAATGATGAAATCAGATTGAGAATCTGTAAGTTCCACCCTTTGGTCTGTACTAACCGCGGTCAGTCTATTGTTACTTTAAAAATGTATAAACATTGGTTCTCGTTTAAGTTATTAATTCAGTTTTTCATTTAGTATTACTGCTGATGACTATAGCCATTGAAACGTGCATTTATTGTTAATGAAATGTTGTGATGAGGGTTTTAGTGAAGTGTTTTAGTGTTCCAGTGCCACAGTGTTCGAATACAACCTTTATATACTTGTTATAGAAACTATGAACTTACCAATAGAAACATTATCCATATGACTAACATGATTCTATATTGTTTTCCAGATAATCTTGTCGATTCCTTGAAATGATTAAAATACCGGAATACAATAAACGCAAGAGACAATAAACTACTCGTGATTATTAACAAAATCAGCAGCAATATTTGGAAGCCAAATATCCCGTTGAAATGCTCCACTGCTTCGAATAACATTATATAAGTAGCATTTGCTTTTCTAAATTTTTGATAAACACTCTTTTTATTGATGGTAGAATTCAGATATATTTTCGAATGTCTATGTCTTAACGAAGCTAGGCTACAAAATTGATAAATTTGATTGTTTAAGGCCACCATGTTCACTTTAACAATATTCATATACTCGCATATCTCAAGAATAAACATAAATATAGGATAGTAGTTGGCATAATTTAATATATACATGCTCTTCCATGTGTCTTTACCATCAGCTATGCATCCATTGCAAATAATAATACCAATAAAAATAATATGAGTGACGAAAAGCAATAAATATTTCACTGGTTGGAATTTGGTAGAATGCGTTCTTAAACTTACACACGTTGTAAACATTTTTGCTTCAAAGTTTCTGTAAAGCTTGCTGTTGTAAAAATTCACACTCAATATTGGTAGGACTGCTGTTAACACCATACATATTGATTTCAACATTTTGATGACACTCATCGCTGTAGAAGTGAAATTCTTCCATGTGTTATATGAAGCGAATAAATTTGAGACAGCCACCACTGCTGCCATTAGTAATGCGTAAGCTCTCTCTACTGTGCTGTAACTTCGTGGTTGCAATGCCAAAATACGGAATATATAATTAAAAGGAGTCATGTAATTATCAATGTAGTTATTTAAACGAACGATAGAACCAGCCATAGCTGTAAAGTATGCGTCACGTTTATAAATACAAAAAATAATCGAAACGTTTGGAGAAACAAATTTAATATGTTTAAGTGGTCCTTTATTATACATAATCATTGATCAAAAATATGGTAGAAATGGAAATTATACAAGTCTACAGTGTCACACAAAATTACTATGTAAGTAATTTTAACAATATACACGATAACATAAAAAAAAAACTACAATATAAATAGTGCAGAGCAATAAAAACTATGGGATATTAAGAGTTTGAAAATAGTTTTGTTCTGTACACATCAGAAAATGCCTAGAAACAATAACAAAAAAAAAAAAAATAATACTATAATAGTTTTTTCATGGTATTGACGAAGTCGTTTACAGCAAATGCAATGCAAGAAGAGAAAAAACATGGCACTGTGTTCAATCGGCTAGCCAGTCACAATGGACCAATTAGACAATTGTGAATTGCAACTGCCACACGTTAACAGGAAACCGATACTAGTGATTCCGTATTATGGTGCGATGAGGGTTTTCGTCCCTCAAATGGTGCATATTTGTGAAAAAGATTAATTATAGAAAATGTTAACCTCGATTTTGCTATCGTACACAATATTGTACACCGGATAAATAATCCTGCTTTAATAGGTTATTAAATTCTTTGGAAAGTAAACGCGCGGAGGAACTGTTCTTTGAGGCATTGTACGGTTAACATTTTATATAGCTGAACCAATTTTTAGGTGCTTATTCTCAGATTATTTTCTACTACAGAGTCCACCAAAGGAACCTGACGATTTTTGTATTCGTATTTTGGCTTTTGTATTTTGGTATTCGACTACAAATTTATGTAACAAGATATTTATTTTCACATACAAGTCATCGATAGTATATTACATGCCATTTTATTTATGAAAAATAATATCGCTTAAGTGATGTCTTAGTGATGTTTTAGTTCCTGAATGGTTTGTGGTCTATTTAAACACACCTTGCTCTTTAGATAACCCCATAGACTGTGTGAGCCGTTGGTCCATCTTATTGAAACCATACAGTATTCATATCAATGTTTTGTCGACGAAGTTTTGGTTACAAAAGTTGTTCAACATTTCCACATATGGTTGTGAATTAACCGTAGGAGCATTTGCAGGACCATCTTCAATAAAATATGGACCAATTATATTGAATCGCGCCACTCCGCACCATACAGGTACTTTACGGCTATGTAGAGGTCGTTGATGGAGCTGCCTGGGATTTTCTGAACACCAATAACGAAAATGTTGTTTGTGTACACATCCAGATAACTGGAATGCGCTTTATCGAACATAATTAAGCCATTCAAGACATTGTCAGCAAAAAGTTCCAGAAGTCGATTGTAACAATTCACACGATTTAAAAAGTCTCCGGCAGTCAGTTCTTGAACAATTGGTAACTTATATGGGTGGAAATTTCCATGATTACTGAAATGGCAACTACCAACGATGGTCTCTCCCGATTAACTGCTATTCTATGAAATACAATGACTTCGTACTACACATGTTAAAAACGTCAGGTTCCCTTAGCGGACCATGCATTTCTAAAACAGCTAATTCGTTTCTTGGAAACAAAAGGGTTAGAGGGATTAGTATAATGTAAGCCCTCTTTTTGATATTCCAAGATCCTCTATAGCGTAATACTATGTATTGTAGTTTTTTCAACGTCACGCAGTAGATAAATTTTGACTTTGCACTTACTAAATGATATGCACACGAAGATCACATGGCCTTAACTGCCACTTTTGGCACTTTTAAGAGTTGTATGCAGTTCAGCAAACAGTCTCTGAATATGCGCAGATGGGATAAACAATAGAAAGTATTTTCATACTACTACGCTTGCCGGAAACCAAAACACAAATTA
The DNA here is from genome assembly GCA_020654165.1 of Oryctes rhinoceros. Lineage (NCBI taxonomy): Eukaryota > Metazoa > Arthropoda > Insecta > Coleoptera > Scarabaeidae > Oryctes > Oryctes rhinoceros. The sequence goes on from JAIOKQ010001013.1 coordinate 1,220,559, forward strand.
TACTGGCAAAGACAACGAAACTAATATCGTAACAACTGAAATACTTCCAATCTGCCTAAGTGACATAAAGCATTAAGTAATTGGGCAGTGTAGTTTTTGTATGGAGAACCACAATTGGGAAATATATTAGCTATTATCAAACTATATGTGCAGCCTGAAATGTATGTAATGGTAGTTATTGATTTATTTTTGGTTAACGAACCATGGTGGTTTTACTTTAGGATAAATACTTCAACAATAAAAACTTTACGAAAAGGTCGCAGAGTAACGAATAATAATAACGAATATTATTGTCTCAATTAGTCTCAAGCTAAATTGTAAGCAGTTTTTTGCAGCTTCTCCCTGTTTATTGACTTAGAATCTTACTTTTTGCCTCTTTCAACTCCGTATTACTTTCTCAAGAATAATAAAATAATACTGTAGATAGCGAATTCTAATATTTTCCCATCAAACTATACATGTGGCCTTCTTAATATAATTTTCACCAATCTTATAATTTTCTTCCGTACTTTGAGTTTGTGGAGCGCTGCGATAAGTTTACTCCTTTCTGTTGCATCATATGCAGCCTTGAAATCGATAAACACCGTACTTATAGGGATATCGTGTTCAGAGTAGCTTTGACATAAAAATCTAATCCATTGTTGACCTGTGTTTACGGAAACCTGCCTAATGCACACAAATAAGACGTTTTCTAGCCTTATTTTTAATAATACAGCAAAAATCTTATATCCTACATCCAATAGGAATATGAATGGCAGTATTACTATCGGTGTCTCTTTAAACTCGTCACACGGATCCCTTTTTTACCTAAAAAATACATATATTTCAATCAAGGGCATCAACGCGGTCCCTTTTCGGTACAGTAACACGTGCGGAGAATGTTTCACACTAAAGATGGCTATCGTTGAAGTGAAGGCGTACTTGGTCGCCTCAGAATGAGAGGATTGTATCTGGGGTCTTCTAAAAAATTAGCTTATAATTGGTAAGGTTTTTATTATATTTCAAATGTTGCAAAATAAATGGATATTATTCATATTATGAAGGCGACGATTTATATTTTTATTTATCAGTTTCAGACAGAGAAGTTATCTGCGCGTGTATTCATAATTTACTCTTTTACGAATATATTCATTTCTAGTAATCAGTTTCTACTTGTTAGCTTGTGGTTCATTATTTAGGATTAGTTAGAATATTTATATTATTTCAAATTGGGTCTTCGTCTTTTATTAACAATGGTTGATTTTCCTTTCTTCTTCCATTCCATCCATGCTTCCTTGTAAATGTTCTCGCGGGGAGTTTTATTATTTAAATATATTTCTCAAACAAAGGAATACATTTTACTGTGAAGGATTTAGGGAAAGCTCTGGTAATTAACGTGAAGAAAAAGTTACTTTGTATTTCATTTACTTAAGGTACCGTAATAAATGTTTGGAAGTATTATTAATTAATATTCATCTTCTGTCGCACATATGTAAATATCTTAAATATATTTTTATTTCAAAGAGAATCTTGTGAAATAAACATGAGTCAACTATTTTTTTATGCACTTGATCGTAAGGTACAAGCAGCCCAATGAAGCCCACCTTCGAAGGTGAATGGGTAGTCATAGATTACTTTTAAGAGTTTTCTCCCGTCAAATTCGAAATATCTTACACTGTGTGATGATGTCCATGTGATATTGTATAGTTTGGAGTAAAAGGGGCGAAAGAGGTAACTATCATCTTCATTGCACGAAATCGATATGGGGGTAGATGCTTGTAGATAAGCATTTTTACATACACCAGACGAAAAACAATTATTGTGAAGAACAAATTTTAACAACGTACACAATTTTTGATATAAACATTTCTACATCAAGGTCTAATTCCAGTAATCATCAATTTCCAATTAAATAAAGAAAATGTGAATACTTCTAGATCAACAACACACAACTCCCGAAAACGAGGGAAAAATTACATGAACTTCTAGAGACAAATGTAGTCATTATGGACATTGCAAGAAAGAACAACAACTGAGTCAAATTATTTTTCAGGATACAAGAACGGAAGTTGGGAGCATTAATGCCGTGTGGTGAGAGAAACCCACCTCCTTAATTAAAGTGGTGAAAATTGCCAGCAAGGAAGACCAGAAGAGGATGGCGACCGCGCTTATCATGAGGGGTAAGCAGTAGTATACATATACCTTGCAGAGCTATTGCCCTCTAAAGGTTGCAGTTAATTTGAATGAATTTCTGACACAAAGTGTGACGTGAAGTCAGTCGCAAACGTGCAGAGACGCGAGCTTTGTATCGAGGGCGCTTGTAAGGTAAAGGAGCTATTCGAGATTTGTATCAATTCTATGCAAGGAGCAAATCCTCCCGCTACATCAAAGATTTCTCGCTTCGCTTCCAATATGATAGATAAACAAGTTTTTTGTCAAGTGAGAGTATAATACTTTCTTCTGGCCTTAAAATATCGATTGATTGAATATCCGAGTTTTCTGTTTTTCGTTTTTTTACTTCTAAAGTCAACTTGGTATTAGGTTAGTCTAAAATTCACCATGATCTGTTGCTAATATCAAAAATAAGATTATTGTCAGCAGAAAAATCAATTTCCAATAAAGTTATATCGGTATTTGACAAACAATTAAGGTGGTAGAGGTAAATCGTTCTTATACTTGTTCATTTTTTACTGTACAATCAGCTAGTTTAATGGGAGTTTCGACTTGGGAAAATTCTTAACCATTTCGTTTCAACAATGGAATCAAGGAATTACTAGCCACACTTAATTTTTCCCCAGTATCTATAGAGTTCCTGTTCCAAATGAATTTAGTGGCTTTTTAATCTAACACAGAAATATTATTTTCAATTATACAACATTCTACCGAGGAAGTAGTCACTGTACAAGCTGGACAATGTGACAACCAAGACATCCTATAATTTCTTTCCTATCATTCAATGAAATAGAAGTCGATTAAACGGCATTCTTTCAACAAATTTGAGAAAGCCGTAACTTTTTCAATAACATAAATGTTCAAATAAGAGTTGTTCGGTCTTAATAAACAAATACGTTTTCGTAATATAGACACCTGGCCGTTTTGCCGCGTTCTACAACAGGATGTTTTTATGAGACAATGAGACATCGAAAACGGTAAGTTTTATGTTCCCTACACGCGAGGATGCTTTTATAAAGCTACTGATTTCACTAAACTACACTAAAGATGCGATGCACTTTACTTATTCGCTTTCTCACTTATAACGGATTTTCGCTTTTATACATACATTTGTTGCGCATTGAATTAGAAATAATAATGGGCCCAGAATTGAGCTTTGGGATCTTCTGCGCGTTATGTGTTTGAGGGCGAACCGGGAATTTAAAGCTTATTTCATCGAAGTGCTGTATGTTATACAGGAATATTGCACATGTAAATACTAAGAATGTAATAACTTGGGCTTCCTAAAATGAACAGGTGTATGGAAGTAACGTTCCTAGCATACATATAGCACCAAGTTAATCTTTCGATTTAAAAAAATATTTGTTCTGCACAAGGAATTCTAGTGATTTTACTCAAAAACATATAAATTTGAATTGAAGGTATAACACTTTTCACTAGAAATATCGCTTTTCTTTCGGTGAAGTAAAATACTCTCTACTCTCTTTGTATTTAAGAAATATTTACTTGACTCTATTGAAAACTACGATTTCATTGAGGTAAAGTATATTGATTTAAATAAAAGAAAACCTTTCTATCAGTGTGCAGCATTAAGTGCCACAAAAAGTAATTCTGGGCCCAATTCTGTTCAATATATTATATTAGTAATGTTATAAGATTAGGAAGCAGTTAAATTTACTAAAACAATACAAATAAATACTGAAGATTGCTTTGTTTGAGTTTTTTTCCAAATATGCATTCTAAAGATATTACAATTTATAACTTTTCATTCATCATCGATCCATAATGATGCATGGTAAAAATATATTTTAGGAAAAAAATATCGACAAATGTCCAGCGAGAAATTAATTTTTCTAGTTTGACCTTTCGGATGCAGAGTCTGACGAAATGAAGTATCAATAAGCAGCGGAGAAGCGGTGGACACAACGATAGAGAAACTGATTTGATTACCAGCAACAACATAAGAGTATTGAAAAAGATGTTTAACTGTCCGATTTCTGTACATCCGAAGAATTTTCCTTCAACAAGAAAGATCGTTGTAAACATGATAGTGTATCAACAAGGTGTCGCGGACAAATCAAATTGTATTTTACTCGCTAAAATGATCGTTTGAAAAGAAGGGTGTTCCGCGGAAATTGGTTTATGAAAGATACCATAACATAATTATGATATTGAAAGCGATTTGGATATGAAAATTTGGATGAAAACCTCACAAGCCAAATATTTGTATTTGAAAGCACCTCCGAGGGATTGCAAATGGTAGCATACATACTTTGGTCACTTGAAATTGTGGATGCAGTCTTGGATGAAGGAAAGGAAACTCAATCCTTTACACGTTTTAGTACCTTGTCGCTTCGGTTACGCCTAAGAAACTACTCTGCTTAGTTGCTAACTGTCGATAGGGAAAAACCGTCGGCGCTGCCAACTGCTGTGTTGCCTAGTACATAACAGGTTCGCAGCTACATAGTATTAAATAATCACGAATTCATTTGATTGTAGAACCTTGCTGGCAATGGGAAGTTTTAAAAGAACACGATTTTGGTTAATGAAAAAAGATGGACGAATGAAGTTTGGGGACACGCATTGAGTAATGTTTTTAGAAGGTTGACTTAATACTGGGCTAATAACTACTAATAAAAAAACAACTGTATCTATAAGGGATTAATTAACGCATCTCTCTTAGATAAAGAAAAGGATCGTTGCGTCCCTTCGCATTTAATTCTTAACATAGTGCACATACGTAACATGTGGAATAGCTGGTATTATGCACGGATTGAATTTAGATGATGTGGCCTTGTTTCCCTTTAAGTACTGCAATAAGGAATGCTCAATCTCTAGAAATAATAAATAAATATTTGAAACATACTGCATGTTATTAAAAAAATGTGGCATATGTGTGTGTGTACAACTTTTTCAGTATTATTAGGTGGAGCTGTATATTGCGCCCTAGTGTTAAAATGTTGAGATACAGATACATTTGCCTTTCATGAGTACAACCAAAGGATATCAATAGTTTCTTCATTTGTTTGTACTCTAATCTAATTCCTCCAAAGTTTTATTTTAAATGAAACGCCTATTATTAACATTAGACTTTTATTATATATAACAATACATTTTTAGAGAGCATCAAATCTATTCTACAGTATTACATATACATACATAATCTCTATTTTCTGTTAAATTACATATATACAGCATTTAATACATTAATATTTACAAAGTAAAACAAAAGATCAAAAGTTTTAAAATTTCATAAATTTCATTACCTTGATACAATGCGGCTGTTAAAAAATAAAACATATTGTGCTTTAATATTATATCACATTTGTAAAATACTTTATATTACAGATACATACAATACAATAAAATATGCTCATTAGAAGGATTCGAATGCCCCTCCCGTTAGCTTGGTTGCATAAAAATGGATAACCTGAAAGCAAACAAACAAATGAATTAAGTAGTATCAATATCAGTGGTAATTAAAATCAACTGCTTAATGCAAATACTTAAAATAAATACTTCTTTTAGATTTTATTACTTAATTTCTTAATAATAATGTAAAATGACTTAATTGTAATAATGTTTTCTTTGCTCAACATTTAACAAAAGAAAAATCTAATTATAGGGCAAATTATAGAAATAATTAAATATGTAGTGCAAACAAAAATTATTATACACAAAACTTGTTTCTTGTGCCTTCTTAATTCCTAAACTTATATCAAATAATATTTTACAAACTACAAGGGAAAAATAAGCGGTCATACGTCTGGTTTCGCAACTGATTTAACGTGTATCTAAATAAGTTTAAGTGTTTGGATAGACTACTGTCAGTGTTTGAGACCGCTTTCTTAAAATCAATTTGATTCATTGGATGTTTTCTGGATGTTCCTATTTTTTCGCATAGCTTCTTTTCTTTTTCAACAAGGGTGAGCATGCGAAGGTATAACCTGAAATGTTTCAATCTACATCATGAAGATGGTGTTACTTATCAAAAATATTCTGGTAATACAACCGCGCGTATGGAAAAATATTTTTGAAAACTCCAGCCATGTTGAACGCTCTGTTGTTTAACAGTGGTTTGTGAGAGTCGACGTTAGTGACTATTCGCTACGGACAAAAACTGCAATCTAGTGGTAACACCAAAAAATTACAATTATTACAATTAAAACCACATAAAACACACACTGAAAAAACGGTAGAATGCGGTAGTTGAATCGGGGCCCAAAGGCTGTTCCATCTGCCGATAACGTTATGATGTGATATTTTTTGGTATATCATGGAGTGATGCAAATCGACTGTCTGTACCATTTACAATTACATAATATATATGATCTGCAGCAAACTATTTTCACAAAAAAACGTTTTGACACATGCCAAAGTTCATTTCTGTATTACAAGAAATCTTAATTTTATGAGATTTGATAAGTTAAACTCCACAGCGTATCGCCACTGTTATCCTTCATCACAATTATTTGCTGGACAGTTTGAATCTATTGCCACGACGACAGTTTGGATCTGAATTTAAACATATGCTTTCAAAAAAAAACGTTTTGTAGAATCGAGGAATTCAATCAATCCACATTGCAACATTTACGGTTGGTATGCTTGGATGTTAAAGTTCTCAATTGTGATTAGTGTCATTTCTTAATATATGTTTTAAAGGGTATCTCAGAATCCTTGAAGATCCCAGCATGTTATCTGATACACATTACAAAGGACATAAGACAATTTTAAACAGCCTTATAAGGTGATCATTGGGATAGTATACGGAGGGCTCAAGAATAGAAGGTTTCAGAACAAGTATAGGCATCAGTAGGCCCAATTACTTCTTCAAAATGCCTTCAGGACACATACAAATCTGGTCTGATTCACGAATGTATATACAATTTAAGGCAATTAGGACACCAAAAGCACGTTACTTTGCCATGAATCCAAAGCCATCAAAGGATCGAAGGTAATGAATAAGCAGACCAGCTAGCCATAGAAGCAGTGAATATGCTCTTGATCAATCCTAACCCCTTCCGTGACCTACAACTGGGCCACATAAAACAAGTAATTAAAACATGGAAAGACAATCGAAAACCTCGTTCTGGAAAAATGTTCCGAGACAAAAACAGGCGAAAGCACTCATATTAGGTTTGCCTAAGGCATCAATGCTATCGCTCAGCAAAAGGGACCTTAGATTACTGGCGAAATTTCTGACAAGTCATGCAGCTCTAAATTATGACCTATTTAATCTAGCAAAAGCTGAAGGTCAAATCTGTTGTCTATGCCAAGAAGATCTGGAGACGGTATTCTATATAAATGTGTTGCCATCAGCCACACTCAATAACAACATTCCAGTAAACCATTTCTGTCTGTAGGAAGGAAGGAAGTCCTACAGTAGTATTAAAATTTATCGAGAGCCTTCACCTATTCTGGCTTATATAAAGGCATTTTGTTACAATAGATCTACCAAGTGTACAGTGATTAGGGGCATTTGTGTCACGGCCCATTGATAGTAATACTAATACTAAAAAAATGTCTTACTCTATATTGATATGTATTATACTATATTCGGCACATCTGGTTATAAATAATACTTTTCTTTATTTATTTATCTTGAAAGAGTAAAAAAACATAACCATGGCATACTACACATCACTTGACAAGTTGAAGGAAGAAGTACGAAACGGAAAGGATATCTTCAAATTGTCTTGTGGATGATCCCTCTACATGGGTGTCGGCTTTTATATATTCCGAGCTCATTTCTGTCCTATTCCTGCCGTTGCTATATATTCGCACAACATATGGACGGAAGTCTCTTCTTGCACCTGACAGAATCTACACGCTGTTTCCTCTGTCAGGGACAGACTGTTTATGTGCCTTAAGATTTCTTACCTTTCCATTGTTTAGTGGTTGCTTTTACTACCGCATATGCCATTTCCACCGAGTGCATTGGCAGGTTTTCAGCAGTTGCAGCAGAGCCTGCTTGGGCTAATTCGTTTGCTTTTGCGTCTCTTAACGTGGACCTCGCCCGGTAAAATAGCGATGCATCAATGTAAGACGACGCGACGTAAACAGGTATTCGCCTAATCTGTATCAATTGCAGATCGCAATAAAAAGGTATCCCTCCTCAGTATGCTTTCATATTTTCAAGGTAGCGTGCTATTATTGCTATTCGTACTTTATTGTGCAATTCACTGTAAAAATGAGTCAAACGGGCACGCGAAAGTGTGTGCCCATGCAAACAAAATTAGAAACAATAAAGAAGCTGAATAAAGGGGAAACTATAATTGAAGATGGTGTAGTAGAGGTAACTGGCTAGGAGATAAGCATAAAATTGTATGGTACTGTACACAAAATAACTGCGTAGAAATCATGTTACGGAGAGCAATGAAGAGGTCTGAATCTGAAGAAACTGATGAGGTTCTTTCTTGAGGGAAAAACACGATACGTTGTTCAGCAATTAAACATTTGCAGAGAGCGACTTTCGGTTGATACAAATTCATATTTCAAGGAGGATTGAAGCGATTAATTATAATTATCAGTTGCATAACTATGAAGAAATCGGGTTCTTAATTCTTTCACTGCGTAAATACTTGCAAATTTATTTGCTTAGAACACTTTAGTGTTTAAGTAAATAAAACGGTTAAGAATGGGTTTGAACAATTTATTTAACATACGGACAAGTTCCTAAAGGAAAACAATAAGCCGTGAAAAGCCGTTTTACTTTTGGATAATGTTTCATCGCATTCAGATGAAAAACTGCGTTATGGTGACATTCGCGTTTTATGTTTACCGCCGAATATAACTAGCATTCTACAGCCAGTGGATCAGGGCATATCAGAAAATCTAAGAAGAAGATACAGAGAACGCCTACTACAATCTTTATTACAATACAGTGGAATATGAAGAATAGACCATAACATGTCTTTTAAAAAGAATCTATATTGAGGTTGTTATTTATTGAATGGATTATATGGAATGACGTCATACACGAAAAAATAATTAAATCGTAGAGGAAACTACAACAAGAAGTTGAAATTACTAAGACCAAAATGCGAGAAACGCTTATTCAAAAACTGGAAAAATTGTGGTGGTACAATTGTCTCTAAACGTATTTGTTGTTATAAACGTCTAATATTATCTTTTTATATTAGGTAATGGAAGAAAACTAAAGAATCTTACCGTTGAAACTAAACATGTTTCGGGTGTGAACCGTGTTATGTCGTTGTTAAAATAAAAACTCGACGTTTCGCCCACAATTTTATGGGGCTTCTACAGGAGTGATAAGCAAAAATTAACACAAGAATGTCAATAGAGACGCAGGTTATCCTTTCCCAGACATATAAAAACCCGTCATCCGTAACGATTCATCCTCGTCCAAACGTGACCGTCACAGCCGACCAATCAGCGACAGATCCTTCCCACCATCGGCATAAAAGCGTGCCACGTCCCGTGTTTCTTCCCAGTTGGTTTTCGCCTGTGGCATGGTTCACATGCTGAGTTACCGTGATCAACTGCTTTCCGATCAGTTAGTTTCACATCTGGCGTGGTTTACACGTTGAGTTACCATGCTAACGGTTGTATATCACTCTCCTGAAGGAGTCCCATACGATTGTGGGCGAAACTAGTCGACTTATTTATATCGACTAACTGTTGAGTTTTTATTTTAACATGGACCTGACACGATTCAAACGCGGAAGTTAGTTTGAATGGACTCTGGCCGGGGAAGCCTACATTTTTATTTTAAAGAATCTTACCTTATAAATATAACTATATTGTTCCTTGGTCTGAACAGCACTTGCTCTATCTCTTCGTATCTTATAGACAATTTTTGGAATGTCCACTTTTCTCGTGAGCTCAAATTCCCTTATAGCGATATCACAGGCTATTACTGTACCGGTCCGACCAGTACCAGGACTGCAGTGAACGACGACCGGATTGGAATTTAGATTTATGCCGTTGCTAATATTCATATTATTCGTTTCTTTCACCTAAGAATAGATATCAAGTTTAAAACATCTACAGGATGACTATACGAATGGGGAAATACAAACCTTATTCTCTCCTGTCTTCATGCAACTTCTAGCTTCTATTAGAAAAGCAATGAGAGAATTTGCTTCCTCCGGAACGCCTTTTTCTGGCCAGCCCATATACCACAAATGTGTTACTTCTCTCCAACTATTAGAAACCATATTCTAAAATTTTCCACATTTTAGCACGGATGATGGTAGTCAATGGTACGTTTTAATAAGGTATGATTGATAATTTTGTTTAATTTTTATTTATGAAATGTAACCGGAAATGGTTTTGTTTTTGGAAAACTCTTTTGTATAGTGTATTCATAGATGAATTGACAATTGGGCGACAGTTTCAAGTTGGCATCTAATGTTTGGGAAATAAATTGGGAAATTTGAAAATCAGATGGCCCTTTACAGTTGAGTAGAAACTATTTTTGTTTTAGGTAGGGTATCATTTTTTTCACAGTATGCCAAAGTACTACTAAAGAAAGTTGTTCAGAATGACAAATTAGGGTGTTATGTAAATTTTCTGAACGCTCGTTGTAGATTGATTAGTAAAATCCATTATCTCTCAATTTCGTTTCGGTTAAAGTACTTTTCCCATTCACGATATGCTTTAGGCTTTTTGTTAATATAACAAATGCAAATATTATAAAATAAAGTTTTTCTTGATCTTATTCTAATGTGCCTGGGCTATTTTGCATATACTTAGTAGGGCCGATTGGACGAAGTTTTATGAGTCTCTGCACTAATGTGTTGAATGACACCTTTCATTCAACACATTAGTTCACAATGCTTTTGTTCACCGTCTTGAAAACAAGTTCTTCCAATTACAAGAGTTTCAGTAGTGCAAATAAAGAAACGTCTGACGGTTGTAGTATATGGGTCGAGTTTGAAGAGATCCTCTGCCCAAAACATTATAAGACTACAAGTTATGTGAGCAAGTAAAGTTTACTCAGCTTTAGACCTTTCTGTCTTACGACAGTTTTTGACACATTTACCCCGTTAACATCTTTAACTTTTTGCGGCCTGGTATTTCCCAAGCTAACTACCTTTCCAAATTATTCATTTCACAGCTAGCTAGTGTCGCGTACAAAGACTGCATATAAATAAAAGTTTATCAAAATATTTGCAAAAACATCTGTAAGGATCAAACTTCAAGCTAAAACTGCTTGAACTTGGAGATGAAAAGAAACGCTTAGAGTTTTGTTTATGTGTATGGACAAATTACTTAGAAAACAAAAGATTTTACAGATTTATTTTTTTCATCCATGGATGTACATTTTGCGCGGATGTACATATCTATTCAAAATTGTAAAAGTACTTGATCTTTCAGTAAAGTTTGTATAAATTTATTCTTAATAAGCAATTCGTTCTTCTAATATACGTATGCAATATAAAACAAAACCCTTCGGTAGGTCTTAAAGACTTCCTTATACCGCCGTTTTTAAGCATTCGTCCAAACAAAGATGCTGCCTTTCCAGATGTTCTTTCAATTTCGGGAAGTTGGAATTGTAAGATCGATGTTGCATCTCTATAAAACCGCAGTCATACCAAACACGGTCTGCATTAGTCTTCCTGATGAAGATGGCGCTCTTATTTTCTTCTACTTTTCTATGCTGCAAAGTGGGATTTTAAGATCCATTGCTTCGGATCCTTGTTATGTGCTCAATTGGAGCCGCGGTAAGACATACAATTACCTACATTCCAGCAACACCTAGCCATAGGACTGTCCACTACTAGTGTTGAAGATTAGAAGAATTCAAGGTCTTATGATAAACGAAGAGTGGACAACGAACACGCGTGAGACGGCGAAAATTAAAAAAAAACTTTACCAACATCGTTCTACCAGAGTGAGCAGAAAAATAGAGGAAGAAAGGCCTACAGGTCTACCCCAGGAAAGCGGGAGACCTGAGCAGGTGTATTCTTCGCAAACCACAATAGGCGCCTCCCATTGATAGTACTGCTTAAAGATATCCATGGTAAGTGACAAAGGTAGATATGTTTAGGGGTTGAAAGTAGAACTCAAATTTGACGAATGAAATTGATACAAATTTAAAACTAATGAATTAAATATTAAAATATAAAAAATTAAATATTAAATATAAAAATCACATTAGTAGCTTTTTGTGATAAAAATATGTACTTGGTCGAAGAAAAAATTTGATATTAAAACTATTTAAAGTAGGGATTGCGTTTAATTTCATCGCTACCTCAAATGACATTAATATAATATCCACTATATTAATTTGTTGTTAACGTATTTACAATTTGCAAGTTATACGCATAGGCATCACTAATCTACTCACCTTCAACTGCAAACTAGAAATAATGTACTTGTCTTTTACTTCCCGTTTCTTCAGGGTTATTTGAAAATCTCCGAATAATCTGTGACAATCTAAGACTTCCGATGGAGGCAAATAATCGATACATTTTTCCTGAAACAATTAATAGTATTAGAACAAATTTAAAATCTATTAAGACATTGTGGGGTCTACAGCTGATTGGAATTTGAAGTAAACTGCGGAGACACACAATATTGACAAAGTTTTTTAGGATCACAACAATTCACTTTTTATCATAATTTAATTCAATAACTGTTCAGTTGTCGTCAATAGTTTAACAACTTATACACAGAATTACGCTATTGTGAAATATACAATAGTATGTAAGGAATTAATTTTATGAAGACAATGTCAATTTGGAATATGAGGGTAGTGTGAAATATTTCAGATATGTCTATGTTTGCATCTTATTAATATGTCCAACAGTAGTTGGCATCTGACTACAAAATAGATGTTCTGTCTTCTGATGTCCGATGAAAGTCTCTGCCTTCGAAGCGACCATTTAGTCTAGGAAGCAGAAAGAAGTTGATGGCGAGTAAGGTGACTGGTTTACCAATTCAAACCTAATTCGTGCATTTTTGCCATGTCGACCACTGAAGTGTCTTGGCGTAATAACATTTACTTTTTCTTAAATTATTTATCCGTAATTTCTGCTTTCAGCTTGTCAAATAATGATGTGAAGTGTGCCTCCATTATTTTATCCTTCTTCAAGATCGACTAACACAACTCGATTATCCCAAAAAACAGTTGTCATCATCTGAGTCGACGAAATAGCCTTCGCCAAATTCCCATTTCAGAGCCAAATTACTATTGCCAGTCCATTGTTTTGACTGTACCTTAGTATCAGAGGTGTACTGTACAAGTACCATCTAAAGTTGTTAATCAAAGCCAAAACACCGACTTATTTCGCTTAAACTGGGTGTTGACCCAGTGCTTTGGAAATGTTCGTTCGAAAATACATTGTTGGCCCCGAGTTTCAAACGCAAGAATTTAATGGCATTTTGATATTTAAAAAACGACCGTTTAACAACTGAGCATCCAGCGGAAACTTCATTTCAACGCATAACAATATTAATTATATTGCCAAAATATTTTTGACGAATAACTTCAGCATCGTCAGGTTGAGGCTCGAAACTTCATGCTACCTTCTTATCTACCCAATTAAATATAAAACGTACTTTTACTGATATTCATAAAATGATTTAAATTAAAATTATTGCCGATAATGTCAGGAATACACCTCAAATTTTAGGAATCAATCACAATGATCATTACCCGACTCTACTAGAATTTTGCCGAATCCAGGTGTTTCAATCTACAAACATCCTCTTGAAACGGGGCCACCAGTTTCATTTTTTTATTGAAGAAGTCCGCCCCACCCTAAATTTTAATTCGTCTTTTGAATCGAAACGAAAATATCTTAAGCGAAGACAGACGAATTCGTTAAATTAGTGTACGCTTAGGAATAGGTACACGGCAAGTTCATGATAGCTTACTGTTTGGCCGTAGGCAAGATTTCAGTCCGCTGGATACTAAGATTGTTAGGACCGAAACAGAAATTCAATAAGCCTGACGTTTGTCGTCAACTTCAAAAGCTGTTTTTTCGTTACGGTAATGAAATTTGGGCAACAGGTAATAACCAATGACGAAACGTGAATTCCTTATTTCAATCCTGAGACCAAAAGTCAATCTAATTTGGGTAAACCGGAAGAAGGGTCTTCACTTTAGGCGTGTACAGTTCCGCCTGCTGCAAGGGTAATGCTTATTGTATTCTGGGCTGGCATTTGACAGAAAACAGACTAAAACGTTACAAAGGCGCCCGTTATTGCAACAGCATAATGCAAGACCCTATACCGCAAGATGTTTTGAACGACTTTCTACGGGAATTGCTTCCCCATCCACTTTACTCATCAGATCTCGCCTCAGTGATTATCATCAGTTCCCAATTTTGAAGAAACCTTTTCAGTGAAATTGAATGTTTAACTGATGTGTCATAACTAGGTGGACTGCAGAGACACCGAAAAATGTCTTTGAGGACGGCTTAAAAAAATAGTTCATTGTTGTGGCAAATGTATTTGGTTAAATGGAGTTTATATAGAAAAACTGCATTGTAATCTTGATGAAAATTGGCAAAATAAAAAAATTATAGCTAAATTCCTAGAACTTTGAAAACATCACCCGTAAATGAAGTTTAAGAACTCGTATCTATTAATAAGACTATTTTACTTACCACACCATTCTCGTACAAATGAGTTATCATGAGGACAACTTTGGATTGTTGTTCCCAAATCATACGCCAATAATCTTCTATTGTGTTTTGCATGGGTGCTTGGCAGGCAATATAGTAATGTCGAGCAGCTTGAGGACCCTAAAATATGAATCAGATTTGAATGAAAGCTAAATGATACGATTAAAATGTGCTGTTATAAAACTATGGATGCATCGCGATTATTCTAATGATCTTACCGTTACATAGTTAGCATTGATGTAATCACTACTGGGAATCCCTTCAACCGGGGTTAGGAATACTCTCGTTTCAGGAAGCGGAATCACGTTGGCGTAGCGATTCTTCACGTCGCAACCCTCGGGCAATTCATTTGTTTTGGTCGTAACTTGCGGGATCTTTTCGAATTCAGCCCTTATCCCATCTTGATTGTTGGAGAATCTCAATAATTCTGAGATATTTAACATGTGAGTTGGACAAGTCTAAAAGTAGGCAAGAATATAAATTGTAATCATCTGATAAATCACAGTATTAGAGACGTGATTTAGTGATAAATCGCAATTTTGATGGCTGTCAGTTTTTGTATCCGCTATAAAAATTAATTTCTGATGCAATTATGTATCATTTTTTAATGCATTAACTTCCACGGTAATTAAAAAGAAAGTACGATTTGCTTAAATTTATTATCATATAATTTATTCGTTCTTTTCCTTTGGTTTCATTTTATGTGATTACGTTTTGTCGTACGTATTGTCGACCTCTCTAGGTATTCTATAAAAGGTTACGAGGATTTTTTTACGTACTATTCAAGTATTCTGTTTAATTTATTTCTTCTAGCGCAAGTTAATGTTTCTTATTTTTAAGAAAGTAGAATTTATTACGTGGAGGAAAACAATATTTCAAATAAAAGTGTGGAAGAGAGGGAAAGAGAGAAAGCTACATTGATTACATAAAAGAATAGAAAGGAACGGAAAGGCAATTTGCATAAAAATATATTTCATTATATAGAATACTTTATATGAATACAACGTTACTTGTTGAAAAGTTACTTGTAGCTGTTTGTAGAAGCGCTTGAAGTGGTCGGCAATACTTGGGACGAATCGTAGCCAGATAAAGTGAAACTCAAAACTGTTTGTATTAGATTCTCAAGTAAAATCGAAAATATATATTTACTTACCGGATCTTCAAATGCTGGGTTTCCGTAAGATCTTTTAGAAGTCATCAAAACACCTTTCCTTCTGGTGCTGTTGTGAATAGAAACATTGTCCATACTATAGGCGTCCAAACTGACTGGTCTACATCGCTGCCCGTAATTAAAACGTTTCTGCCGTTTCTTCATAATAATCTAAAATTAAACATTTTCTTTGTTTTAGGTTTACCGTTATAAATATTTCCTATGTTCACTGGTAACGGCAAACATCTGTATTTTGAAGAAATGTTAATTGGGAAAATCAGAAAATGTTTTCAGGTCTATTACCTTCGGGCATACTCCAAGATAATTTCGACATTTGCAGTTGAACCAAAACAGTTACATATTCTTTTAGATGAAAGACCCCGTATATTAGTTCATATTTGGTAGTTTTTTTAAGAATATAAAGAAAATAAAATAAAAGAATATATAAATATGATTATCGAACTAACTATTTTCAGAATATGTACGAAAAATGTTGCTATGTAAAAGTAATAATTTACCGAATATTTGATGTTTTTCACTTTGGCTACAGAGCTAGGAATATTTTCACTTACGAGAGAATCGATAACCAGAGAATTCAGATTTTAATGAAGTTCTAGAATCTGAAAGAGTACGTTTACTATAACTCATAATGCTTTCAACGAATGGTTTCATCCATCCACATAGTATGTTCCATTTATTTTCAACTTTGGGTAATTGCGATATAAGACCCGCAGGTTTCAATGTAATTTTAAAATATGCCTACAATCAGATCTTACAACAATAAAAAAATTCGCTTTGAAAAATCTCTTTTCACATATGTATAATACTCGGAACCCGCGGAGATGATCAATCCCATATAATTTTGACTTCTATATAGGATTCTTAGTGCGCGTAACTTCCTCTATAAGTAGTTGTTCTTGAGTTATTTAGTTTAGCAAAAACATGATTATTTGCAATCTTACTAAATCTATCTTATATACCCATTTTTTTATGAAAATATCTTAGGTGGTTATATTATTATTATTATGTGACAAAACTTCACATACACACAGATCAGGACATTGATCACACTCGGGTGTAAAAAGTTCGATCAATTACTTGTTTCAACATTATTTGTACGTCTAAAACCCTAGACATACGACATGATATGTAAATTCAGATTGACACTGCTACTATTAATAGATATCAGTGTGCTGACTTTTTGTTTTTGCATTTTTCCAACCCTCGTTGTTAATGTTTTGTTAATATTTTGTAATCGGTAATCAAACAGATGTTCGGTCCGCCTTGGGTATATTTTTGAAACTGGATGTTTTGACAGTTAAAAAGAGTAAAGTGGGGCAACTTCTTCAATTTTCTGTTACGCAAGCTTCCACCGTCGTCAATATACTATACTCTTGGTTTCCAGGATGGAACCGCGCTGTTGTCATAGCTTCTGCCGACGTTGTGGCTTTTATGGAGCTGTTGCTGTACGCCGATTGGAAACTATTCGTTGGAGAGAGATTTATATAAGGTTTATTACGCGTCAACGAAACGGATAAGATACGGATCAATGAACCGTGACAGTTGCTGGGAGACTTTATCAGTTGGGTTTTCCAGGTAGATGTAAGAGGTAGATCGTCATGATTTGAATTGTCGGGATGCTCGAAAATTCACGGATTTTCCTACTATAATGGTGAGGGTTGTAAAAGAACATGTGAGCAGCATTAAACTCAATTGTGGTAGCCGGTTTCTAGTCCACGCTCAGCCAACGTGGAGCCGATTACACGCAACAACGGTAGACACCAGGGGTTTTCCGATGACTACGGTCTCTGATGGGAAAGTAGTTTGAGAGTCTGAAATTGTGTTCGAAGATGGTTTTATAATTATTCCTGATCAGAGTTTTAGTGCTATGGTTCAGGTCTTGAGGAAGAAAATTAATAGCACTGCGTTTTGGGCTAGATGAAGGTGTGAAGGTTATTGAGTGCAGCGATAGGACACCGATATACGAGACCATCTTTTCATTTTTCGAATTTCCAAACTATCTAATACAATTGTAATTGTATACGTAAATTTATTTTTGCTTGAAACATGTTTTTTATTGATGGAATTTTTTGCACCTGAGTGTAGTTGTACACTTACTAATAAGGCAACAAGCAATAATAGGCATATGCCACCAATAGTAGATATCACAATAGCTGCAATTTTACCACCATTTCCACCATCTTCGTTGTCATCTTCTTCGGAGCTAACTATGCTGTCTGTTTTTGCGGTAGTTTCCACATCTGGCTCGGTGAAGTCTACTTGGCGTACATCTGGTGCAATTGGGGTAACTGCAGCAGGAATTATCGTAATTATGCTTGGAAGGGCGATTCTTGAAATTGTAGTAATTCGTGGTTCCTGTGTTGTTGTTCGATGGGGCTGCATTGACGGTAATGGGGCTGGTGTTGATAGCTTGCTATCGCTACCATGTGGAGGTTGATTTTGCCCACTATTATCTTCTAAATCGACTTCAGGGTCACTACTTTCTTCAATATTGCTTGTCTTGCAGTTGGTCTCACCATAATCGTCACTTTCCTCCGCGTTATCACATTCGTCGGAGACCAGCTTATCGCCGTTGATTTCATTTTGTTTTGCCTGGTCATTTTCTGCCTGTTGTTTGGTTGCATTTTCTTTGATATGTACTTCTTCGTTATGTGTTATGCTTTCGGTAGCTGTCTCCCACTGGGTGCTGACGGATTTAGTACTTGAAATTTCGTTGTCCGTTACTGTTACTGTTGGATTTGCCGGCTTCGTTATCTCATTTACTACACTAGGTATGTTTTCATTTTTTTTAGTAGTCGTGTCAGTGTAATTTGATTCATCTAATGTAACTCTACGAAAAGCGAACTTTTCTGTTGTATCTTTTATTAGGGTTTCAACGGTTTCAACACTTTCTGTAGCAGTACTATATATATTCAGACGTTCGCTGGTGGTAATTATCTCATTCCTAGAGTTATTGCTGCTAAGGATATTTACCACAGGATCAGTTTTCCAAATTTGCGATTCCGTAGTTGTTTCTAATGTTGCAACGTCATCTTTTTCTATGTTCTTAGATGTATAACCTGTGCTATCAGCACTAGTCGTTCTTTCAGTAGTAATATTTTCCTTCTGTTCCATTGTTGAACTTTCTGAAATAATTATATTACCGACAGCAGGCTCTGTACTAACCATTAGGTCTTCGTTGATCGTAGTTCTGAAAGTTGTACTATCACTCGATTCAAAAAAATCAGAAGCGGTAGTGGTTTCGGGAGTGTCGTAAACACTAATTGTTTCACTTGTACTAAAACTTTCAGTTGTTACATCTGTATTACTTTCTGTTGCTGTAGAAACGTCAACTGTTGTCGATGAAGTATTGATCTCGTAAAGTGTTTCATCCGCATTCTTTTCCGTTTGTTTTTCTAGTTTAAAGGATTTATCTGTACTAATTTCGATTTGAGTATTTTGCGTAGTCAATAGTAGAAATTTTGGGATTTTATTATCAAGATCAGATTGCGAAATTTCTAGTTCCTTCTTTAATACCTTGTCTTTTTTTACACTTTTAGAAATAAACGTATCGCTGTCCGTATTCTTAAATGAAAAACTTGCGTGGCTTAAGTCTGGTCCTGGTGATTTAGAGGAGTACAACTCCAAAGGAATTCCCGATTCCTTTGGAGTTGTACTTCCTTCAATAGTTTCTTCTTTATTGCGTATAGTAGAACCTCTTTTTGATAAATAAATACTTTTATGTTCAAAAGGTTTCTCTTCAGGTCCTTCGGTAGTTAATGGATTGATCAGTTCATTTTCAATCTTGTTGTTTAAAAGCATGCTAGGATCCTTCTCTGGTTTTTCAATTGTAATCTTTTCATGTACACTTTCCCCTTGATCTAAATCTATTTTCTTTATGTTGCCTTTGTCCTTTTGTGAAGGAATTGTATTTGCCACGATTCCGGGTGCGTCAATAATGTGAGTGTTATTGTAGTTTGATGAGTGTTTCATATTTGTACCCGATTCAGCATTATAATCTTTTCGTACCATATTCTTGATTTTGGATTCATTCACTTCTATCCTTCTGTATCTCATATAATCTAATTTTGAATCGTTCAATTGAGGCTGTTCTGTGCTATCTTGGTTTTCTCCGACCTTTTCCTCATTAAAAAAGCGATCTACGTTTTTCAGTGACTTCGATAGATCTTCTTGCATTTCTTTATGTCTACTATCAAATAATTCATCTTTTGGCGTAGTAAGATCCATCAGAATAGATTTTGGTAGACCTTCTCGCGTTTCTTTATACTTCTCATCCGGCATACTTTCGGTAGTTAGGACATTGTTCAAAGACCTTGTGATCTCTTCTTGAAGCTTTCGAAATTTATTATCAAAAATCTCATTTCTAGGAGTTGTTAAATCTGGATCTGCGAAATTTATATGCTCCCATGTTTTTTCGGTAGTGAATTTATCCTTGTTAACAATTCCGTATCTGTTATCGGCCGTTTGCGTTTCAGAGTATATCTTATTTTCGCTATGAAATTCTGGTGAATTATATTTATCAGTATTCAAGCTTAGAGATCTATCATTCCTGACAGTTGTTAACCTAGCACTTTTGGTTTGTTGTGAGCTTTGCTTGGCAATTGTACTTGTTTCTTTTGTTGGTTCGGTTGTTGAGTACGCATAATCAACGTATCTCGTGGAACCCCGGTTTCTTTTTTGTTCTACGTTATTATTGTCGTTTGTATCATCAGTCTTTGGTTTGGACGCGATTGTAGGTAATTGTTGTAGTGTGCCAGTTGCATTTTGTAGTTCTGGTATTGTTTTAACTGAAGTAGTTGTGGTCTCTAGTGACTGAGATCGTCTTTTTTGAAGTTCTGACGTGCCTGATGGGATCCATACTAGTATGAAGAGTGCTAATCCTAAAATAAAACAAAATACCGAATTATTTATTTAATTTTTGAGATTACAATGTCTACTAGACTAATAGTAAAGCTATGCGCATATTAAGAGTTTAGTTATCAGCGAATCATCTTGAAAACTGGGCGTGGCGGAATGTCAGGAGGCTACTATAAACTAAACCAAGCAAGATACAAAAATAGTACAAATTTCTGAAAGTTACATACATAATGCAATTTGGATTTTAAATATGACATCACTTAAGTGGTGACATTCGTTGACGATACAATGATTCCCACACTAATACCCTATAACTGTCTATGGTCTAACGGGCAATTTCGGCAGAACATTCATTGTTCCTAAGCTTCCTAAGAGCTTGCAAAGTCTAAGCACGATATTGGTATACGTTGGATTTCAAGTAGCCCCGGAGAAAGAAATCACAAGAAATCAGATCTAGAGAACCACCCGATGTCACTGCGCAAGGAGATAACCTGCCCAGGAAACACTTTTCCTAGAATTCCGAACGAACAACGAGAAATGTAGCTGTCGCGATCAGCAAATTTAGGCCGGACAGCACTATTACACTAGCACCATTCTCTTCAAAGAAATACGACCCCACACATTAAACTCAAAAAGAGCATTTTTTGCCATAAAATACAAAAGTTTGATAAATCCCGAAGATTACGAATGTGTAACAGAAATAATAAAAGTGGCCCAATGTGTCACTTTATTATTATATTATAGTATTATATATTATTGTATTTTGTTGTTCAAAGCATGTAATTAAGCTAATATGAGTTGTATCTACACATCTGTTTATTACAGGAAATCAGTATTTTCTCGTTTACATGAACTTTTCCATTCTACTATAGTTTTGATTGTCGAATTCAAATTATGATATTTTTGTAATATAGAGCTTGTTCCATCGAAGTGCTGTATGTTATGCAGGAATATTGCACATGTAAACACTAAGAATATAATAACTTGGGCTTCCTAAAATGAACAGATGTATGGAAGTAACGTTCCTAGCACACATATAGCACCAAGTTAATCTTTCGATTTAAAAAAATATTTGTTCTGTACAAGGAATTCTAGTTATTTTACTCAAAAATACATAAATTTGTATTTACGAAATATTTACTTAGCTCTATTCAAAACTATCATTTCGTTGAGGTAAAGTTCACTCCGCCAAAAAAGTATCGCATAATTTAGTTTTGAATCATAAAAGTATCGCATAATCTTTGTTTGTAGCATAAAGTTGTAAATATACTTTAATGCGCTCTAAGATATAATTTCTATGATTGTTTAAATAAAATACAGGCCAAATAAAAACAAGAACTCATACTTGAGATTTTTATTAAAACAAGAAATTATAATTTTAGAAAGAAAAATGTCATAACAGTAGCTTTTAATACTGAGTATTGCCACCTCTGGCTCTTATGACCGCTCGCATACGGTTTGGCAGATTCGATTAACCTCCGTATATAAGCCTGATCCAAATTCTCCCACTCGTCACGGAGAGCATTTTCTAGTCCATGCAGGTCCGCTGGGGCAACATTCTGGGTTCGTATCCATCTGTGAAGGAGGTCCCACACGTGCTCGATAGGGTTCATGTCCGGACTTACCGCAGGCCAATCTAAAATGGAATACCAACATCGTAGACGATTATTGTAACATGCGGTCGTGCATTATCGTGCATTAACATGAATTCGTTTCCTATAATTGGCGCATATGGTACTACATGTTCTTCTAAAATGTCCGTTATATACCTGTGGGCAGTCAGTGTACCTCTGTTTACTGGTACTAACTCTGTACGACCTGTTAAACAGATGCCTCACCAAACCATAATAGAGCCACCAGCGAAATTAGGTCTAGGTCTGATATTACACTGCGAATAGCGCTCACCGTCTCGTCTGTACACTGAGATACGCCTATCTGAGGTGTAAAGACCAAATCTCGACTCATCTGTGAAGAGTATATTGGCCCAGTCATTAATGTTCCAATTTACATGTTCTCTGGCAAACCTTAAGCGAGCCACTCGGTGGTTCCTAGTGAGACGAGGGGCTGTTACAGCTACTCTAGCTCTTAACCCACTCTGTCGTAACCTATTCCGAATAGTTTGAGTACTCACACGAGTATTGCTGACTCTAGCCAAGTCGTTCTGCAATTGTCTCGCAGTTACATGTCTTCGACGTAATGCTTGTAGTAGTAAATAGCGGTCATCTTGGCGAGTAGAACATCTTGGACGACCTGGTACAGGTCTTCTACTGTAATTGCCTGTTTCCCTATATCTGGCTACGGCTCTAGAAACACTTGACTGATTGATGTTCATCAAATTAGCAACGTATGCTTGAGATCGTCCATCTTCGATTAAAGCAACTATAGCAGCCACTTGTTCTGAAGTCAAATTGCTCATTTTAGTTTTAAAAGCGTTGGTACAGAACTCTGACTTCGCACTTTAAATTTTGTCCGTATAGGAAGACTTTCAATAAACAACTGAACAAACCTTACACATATGCATTTTTCTAAATGTTTTCTTTTACAAAAAAAAAAAAAAAAAACAGTAAAAAAGCTATGTTTCATGATTTTGTTAGTATTTTTTGTAGTTCACATACACGAGGCAAACTTTTTGTGAACGTATAAAAATATCTTGGTTTATAAATGCCCTTTTTTAGTTTATGCGATACTTTTTTGGCGGAGTGTATATTGATTTGAATAAAAAGAAACCTTTTTATTCTCTTCAATATATCATATTAGTAATGTTATAAGATTAAGAAGCAATTAAATTTACCAAAACAATACAAATTAATATTGAAGATTGCTTTGTTTGATTTTTTTCCAAATTTGTATTCTAAAGATATAACAATTAGCATGGTGCCATTTTCGCGTTTTGCTTTTACTGCTACTACGTCATTAATTTTGTCCGTCGCAGATCATTTTATATGTTTGTTGTAACTTTTAGGTAAAAAGTTGTATATTAAGCGCGATTGAATGAACAATGTTTATTTCTGTATATTTGGAAAGAGTAGCTGTGATAATTTGTAATGTTGACATATATTAAAATTAAAAAATGCCCACTTAAGTGCTGCTTTTCTTTACAGGCTCACATTTCAAATATATTTCATGAACCTCCAATGAACTCATGGCATATCCAAGAAACAGTTTCTTGAATAATTTCGAAAAGTTAGTTACGTAAAGAAGTAAGGAAGACTTCGGAAATGATATAATACCAACAGAAGTGAAGCAAACATTGGCGCATTTTAGGTAGAACTTTATGTAGGACTAATAGATCTAGAACTGCAACTGCTTTGTTATCGGTTATATTGTACTTGCAATGTAGCTATAGTCGCTGATAAATTCTTCGTACTCCTATTTTGCATGCTTGATAGCAACATAGGAGTTTATTCGTGACACAGAACCGCATCGCTCGTCCGAGGAACAAAGTGGTTGATCATCTACCGATTTTTTTTTGAAAGTGGTGAAAGGTTTAAACAGAGAACGACATTTGAAGAACTAACTTACGCTGCTCAAATGTTATTTCGAGTAGAAGGATAGTTTGATGCGAATGTATTAAAAAAATATCGTATTTTCTACTCGTAATAGTCAGAGAAATACAAGGAAATTATTACTTATTGATATTTGTAGAAACAACAACATTCCAGTACAATTTTATCAGAGATGTATTTTGGCAACGTAATAGTGATCAAAGCCTTGTATAAGATATTACCTTGGCTAAGAAAAATCGTCATCCTGAAAATGTGAGCGTTACTGATTATATACTGAAAGTACTTTTATAAAGATTACTTACACTATTTTAAGTTTATTGCAAGATTTGGAAGAGGTTGTTGATGTACTAAATATTGAGCAAGTAAGTAATCTTCATTAAATAACAAAGTGGGATTGCCGCGGAAGTTCGGATATGATCGAATACAAATAAGAGATTTTCAGATCCCAGTATTTGTGACGCCCACATTTTCCAGACTTCTCTCGTAAATGCCTGTGGGGCTAATATCAAGTCATCCGAAGGCTACCATAAAATTGTTTTGTTGCCTTCGTCCATAATGAAATCAATAAATCTTTGGTGCGAACAATTCCACAATGCTCGCTTCGCGCCATATTTTCTACATATTCTTTGTTAGTACTGTATATAATTGTACATGAAAATGTTATGCATCCGATTCATCAAATGAATCACATAATAAAAACATAAGAAATGTACTTTTATAAACAAAATCGAAAATTTCGCCTATGCGCGTCGTCGCAATTAGAAATTCTAGCCGACGGAGAAATTCCAAGCAAGCCCAGTCAGCCAGCCGTGACCCGCTCAACAAATGGCACCAACTGATTAAGATAACCGTGCCCGTAACTGTATACGTTAAACGCCTCTAGAATTCGACAGCTCATCATGCACTGTTGTTGCGTATTGCGTTATTTTCGCAAACATACAGAAAAAAATGTATGATATTGCATTTGCTTTAATTGCCAGGTTCATCAGATATTTACATTTATTCGTTACAAAACAAGATGAAAATAATGGTTTTTCTCTTGTCTCTGAAAATATGTACTTCTTTAAAAATATGTTAACATCCTTGACTACGCGAGCTCGTAATAATAATCAAATTGAAAAAAATCTATTTCTGACAACTATTTTTTATTTTATAGTTAAGCGACAACCAGTTTCGTGTCATTACCACACATCATCGAACTAAAAGAAATGACATTATAATTAAACTAATCAGGATGCAACTTATTAATAAAATTACTTTTAAAATTGCTTTAATTACTATCATTTATTTAAATGTAGAACTACAAATTGCATCACCAACATGCAGATGTAGATTCAAGAAGTCAAGCTAAAAAGTGTCTGGAATAGAAATAAAGCGATACTTTATTCATTAAATCGTTTTTATTTTTATTGGAAAATGGACGGATTTTGTAAATTTCTTCAAAGAGTTGACAAACGTACAGAATTTAAGCGTAGAAATTGCAATGTGTTTTATTCTAATATTTTGAGGTAGAATGTATGTGTATGGGAACAATCACAAATGTGAGTTGCTCTTTCAACGGCAAAAATAATGAATGACGAGGAAACACTAACCAACAAACATGTTTCTATTTAGCCGTCGCCATCAGCGTTTCCCTTAATAACGGCGAGCCAGGTATCTTTCTTGACGCCATCTAGTGACAAAAGATAGACACGCATATCGTCTAGAAAACAGCAACAAAAGCGAGTACAGCTTCCCAACTAACTCCGAAATAGTTCTTGCGAGTTGAAAGTTGAAATGTCTTCCACCACTCTCGAAAGCCTTTTGAATTAGGTTTGATTCAATTGGATTAAGATTCATTTTATTTGATCATTTAAATATTATTATAATTTGACAAATATTCGTTTTATTTGATCTTTTCTTTTCAGCTTGCTGCCTTGACTTTTTACGTATTTTGTTCATTTCTGTTTGGATATTTACTGAGTTTATTAAGAAAACAACTGATCAGATTGTTCTCCGCATTTTTACAAATCTTGAGATTAATCAGAATGCCTAAAAAATTAAGATACATTGACTAATTAATTAATCTCAATATTTGTAAAAATATGGTGAATGATTCAACTAATTATTTTCTTAGTAAACTAAATAGACGTGATCCCTATATCCAGATACAACAGAAACGATTGCATGTTCGCAAACATTTACATTACATTTTTATGCCCAGTTGAGTACACTTTGAATAGCTCCGTTTGCGTAAGACTGAACTTCCATCCATTTCCCGGAAAACTTCTCTAATTTTATTTTGCAATTCGTTCAGTTATAGAGCGTTTTGTACACTTAACTTTTGAAATGTCCCCAAAGAAAGTTTAAAGATAAAAGATCAGAGGTGCGTGCTGGCAATCGAATTAGCCCATTTGTATCAATCCACTTATGGGCAAAGATGATGTCCAGATAGCTATCTACTATGTGGCAGTTGTGTGCAGGAGCACCATTCTGTTGAAAGTATAAATTTCTGCGTACCAGATAATTGGCGTTATCAACGAGATCCTCCATACATTACCAATAAATTCGAGATATCTGTCTCCTGTCAGTGTGCTATCGCGAAACACTGAACGAACGACTATCGAATCATCCACACCACACTTTAAAAGTAAATCGAACTTGTAATGCAGTTTGTGGATAATAAATTTTCTTACGATCACTGGCGATCATTTTTCTTATTAAACACACCTGTATTGAAAAATTTCGTTTCATCACTCCATAAAATACACCGTATTCCATTCGAACTTTCATCACAAAAATTAAGTAATGTTTGCGAGGTTCGGTACTTTAATGGGATATATTCATGCTCTTTTAATATTCCTAAAATGATGTATAATATATAGCCAATTCCTTAGTGGTATCTTTAATGGGAAATTTGCGATGAGCTTCAAAATATCCTAATACAGTAATTTCCACGTCTTCGTTGATAATAATTTTTCTTTGTTCTTTTGTCGTCTAAACTGTTTCTGAAGTTTTCGAAAGTAATTTCGATCTGGTTGCTGTCGTAAAGGATAATGTTCAGCATAATATTCGCTAATTCCTCTTGAATTTGTTTCGTATACAATGTGTGCTTCCAACATATCGCATTTCGCCAAATGGAGAAATTTGGTCAACTGAACAACGAAATACACTCCGCCAAAAAAGTATCGCATAATTTAGTTTTGAATCATAAAAGTATCGCATAATCTTTGTTTGTAGCATAAAGTTGTAAATATACTTTAATGCGCTCTAAGATATAATTTCTACGATTGTTTAAATAAAATACAGGCCAAATAAAAACAAGAACTCATACTTGAGATTTTTATTAAAACAAGAAATTATAATTTTGGAAAGAAAAATGTCATAACAGTAGCTTTTAATACTGAGTATTGCCACCTCTGGCTCTTATGACCGCTCGCATACGGTTTGGCAGAGATTCGATTAACCTCCGTATACAAGCCTGATCCAAATTCTCCCACTCGTCACGGAGAGCATTTTCTAGTCCATGCAGGTCCGCCGGGGCAACATTCTGGGTTCGTATCCATCTGTGAAGGAGGTCCCACACGTGCTCGATAGGGTTCATGTCCGGACTTACCGCAGGCCAATCTAAAACTGGAATACCAACATCGTGGACGATTATTGTAACATGCGGTCGTGCATTATCGTGCATTAACATGAATTCGTTTCCTATAATTGGCGCATATGGTACTACATGTTCTTCTAAAATGTCCGTTATATACCTGTGGGCAGTCATTGTACCTCTGTCTACTGGTACTAACTCTGTACGACCTGTTAAACAGATGCCTCCCCAAACCACAATAGAGCCACCAGCGAAATTAGGGTCTAGGTCTGATATTACACTGCGAATAGCGCTCACCGTCTTGTCTGTACGCTGAGATACGCCTATCTGAGATGTAAAGACCAAATCTTGACTCATCTGTGAAGAGTATATTGGCCCAGTCATTAATGTTCCAATTTACATGTTTTCTGGCAAACCTTAAGCGAGCCACTCGGTGGTTCCTAGTGAGACGAGGGGCTGTTACAGCTGCTCTAGCTCTTAATCCACACTGTCGTAACCTATTCCGAATAGTTTGAGTACTCACACGAGTATTTCTGACTCTAGCAAAGTCGTTCTGCAATTGTCTCGCAGTTACATGTCTTCGACGTAATGCTTGTAGTAGTAAATAGCGGTCATCTTGGTGAGTAGAACATCTTGGACGACCTGGTACAGGTCTTCTACTGTAATTGCCTGTTTCCCTATATCCGGCTACGGCTCTAGAAACACTTGACTGAGTGATGTTCATCAAATTAGCAACGTATGCTTGAGATCGTCCATCTTCGATTAAAGCAACTATAGCAGCCACTTGTTCTGAAGTTAAATTGCTCATTTTAGTTTTAAAAGCGTTGGTACAGAACTCTGACTTCGCACTTTAAAATTTGTCCGTATAGGAAGACTTTCAATAAACAACTGAACAAACCTTACACATATGCATTTTTCTAAATGTGTTCTTTTAGAAAAAAAAAAGTAAAAAAGCTATGTTCCATGATTTTGTTAGTGTTTTTATAGTTCACATATACGAGGCAAACTTTTTGTGAACGTATAAAAATATCTTGGTTTATAAATGCCCTTTTTTAGTTTATGCGATACTTTTTTGGCGGAGTGTATAACCAAAAATATTCAAGAAAATGATAACAATAGAGGACTAAAGAACAAAACACAAAATCAAATAATGAACTATTTTTATCACTTAAACAAACTCAACCTACTACATCCCTACCATCAACTAAAATCATAACTTTTTTACTATTCCTGTGAAGTGGTGCGCACTTAATTTGAATCATGCTGTATTGTCTGTCAATTTTTGAACGTTTCCCATTCGCCCACACTTCCATGAGTGGTCGTGTATGTACTTTGGTATTCTAAGTAATACATTAATCTCGTAAATAATGCAGTCACATCTCTAACAATCACAGACATGCAAATCTTTAACTGGGTTATTTAATAATACAAAGACTTGATTTTATAGTCCTATACCTTCCCTCAAT
This sequence comes from Oryctes rhinoceros, assembly GCA_020654165.1. NCBI lineage: Eukaryota > Metazoa > Arthropoda > Insecta > Coleoptera > Scarabaeidae > Oryctes > Oryctes rhinoceros. Next base: position 1,249,889 of record JAIOKQ010001013.1, read on the forward strand.
TACCTTAACAAGCAATGAAATAAAGACGTGAATTATAATTTATAAAAGAGTCTGTTCGTACGTGCGTAGTAGGTTTATTCACACACAACAAAATAAGTCAAATAAAATAAATGATTCAATTCATAATTATCAACAAATAAATACTTTCTACATATGTCATTGCCCTAGAACGCTAGCGTCATTAAATGCTATGAATTATGAGTGTTTTATTTAATTGTACTACAATAAGCATTCGCATTCAATCGGCGAAAACGGGAAATCGGCGTTAACACTTATTTTTGACTTATTTCAGATTAACACCATCCTTAATCCATCTTTGTTAATGCGCGCACAGCGCTTTTGGAATAAATTATGTTGTTATATAAATACTCACCCACAATTAGTGTATTCATCAAAACCATAATAGCATTGTTGCCAACTGATTCTACGCTATACCTGTAACAGAAACAATTGAAATTATTTGCTATTCACAACATAATATTGTATATTTTTGTACGAGATAAATCAGTTAAAAAATATAAATGTCACTATACGTCAACCGAGAAGAGAATTTTATAGAAAAGGAATTAGGAGCTGTAATAAAACAGAATCAGCTATAAATTGGGGAGAAAAAAAAATGCTTGGTTGAGTTAAATAATAAGAACGATAAAACTACAGTTATGAGTAATAAAAGCAAACGAGGAAACTATAAGCAAGAAAATTATATTAGTGATGATATGACTAAGAAAGAACGAGAAAAACAAAACCGTATAAGAACATTAGCAAAAGAAGAAAAAGAAAAAGGAAAGGAAGTTAAGATAGGAGTTATTGTGAATGGGGAAGAATGGAGATGGGATAAGGAAATAGAGGAAATTAAGAAATATTTGTCAAAAAACTAGGGAGAAAAAATGATGGAGAAAACACGGAAAAGGACCTCGGTAATGAAAAGGAAATGAATCGAGATAAGAAAGAGTTAATAAATGCAATGGTAAAAGAATCTGAATTTGAAAATAATAAAAAAGTGACAGGCGGAACTAACGCTAAGGTTAAAATGTATTGAGAAAAAACAATAAAAAAGGCTAATATTTGGAAAATTGGAACATGGAACGTCAGGAGTTTAACAGCGAAGGAGAATGAATTAGTGGAAGAATTAGAAAGAGGTGGTATAGACATTTTGGGTATTACTGAAACGAAGAGAAAGGGAATAGGAGAAGTAATTTTACCAGGAGAACATTTACTAATATATAGTGGGGTCGAAATGGAAAAAAAAGCCACTGAAGGAGTTGCTTGCTGCATCAAAAAAGAGCATACAAAATTCATACAAAAATGGAATGTAGTCTCAGAAAGGATTTTGAGGATAGAATTAAAAATTATCAAAACAATGAAAACAACAAATATAGTAGTATATGCTCCGAATGAAGATGAGAAAAGCACCAATGAAGATGCGTTTTTGGAAAAATTATCGGAAATAACAGAAGAAGGTAAAGGAAAACTGATCATAATAGGAGACTTAAATGGAAGAGTGGGGAGAAAAGATGGAGAAACAGGAGAAGTAGTAGGAGAGTATGGAGAAACTGTCAGAAATAATAATGGAAGAAGCCCAATTGAGTATTGCATATTACATAATTTAATAATAACCAATACGTTTTTTGAGCATAGAAATATTCACAAGTATACAAGAGAGCAAATAAATAGAAACGAAAGATCTATAATAGACTATGTTATAGTAAATAAGGAATTTAGAAGGGAAGTGAAAGATACTAAAGTTAGAAAAAGTTTTGAGATACATTCAGCTCATTATCTTGTCCTTGCAAAAATAGAAATAAGTAATAAAGGAAAGATTGAGAATAATGAAATAAATAAAAGAATTGGAATAATGAAAACAATTAGAAGATACAGACTTAGAGAAGAACAGCTAAGCTATATAAGGAAGTGAGTAAGAGAGAAATGAATAAGATTAAATATAACATAAACGGCATTTCAATAGTAATACATTGGAAGACTGTCAAAGACATATTACTAGCTGTAGCAAAAGAAGCATATGGATGCAGAAGAGTAAATAGGAATAAAAAACAAACAAATTGGTGGACAAATGACATAAAAGAAGAAATAAAAGTTAAAAAACAAAAATGGAGCATATATTTAAGTAATAAAACTAGCGAAATATATGGCAGATATAAAAGCAAAGAATAAAAGTCAGAGTTAGTAAATGCAGCAAAACAAAAATCATGGCAAGATTTTGGGGAAGCAATGGAAAGAGAGAGTAAAGGAAATCAAAAACTATTTTGTGGAGTGTTAAAAAGCATAAGAAAAGGCAAACAGAATAGGAATGTCTATGTAAAATCAAAGGGAGGAAGAATGCTGAAAGAGGAAAAAAACAGAATGAAGCGATGGAGAGAATATTTTGAATATTTGCATGGAAATATCAGATAGTAAACATACAGGAGGAAAATGAAATGTACACAGAAAACAATGAGACCGGAGAAGAAGATGAAGTAGCGACAGAAGAAATACTAGAAATAATAAAGATATTAAAAGAAGAAAAGCAGGTGGACATGATGGAATTATGAGTGAAATGTTAAAAAACATGGGACAATATGGAATGGAAGTTGTTAAGATACTATATAATAAGATATGGAAGCACCAAAAAAATACCCTAGGATTGGAAAGTAGGAATACTAATACCCTTGTACAAAAAAGGAGACAACAAATAGCTTTTATTATCGAGGAATTACCCTGCTGAGTACTATGTCAAAGATATGCGAGAGAATTTTTGAGAAAAAATTGAAAATAACAACTGAAGTTCAACTAGAGGATGCACAGCGTAACACGATATTTAAACCTATATTGACATACGGCAGTGGAAGTTGGATCTTAAATAATCAAACTAAGAGTAGAATACAAGTGTCGGAGATGAAATATTTAAGAGTGGTTAAAGGGGTCACTCGAAAGGATAGAATAAAAAACGAGAAGATCAGAGAAGAATTATGAGTAGAGTCGATTTTAGATAGTGTAGAGAGGCAGAAACTCAAATGGCTTGGGCATATGGTACGGATGGAAGTAGAAGGACTGACGATGAGTATGGCTGGCAAGATCAAGACACAAGAAAAAAAGAGGGAGGCCAAGGAAAACATAGGATAGCACAATAGAAGGAAGTGATAAAAAGAGGGATATCGTGGAATGATGCAAGAAGAATAGCATTTTACTCACTTTTATGCTCATTTTTAATAGTCATTCTGACCACCATGTATTGCTTTATAATTAATGCTTATGTTTTTTGTACTAGGGAAAATTGTCTAGTTTGCAGCATCTTATATAGTGATAAATTAAGAACAAACTATGATTGAAACTGCACGGTGTTTATGTTTAAATTTCTCGACCATTAAGGAAGTAACAATACCGATTACAAATACCAAACAAATAATAATTTACAAGTTTCCATGTCATTTTTAGTGCTATAACTATTATGAAAAAAAATCACCGTTTAATTGAACTTGCCCAAGCAGTTGCAACACGGGGTTCCCTCTGGACCAGATATGTTAGCTTTTGATAATTTCAACGTTTGTATAAATGTGAAAAGCAATAGATGCTTACGCTTCTCGCTGCTAGATAGTATTTAATAGTAAAAAAAAATATACCGTGAAATGCCAAACGCCTGGGACTATTAAACAAACAACAATTTACACGTGAGTGAAAGTTAGTTTTATTGTTTGCGGACATGAAAATTACTGAAGTATAGTTTTTGTTCACACAAATTATTAGCACTGACACTTCAGGGTAGCGATCGTACAGAGTTCTTGAAACAAAAACCGGTAAATTTCTATATTCCAATTTATTTACATGTTTATAAAGAAAAAAGTTCGTTTTATACTGCAGCAGAATAACATTTTTAAATAACCAACATGAAATAAAATTACGATTTTATTTCAGAGAACAGAGAAATGTAAAATAAGGCCTATACTACAAAACGGTGGGAAAGTGAAATAGCGTTCTTTAAGACGGAGCCTCAGAATATCAGTCCCGGGGTAGTTTATAGGTTACATACCCAGATCAGTAGTAGTCGACTTCAGTGTAAGAAACGAGAGAGGAGAGGAGAGAACTCCTCTGCAGAATAAAATTCAGCATGTATAGTTAAATTAGTGTGACGTACCGTTTTTTTTTTGCAATGAGGTGTGCATTGAGGATTGAAAACTACTTCAAAATAAAGCGTAAAGTAATATACAGAAGTAATATAAAGAAATATATATTTAATAAATAACGAATAATCGATTAATAATTCATGCATAACCACTAGTAAATAATCGTGACTAAATACTCGATTGAAATGCTGATATGGCTATCAGTGAGTCATCCTTTTACCACTTTATCTAAAGCAAACCAGTGTGACAGACGCTTTGTAGGGATTATAGGTTTCCTATCACTGTTAATAAGTAAGTATGTAATAGCGCAGTGTATAAAATACAAAAAAAGCGTTTCACATCGGTATGTTTCAAACAATAGAATATTTGGATGCCTCTGTGCGATCGCCACTTGACCAAATCAACGGAATATTTAACCGTGCACAGGCGATGAGTAGCGGTAGTCATGATCAATAATTAAGCTTTATTCATGAATAATGGTCAGTCGACGATTAACAGACCATAAACAACGATTAGTAATAACTAATGAATAATCGTTAATTAAGGTGATGAATAAATCTCTTGTGACCAACGACTATTCATCGACTAAATGCAGTATGATTGACGACGGGTGATTATTATACCTGGGTGATATTATATATATACATATATGTATATATAGCGATTTTTCGATTTCGTCCGGCGGTCCGTCGGTGATGGGCGCGAGTATAGGCTCGAGAAAAATGTTCTGCACCCCAGTAGGAAAAATGCAACGCGATCAGCGGCAGTCGCGTCAGATCAAACTAAACGCGTCAGAATACGCGAGGGAAAATGCGAATTTTTCGCGTTCTCGCGACGAAAGACGACTTTCCGATCAATGGGTTCGCCTTTATGAGAGACCGCGATGTGGATAGCATCGCATCTGAAGAATATTTATTCCGAATTCGAAATTTCAATTTTAGTTTGCGATGGGTATAACTACCCTTATATGATGGACGAGTTTATTAAGAGTACAAGGTATGTAACGTATATGACAAAAGCGTATGCGGTTCGAATACGTCCTCCGTTCTACTTTTTTTTCATCGATTAATTATTCCGGGTAAAGGTAGTGCTTTCGGTTATTTGTTAAGTAAATACACACAGGATAAAATCGGACAAACATGAAATCGAACGAAAGCGTATCGGACGTTACGATTTAAGCGCGAAATTGATTTAATTTTAAATCAACCTGAAAAATTGGGCCAATAGACAACTTACATTCATCCTTGCAAATGAAATACTTATCAAATACGAAACACCGTACATTTACATGGCCGGTACAACAACTATTTTATTCAGAACCTTAAATAGGAGAAAATATTTACTTAATTAATCTATCTACAAAAAGAAGCCGAAAATATCGTTACGAAGCAACATACAATAGACACATTTGTACAAGGAAAAAGTTGTCGCAAATAATGTGTGGCCTAAAGGTAGAATCCAACATTCTAACGGCGAAACTAAACTTGTGAAAAAATTTTGGAGGAAAAATTCGCAAATAACGTTACCCTTAACGGTATTATCCTCCGTGACCTAACGGTAGAATCCGACATCATAAAGGCGAAACTAAACAGTCTATAAAAAAAAATTTAAAGGAAAATGTTGTAAATAACGTCTATGAAACACAAAAAAAAAATCAAAATAAATGTACGGTGTTCGTATTTGATAAGAATTTGTTTTTTTTTTTTTTTTTGATTTGAAGTATTTCAATTGCAAGGATGAAAATAAGTTGGACAAAGGCTTTATTTTTCAAGTTTTAGAGTTATTTAAACTTTTATATTACATTAGCTTAATAGTTATGTTTTCTGTAACTAAAAACAACAGATAATTTCAAGAATCTCGTTAAACGAATGTCTTAACATTTAGGAGAAGAAGTATTTCTTGATTGCAACTGATATATAACATACCATTATAATTAAATCTTGCCTATTTCAAATTGAAAAATCTGTCAGAAGAATGAGTCAAATATCCTAAAAAGTTGTAAGTAATTATAACCTTTCATTCATCATCGATGAATGCAACGATGCAAGGAAGGTACCCTGTGCTAATGGGTAGAGCTCCCCAACTGCGTGGCGCACCATAGGCGTCGATAAGGAACATAAGTAAAGTACATAAAAACAAAAGAAATAAAGAATTTTAAAACGCTTACTTTTGTAATTAGCCGTATCCAATATAGTGGGTGTTAATGCACAAGGAAAATAGTATTAGTCAGCACACGAGGAGGTAGGCACATTAAAACTGTTACCGTAAGCGCAATCCGATTTCTCAAACATCTGAAGCATTAGGAATGTTTCCACAGTCGTTTCTTTCAAGGATGTTCGTCGTTCTGAAAAAATGTTTTTATATCTTGAAAATGAACGCTCGACGTCTAATGATGTAATACACGCGTAATTAAAATAATCTTTGAATTTAGTCACCGGATCAGTAGAGTTACCTTCCCAAACTTGTCTTAACCTGCTAAAATTTGTATCTTTCTTCATAACACTTTCAAAATTTCTTGTAACGATATCATTTTTTTTGTTATTTATACAGTGTAGGAGTGTATTAACGTCATCTAATATTTGTACTGACTCCGTCAGGGACAGTGCACTATTTTGTAATTTATTTATTGCCTCAAGTACTTCTCTGTAATTGTTGTAAACGGTTTGTAAATCTGCTTCAACGGAAATATCTTGGAATTTATCCTGGCTTTCCTTAATAGCCGCAGATTCGTTGGGATTGAATTGTAAGACGACTGATTTTATTTGCCGGAAGTATTTAAAATAATAAAACGCTGCCTTCAGCCATGTCCCCCAACGCGTAAGAATCGGCTCTGGTGGTTCGGAAATACCGGGACACTGTTTATGAAATTCACTGGTACGTTTGGGAGATTTGAGAAACACTCGTTTCGTATTTGTTATTAATGCATTTACCTCAGGGAAATCTGCACGAATAGTTTCAGCCGCAATATGCAGAGCATGAAGTTTACAAGTAATATGTAACATCATCCCATAATGTTCTTGAAGAGAACGACCTACACAACGCATTGTCGCGGCACCATCGGTCATGAAAATTAATACTTGAGTAGTGGCAATTTCAAATGTTTGTAAAGTATCAACGACTACGCTCTCGATAGCGTCGGCAGTACACGATTTTAGTCTTTTACTTGCTAATAAAATTCCCTTTGTAGGTTGACGAGGTTCCAGTATACGTACAATCACATTCAAAATAGAATGTTTTTTACGGTCTGTCGTTTCGTCAATACATAACCACAGTAGTTTATTTTTTATTGCAGATCTGATCCTGCTTTCAATTTCGGTACGTATACTTGGCACACATCTCCTTAAGCTTGTTTCCGACGGTAATTTTACATATAATCTTACTTCCATTATATATTAAGTCAGGAAATTCTCCACAGAACTTTTTCACTTTGTCGGCCTGTGGGCGTTTCTTACTACGCGCGTCCGCCATACCGTCACAACCCGATCGCATACGGTAATAAACTACCGAAATGCGATGCGAGTTATTTGCTTATACAGTCTTATTCGGATATAGTACGAAAAAAAAATTAGGTGAAAGAAACGCATGAGTAATGCCTAAATACAAAATATTATGGTTCTATGTGCACGTAGTAACGAGAAAATGATTTTTCTTTATTCGAGTCCGACTCTGTCTTAGTTAACATATGGGAATCACCGGCAGTCGCTGAAGCAACGTTCGGATATCCATTTAGTATGCACATAGCATTCACCGTCATTACACGCAATTGCAATGGCATCCTATACGAATATCGAATACACCGATATGATTTTGATATGGCGAAACAGGACAAAATAGTCTTGCGGCAGAAAATTTGTACGCGGAACGGTTTCCCAATCGGTGGCATCCATCATCCGAGACAAATGTGAGAACCGTGTATCGACTTCGAGAAACAGGATCAGTAATTCCACGTTTCGAAGGTCGTGGCCGTCATATATCACGTAGAGTTCAGCAAGCAGGAGAGCATGTTTAAACATCGTTGAGGCGGAACCAGGCATAAGTACTACAACTTTAGCCCAGCAAGTAAATGTGTCCCAAACGACGGTGCATCGAATTTTGAAAAATAATTTACTTCATCCGTATCACATCCAGCGCGTGCAAAGATTAACGGAATTAGATTATCCTCACCGTTTTGCCTTCTGCGAGTGGTTTCAACGCACCGAAGTTCGTCAACCACGTCTTGCGTCAGTAATTCTCTTTACCGACGAATCCACGTTTACAAGAGATGGTATTTTGAATTACCATAATATTCACCATTGGGCAGACGAAAACCCACACGAGATACACCAAGGCGCCTCGCAAGTTAGGATATCTGTCAATGTTTGGGCGGGTTTAGTAGGCGATTACCTACTTGGACCACATGTGCTCCCAGAACGATTAAATACAGAATCCTATTTACAGTTCCTCCGAGATGAATTACCCGAGCATTTGAATGAGATACCACTAGCGATACGGCAACAATTGTGGTTTATGCATGGCGGAGCACCCGCGCATAGTAGTCGAGTAATTCAAGCATTTTTGAACCAAAGATTTCCACAATGGATTGGACGTGGAAGTCGTACTCCATGGCCACCTCGTAGTCCCGATCTAAATCCATTATACTTTTTTCTGTGGGGATACATGAAAAGCTTGGTATATGATCGTCGCCCTGATATTGAAAATGTTGAAGATCTGCGAAATCGCATTTATGTTGCAGCTCAACGCATTCGCGAAGACATGGTAAATTTTACTCGTGTGCATAATAACTTTCGTCGCCGAATTGATGCCTGTATTAGAGCTCACGGTGGACATTTCGAACATTTTTTACATTAACAAATTATTTTGTCCTGTTTCGCCTAGATCGGTCCTTGTTAGGACCACCACAAATTTCATAAAAAGAAAAAGAATGTATAACTACAAATAACTCAAAACCCGACATTTCGGATGCATTAACTTTAAACATTAAGAACGCAAATCATATGGTTATCGGCATATTCAATGTAAACACATAAACACTTCGACATCAGCTGTACGACAGACTAATGCATTTCAATAGACTATTCACTATTCATAGCATCTACAATGCTTTATCGGTTTTTATTTGCATCTGGGTTAACTTTGATTCATCAGCGGTATTTGTATAATATAGGAGAAACAAAGATATGGACCGGCTTTACCTGCATTTTGGGCCCTAAAATTTGAAAAAAATGTATATGTTACAAATAAATTTCTTTTTACATTTTCAGTAACACATTGATAGGTAGTCTTCAGATTTCGGTAGCTTACGTGCTATTTACAGGTAACCCTGTATATTACATTACATATCCCGCCGGCCACGCCCGGCGGTACGCCTTCTGACTTGCCACGCACTTTGGGGAGCTCTACTAATGGGTGTATGGGAGATCTCCTAACCTACAATTATGACACCGAAAGCAATTTGTTTATGAAAATCTGGATGAAAACCGAGCACCTCCGAGAGATTGCCAACTGGAGCGTACATATTTTGGTTGCGAAAGACTTATTATCAGAGGAAAATCATCGGTCGCCTTAAGAAACTGTGAGTGCAGTGCACCTAAATAGTAGTAGATAATAATGAATTCATTTCATTGTAGAACCATGTAGAACCTTGCTGGCAATGGGAAGTTTTAAAAAAACACGATTTTGGCAAATCAAAAAAGACGGATGAATGAAGATTGGAAAAACGCATTAGGTAATATTTTTAAAAGGCTGACTTAATTAATACCGGGCATAGTGACGTTATTAAACGCACCACATTCGATCATTTTAGTATTTTGCCAAACCTTTAAAGTTTAGGTTTTCATCTAGTTCATGAATAATAACTAGCCAAATTTAGTCAAAAATCTAGTGGCGCCTAAATTTGACGTAAGTAATGCGTGATCTATGTGCAGTAGTTTTTTTTACCAAAAATAGTCAAGCGGAGGAAAACTTGGTGTCGACGAGGACCTGGAGTCAACACTTTATATTACGTAATATCCTTTCCTTATACTGCGTTTTATAACCATCTACAATTGTTAATGGATATAACAAAAGGGAAATCTAATATAATTGCAGTAAGTGGTATTGCGTGCGACTTTACCGAGTTCAATGCCTTCATCGATTTTTCTTTTCTTTAACGTCTACTAACTACGTAACTATCTGAAAGCGTAATTTAACGTTTTGGTATATTTTCCCAAGACAATTACAGGCATTGCATATTTGTTTGTGCGCTCCGGCATACACACAGTTTTAATGTTTGGGTATAATAACCTATTATAATTCTATAATTGCGTTTGTATATAGGTTTTAACACACGTATTTTTTTACCGGTAATAAATTATAGTGAAATCGCAATGCCACAGCCTTCCAACGATCTGCTCATAGCAATTATATTTTTTAAGGTCAGTATTTTAACGACGAAATCCAATGCTAACTACATTATTTGAATCTTAAGCATAATCACTGGGTATTCCTAACATGTCAAATGGGATGTAAAAATGGTTCTTCACACCAGGAATTACCCATAATCTGCTTCAACGACATATTTTTTGTTTAATAAATTATTTTAAAATTTATTTTTGTTAAGAATATCTGTAAATATAAATAGGACAAGGTATGAACAACATAAAGCATATCAAGAATAAGGTACCTTCCCCTTTAATGCTTTTCTGCATAACTTAATATATTATTAACCCTACCTTCTTTGTATTTACAGGTACATGCTATACATAGTTTCTCAACAATGGATACGTACATAGATCATTTCAAACCAACAATATAACCTTGAAAAGAATATTATACCTGTCTTGTAAATTGTTTTTGAATCATATGAATGTATTCTTTTCTCACGTGCTTTTGTATTCGTTTATAGCTTCATTTATATGCAAACGTCATTTATGTTGCAAAGGTAAAGAAAAACGTGACTGACGAACCCCGCGGAATTCCACAGAAAGTTCGCGGGTGTGTTATTGTGGGAGTACTTGAAAGCAGATACTAATTTATAAACTAAAGGTGACTTGATTTCCTATAGCGGTAATAATGCGTTTTGTTACATGAATTAAACTGCAGTACTTAATGCAATGAACACTAATGTCGTGATATAGATGGAAAGGTTTCAGAACAAGTAGAAATATTCAAATATCTCGAAATATACATCAGGGAGGTAAAAAGGAAGCAGAAATTAACAGCAGAATTGAAAGTGGAATAAAATTATATTATGCATTGAACAACGCTTTTATAAAAAAGAAGGAAATTTCAAAGACAAGAATATCTATATTTAACACAATATTTAAACCTATATTGACATACGGCTGTGGAAGTTGGATCTTAAATAGTCAAACTAAGAATAAAATACAGATGTTGCAGATGAAATATTTAAGAGCGGTTAAAGGGATCACTTGAAAAGATAGATTAAAAAACCAGAAGATCGGAGAAGAATTAGTAGAGTCGATTTTGGATAGTGTAGAGGCAGAAACCCAAATGGTTTGGACATGTGGTACGAATGAAAGAAGAAAGACTGACGATGAGTATGGCTTATGGCTGGCAAGACACAAGAGAAAAAGAGGGAGGCTAGGAAAAACATGGAATAGCACAATAGAAGAAAGCTCTAGGAAAAGAGGGATATCGTGGAATGATGCAAGACGAATGGCAAAAAAATAAAAATGAATGGACATCGCTTATCTATGATAAGAAATAAAAGCACTAGAGTACAGAATTTACCTTTACACCCCTATGATAATTAAGGATAATGATTATATAGATAGATAGCTATAGAAAGATTATATATATCCGGTCCGGTCAAATTACATGCATTCTGATCTTTCTAATAATGTTTGGCCATTCCTTGAGAATTATTCTGATGCCAGTTGTACACTTCGTATGTTTCATACGTATTTGTATCAAGTATTTGCCGAGCTGTATGACTTGTCAGAAACTCCAATAATCTAAGGTCCCTTTTGCTGAGCCATAGTACTATTTTTGCTGTCTCAGGCGAGTCTGATATGAATGCTTTCGCCTATTTCTGTCATTATTTGTTTTATGTGGCTCGCTTGTAGTCCATACAAGTGGTTTGACGAATGAAGGCTGTGTTGGCCGCTTCCCTAACGAGCTTGTCTGCCTTTTCGTTGCCTTCGATCCCTTGATGTTTTGGTACCCATCACAGAGTAACATGGTTTTTATGTCCCTATTTCTTTAAATTGTCTATACAGTCGTGAATCGGACCAGATTCGTATGTGTATGTTTTAGAATTGCCTAACTATCACAAAATTTGGATAATATTTCTAGTTGGCGTTTTTCAAACAAATTATCACTAAATGTCGGCCAATGTTTGTTTGTTATTTATAAGAAGAAAATCGATTATATCAGATCAGTGTACTTCTCAATGCGTGACACCTGCTTCAAGAAGGTTGATACTAGAGATTTGAGGGTTGTATTTTCGATTAAGTTTCGCAGAATACATGCACTTCTGCATCAAAAGCTTTAGGATTTATCCTACGATTCTGCAAATTTTTCAATAATATGACCTTTCTGAACCGGCTTATATACTATACAGCTTCGTTATAAGTAAATTAGAATCTGCATCTACGGTCTGGTCACCACATTACAATCGTGTCGGTGTCGTGGTCGGTGGAATACCGTCGAGACATTTGTGGAGCAAAATTCGTTTAGAAAATTATTCACGGCTATACTGGCTGTCCTAATTTGCTTCCCTTTATCGATTTTCTTATACCACATCTATCCTTTCGCTCTTCTTCTACTGTTTCATTACCTTCCCCTCGAACGAATTTATTACAAAAGCCGCCACTGCTGCAATGATACCTTGATAAACTAATTTAGTTTATTTATTTTTCTTTTTCTTTTGTAATCCATATGTATGAAGTTTAGTTTGGATTTGCCATTAAACAGTAACATTATTATTAATGACAATGCTGTTTCTGTTGACGTACAATTGGTACAAGCTATCAGAGTTTATAGCATAGTACACAACGATATACATATAACAGTAACAAATCCATAAAGTGTCGCCACTGTCGTAGTCATATTTTTCATTACATTCGAATGCTTATTTCGAAAATGATTTATTAATGCAATCGTTCTTTTATTTGTTTGTTGCAAATAATATTCTTAGAAATGAGCAATTTAAATTGGCAACTTCTTGGAAATAGTACGGATTCGTAATGGTTATTAAATGATTTCAGTTTTTTCCATATTTTAAGCGAATAACAAATCAACCGTAATAATGCGGTACGAAAATAAATGATATAATATCCGTTTCTAGCGCTCCTAAATACATTATAAAGGATAGTCAGTTGATTCCTTTCACTTTATATTATCTTGAAATGTTATTTTATTATAGGCAGATAGTGACCTAATCGCTATGCACAGTTCGAATCAGTCTTAAACCAATAGCGTTCGGCTAACTACAGTTTCGCATTGAATTCCTAATTTCTTTTAATAGATGAAACGAAAAAAAAAAAAACAATTTAGAGGTTCTTGCTTATTTATTACACAGTAATTCAGAATACCATGGGATAATTGTTTAATCCGAATAAGAATAATATTTGGATGAAGAAAAAAACGGGCATAATGCATAGTGAGGATGAAATTGATATTCATTTTATTTGAATTTTTTTATAACAATGCAAATTTATTATTAAATGGCTCATTGAATCGCTTCGTAAAACATCGTAAAAATATTTTCAAATACTATCGTGACCTTAATCGTGGATAATGACTATTATGCAATGGTGGAAGAAATATTGCAGCCGTACTTCGGATTACAGAATTAATTGATTCTAAAAAAAGCTTCGCAATCCCAACCTTCCTAACTACAATCAAATTTTACTATAAATAAATAGAAATGATCCATTTCTACAACCAAACAGATAATCAAGAATTAATTTTCTGTTTTTAAATACAATTTGACGTGCAGGAAATGATATATTGCAACGTGTGCTCTCTCCTTGGACTACGTTTGAAAACTTTAACATCCATGAAGAACTTTACTAATTATTCTCTTAATAAATCTACTTTTGTATGTGCAAATGAAATTTAACTCAACATTTGCAGAATCTGAATTAATTTTGGTTAGTATTCGAATTATTATGGCATTTTGATAATTGTTATTATTAATTCTGCATTTAAAAAAGACTCTCTTTACGTTGTGTTGCGGCTTATTTTTAGTAATATATATCCTGGATATAACTTTTATAAAAATATACGAAACTCATACAACACACATTATTCGAAATCCAGCAGTCTAGACTTACAACGTCAATCCATAAAATTAGAAAAGATCGTCATTAGACCAACCATAATAAGTATTAAGTGCATCGGCATTCCTGAGTAAACAAGCAGAGAAATATAGAAACATTATTTTTCTAACAACGTACATTTTCTTAAAAAGAGTATCAAGAAATTCAATTTCAAAGAACGGGTAAAGCATCGCATTCGTTTAAAGCTATGGAAAGTAATGGAAGAAGTACTTTGAAGAAAATAACCTAGAAAATTGATTCGAAAAGCTAAATGAATTTAAAACACAAAACACTTATTGTAATTAAATTAAAACTATTCTGTAAACAAAAACATAACAATATATCATAACAACATATCAATATATAAATAAAGGTAGTCTCGCTCACAAAAGTCGCCAAGAGTATTTATTTGTTTGCAGCAAATGTTGAGAATTGTCAAAAATTTGATTCGACCAGGTATTTTAAATTTTTATCTACGCCACTGCTTTTTGTATTTTTTTTGTAAAAAGTGGCTACGCTTTAATAGCTGTATAACGTGGTTTAAATTGAAAATGTACATAATTTTTTTTCATAACATCTAACGCAACAGAATTTCGGTTCATAGAACAAAACCAACCTTTGTAAATATATCGATAAATAAATTATGGGTATCAATAGGCAAGTATTTGGAAGTGAATAACTTTTGGACCTATTTTAGAATAACTTTTTCCTGTCTAGTCATTTCTCCTTATATCTACTGCACTGTGGTAGAATTTGTCTGCAAATCTATTAGGAAAGTGCAAGGTGGATAATTTAAAAGAAGGTGTCTATGATGTAATATTGTGCTAAATATGCAAGAATGTAAATATACAAATATGTACCACAAAAATTTGGCAGTGATTATCATTGCTATACTAAATGATCGACATTTTCAAAAATTTTGTTTGTTGTTGTTGAGTGAAGAATTACATTACACGAGAGTAGTCCGTAATGTTTTCAATCTAACACATAAAGAATTATTTTTTGTCGCCAAACACGTTCTTTTCAATTACTTACAGCCTCTGCTACCTCTCAAATTTTAATTCGGCGGTTTTCTGTGAACTTTTCCGATATTATCGGTAATTATTCCAGTTTCTGGACGTGCCATGAATGACGTGCCATGAATGGTCATTATCAAACAAACTACGTTCAATGAAATTAAACGTTTTAACGTTTAATTTCGTTTTTTTTTTATTTACGAACGTTAATACGAAATTAACGAAGGTTAAAACTACGTTCAAATTCAGCTGCCTAAAACTCCACTGTGTATGTTCGCGTAAGCATACAAAAGGTCCGTTTGATCTTAGTCCATTGTCTTTTACATTATAATTGTTAACAATTTTCGGTTATTGTGACCATAGTAAAAAGAAGATTTTTTAAGGATATATTCGTGTTTAAAAAAGATATTACTTCTGCCTTCGTAGCCCCGTAGCTAAATTTTTTGAACATTTTGTACTGATGAATTTGACGGCCTGAAGGTGTGTTTCTTACACGAAATATTTCCTATTATTATGTTTAATAGAAAATATTACTCCTGAACATCCTGCCTTCGTAGACCCGTAGCTAATTTTTTTGAACATTTTGTACTGATGAATTTTACGGCCTGAATATATGTTTCTTACACGAAATATTTTCTATTAAACATTATAATAATATTTTATTATTATGTTTAATAATAAAATATTATTATTAGACATAATAATATTTTCTATTATTATGTTTAATAGAAAATAAGAAAATATTGTGAAATACTGGTCCAACTTATTTTACTTATTCTTAAATTGAAGTAATTTTAACTTTATGATATATTTTATCTGATATAATTCTGGTCTAATGTGATTTTTCGCGAAATCGGTCGCATTCATTTAAATAAAGAACTTGTGAGAATTTTTTTCTGTTTTTCTACTTAAAAGAAAGTTTACAGTTAAGTCTCCTATAAGTGTGGGAATATTAAAAATATTTTATAATGTTTGTATATAAAATAGTAAATGTCAGTTTTAGTATACTGCTAAGTTTTCACGATGTTCTAATGTTCTAATGTTCTAATACTCTTTCACATATCGATCGATGTAGTTCCTGGTGAGATAGAGTGTGTAGGAGTGTTAATAATTTACTTTGCTATGTAATAAATAAACAATCGTAACTATTTAACAAGAGAAGTCTTTGACGCGATTAGAACAAAATTTCGTTTACAACAATTACTTTAGAAATGCGATTATGAATGATAATATCCCGGTTTTAACAATAATAATGTGTGCGAAGTAGTAGTAGGACATGCAATAAAAATAATTTTCATGGTCTACTTCGGTTACAGTTTGTTCTACGTTTAACATATTTGATTCTTACGGGATTACAAAAGCATGAAAAACTTTCAAAACTACAACTTAAAATAAAGTATTGTTATTGCAATTATTATTATGAAGAAGATCTGTTAGGGAAAATGTAGAATGCTTGCCTACAGTTACTTAAAACTCTGGTTGGGACAGCCGGTTTCTGCTTTGACATCATCCTTTGTGTAACGGTTGCTTTACCAAAGTCTAAACAAATATAAAATTTAACTATCACATATACAGACTGTATCAATTAGCTAAATTTGCTGTTGAGACACTTGACATACTACTGAACGATATATCTTAATAACGTGTAAAATAATAATATATTAATAAAAACCTTGTAACCTTAGATGGTGTAAAAAGGGTAACTTAGTTGAAAGTTTGGCACCTCCCAAGTATCTCTCTGGAGCTAGAGACCAAAACAAATGGGCTGACAAGAGCGCATTTAGTAGCTAGCAACAAGAATGTGCTAAGCGAAAGCATAGTTGCAGTGTTATTACCACCACTGTATATTAAACTTGGTCTAATGAAGCAATTTATTAAAGTGTTAAAGGGGCTTTGCATCTCCTACGCGAAAAAATTTCTGATCCAACAGAACTGAAGATTAAAGAAAGTATTTTTGCTGGTCCTCAAATTAGTATCCTAATGAAGATTGATAAATCTGAAGCGGTAATGAACATTACCGAGAAGAATATGTGCGTCAGTTGCAAAGACATTTCTGTAAAATAGTAAGGACCCAAATTATGCCAACATTGTGAATTTTGAAAAATTAAAAAAAATATGTTGCATTATGAGCATTAAAATTCATTTTTATAGGCACATTTGGACAATTTTCCTGCCAACCTTTGTGATATCAGTGAAAAGCAGTTTCACTTCCATTCCATCAATCTGGATGTTCTGGGACGAGCATTTAGTATTTTATTGCGCTGGCCGCAACTTATGGTTTTGAAATACAGAAAACCCACCATTCGTAGTTGTATCACTCAATAATCCTCGCCTCCGGTTACACATTTTCATCAGAAGTTTGGCTTGAAGTTTTCGCCAAACCAAATGCCTCTGTCAACCTACCTTTTTCTCATATTATATCTACCGAATAATTATTTTAATTTCACGTAACAAATGGTTGAAAAAGTTTCCGATTTCTCACCGGCAGCAATTAAACGACGAAAAAAAAAGTATATCCGACGACGAATTCATTCTACCTTAAATGCAATTTGATTTATATAATCAATATTCATACGCATCGTCAACTGAAATATCAATTTTGAATTCGGAATAAAAACTCTTCAGATGCGATGTTATGCTGAAAAAATATGATCATATATATATGATATATATATGATATGATATATATGATACGATATATATGATATATATATGATATGATATATATGATATGATGCAAAAATACAATCACCATGGAAACACTTACACTGCTATTGCATTGTATATCACGATATGAAGGTATTTTGCACCAATGATAAACGACTGAATTGTTTAACGTTATTACAATAGTTTCATTTCCATAGTATACCACTATCTCTACAACATTGTATGTAGTTTTTTTTTTTTTTTTCATTACGTAAATACTCTACTACGGTATCTTTTTCTACTTTCGCGATGTACTTGCAAACTCTATTTGATATGTGAAACAAATAACGGCAATAAATTGTTTTTATTAGTCTTCTAGAAGACTAATCTATCTTCACTATACAAAGATTAGAAAATTAAGAACATGTGTTTTAGACATGTGGTATATTCGTCATATCAACCGTAATACCGAATGATAAGATTGTATCTATTCTGTGACGCCTGTTGTGTTAAAAAAAACAAAGGTGTCAGACGATCCAAAACGATGATGATCAGCGTCTTTTATTTAAAAATATCGTCTCACCTGAAATTATCTCCAGGTTGTGAGTAGAATGAATAATTCTAACGTCACTGCAAGTGAAGATATTAATGGATTTTTATTTATCGATAAAAATACAAAATTTATATAAGCTTTGCAAAAACACATCCTTTGTAAAATGTCCCATTGATTTTAATTCAAATTTCTGTTCTCATTTATCAAGATCTAGAAAAGTGATATGATGTGGCTCTTATAGTTGTGGATACAATTGCACTCACTATTACTGTTGTTTGGTTCAATGAATAATAAGTACATTTTCTCTATTACTAATGATTCATTAGTAATAGAGTTCATTGAATGAACGATAATTGAAATTTTCACGGTTTGGGCTACCTTTTTCAATGTATTCTTCATCAATTAAAATATGATATTAAAAACTGTTGTCAACAAGCTATACAGGATTAAAATTAGGAAAAAATCTGCCCGAGAATGTTAAAATCCAATGAAATACCGATAAAAGATAATAAACTATGCGCCACAAAAAAAAAACACTACAATTTGTTTGTCAGGGGAGTCTCTAGTGTTAAAAATTGTACGCTATTATAGTGTAATGCCTGGTGTAAAACTAACGCCACTATAAATAGAACATCTATACTATGAACTGTTGTTTCTAGTACACCTTACAACGCGAACGTAGTGTGCCATTATGTTGAAGGTAGTAGTAATGAGAGTGTAATTTAATTTATTTCGAAATAAGCTGGGAAAGCGGCATAAAACAAAATAGAAAAAGTCCTTGTACTATTTGTGCATATTCATGATAGTAAAACTTGAATACAGTACTCAAAAAACAAAGTTTAACCTCTTTACATTTTAGTATCTATCCAAATTGTAAAATTAATTGTCTCAGGTACTGAACAGGGAAAACACTGCCGAACGGAATTATTAAAAGCTTACATAAAAAATTTAGTAAAAGTATTGCGTACAAACGTCAAATATATATTTTGGAATCCGCAACCATTGTGTTTTATTGCATTCTTTATATTAACAAATCTACAACTTCAAAGTCCATAATTTGGTTAATCTCACAATAGCTTGAAATGCCTACTTACTACAAAACACAATGTAGAACACACGAGTTATATATATAGACACATACGCAAAGACTAGCCGATAACTCTTACGATGTTCGCAATTCGTAAGAATATAAAAACAAATAAAATACCTCAAAATAAAACAGTAGGTAATAGTATATTGTCTACTTAGGAGGAAAAGATGTCTAGAAATGTTAACATTTCTAGACGGCATGAAGATTGCTCGCCGAGGAGTAAGCGTAAATAAGCAGCAAATATGCCCTTCATTGGTCCTAGCCCCTTTTGTTCCAATAGATCTATTAGTTGTCTATCTCATTGTGAAATAATTTAAAGGGCTGCTACTATAAATTTCAATCCGATTCGCATTTCAATACAGTGAAGTATAGGTAGCTAAAATTATTTATTTATTTAAGTATCCACTTAATTAACTAATTTGTGGTATTTAAACGGCAAGCATTACTCTTTGTTAAGAATATGTTATATGAATTTCTTGGATTATTTCGAAAGCATTATTTAGGAAGTAGGTTTACCTCTCTTGGTATATCATGCTAATTAACTTTGTTTTATGCACTATATTGATATTCATAGATCCTAGAGTAATTTCTACAAAATCGGGAAGCTGTTCAGCTGTTGAATTTAGTGTGTTTATCATAGTCGTTAACCTCAAATGTAATCGCTATAAATAATGTGAAGATGCCTTTACCCATGATTATGATACTCTCGCCTATACAAAAATGAAATTATTTAATACACTTTCTGCAGATCTAAAAACATTGGATTTGTTATTTTTATATGTATTTCTTTGCCTTTCCAGATGTCTAAACCACTTCTTAGCTTTCTTTGTTACTTTGACTTTTGCTTTGTGTATTGCACATAATGTCAAGATTATTATTATATTTCCAACAAATTATAAAATAAACAATATCGTATTACGAAAAATTACCAAGTTATACTTGAACGGCCTTAGAGACGGCGAGCTAAAGATTTTATAGTCGGTTGTTTGCTGATCATTCTGTCCGAGAAAAGGACATGGGAACCCGAGAATTGAGATTGGATAAAACTGAAACTCCAGAGACTGAGAGAGTGCTTTGGTATAAAAACAATATTTCAAGAATATTAAGATTTTTAAAAACACCTCGAAACTATAAATATGAATATTTTTGTAGAATGTGCTTTTTGACACTATTTTAGTCGTTTCCAAGAATTATCAGGTAAATTCGGTGACGGAATTTTGTGTTGGCCTCTTCTAAAATACTGAAAATCAATAAGACGAAAAATCCTATACAAGCTCCCCCCCTAAGAAAAACATATTTCATCATTTTTGGATAATTAATCCTTGATAGAATAAATTGGAGATGTACAATTTTTGCATGCAGATTCCGAAATTCAATAGTATTTTTTCGTTTCTAATCAGAAGTCTAAGTAGCGATTTCATCTTTCTTAATTAAAAATTACAACATTCCCAAATGAACTCCCGTATACTACATAACTAAGTGTTAAATTTCCAAAAATTATTGCGTGCTTATACAGAAAAGTAATATGCTATCCAAATTTTGTGTTTGTGATTTTAATGGTATCGGCTCTGCGTTGATGTGTCAGATAATCAAGACTCTTCTCGTCTTAAAATTAGTATGAGTAGTGAAGAACATTCTAATATTTTTATAGCTTCAGAGGAAGAATGCACCACAACAGACGGTGAAGAGTGTGATAGAAAACTATGTTTATTGCGAAATGATTAAATATTGTATTAAATTTAAAACAGAAAATAGAAAATCAATATTTGTTTTTCAAATTATACATTTAATCAGAAACCTATATGTCTGCATTCTTTTTTACATTTTCCCGAGACTTTATTAAAGAAAAAATGTAAAAAAAAAAGATGATGAGATGATTGAACAGAATCTTTTTTCATGTTCATCATAATTTTTAGAAAAAAAAAATCCGTAATCTAAACCTCTACCTTTCTTTATAGTGCCTTTAATATAAGATATCAAAGGAAGACGCGATAATATTGCTTATGATAGTTGTTTTCTTTTTGCAATTTCAAAGCTAGACTAAAAGAAAAATCAGCACTACTCAAGCTCAGCATTCATTTTTTTTCCAAGCCATGTATGTATATATATGAACTCATGATGAACTCATATACCTAAATTGCCACCAGCTTTCTATTATAGCATAAATTTACGGTGAAAAGTCAGAATCTTGCCGTACAAAGCAACATGAAACTGGGATGTAATATAGAAACACAGGCACATTTAAGTACGCAAATATATGTGGCATTATTCCGTATTTGTGCAATACTATCCTTATGATAAATGTATTAACTTGTTAATAGAATGCGTTTAGTTAGGTATTTATAATAATGGAAACAGTATTGGATGTAGCTTCTAAAAACATAAATAATATCTACGCGTTTAAAATTTTGGAATCGTATATTTTGTACTTGAAAATTCATTAATTTGAATAGTGACGAAAGTTACCTTGAATACCCAAATTTTCTCGCAACTGAAAAAGCAGGATTTGTAAACGTTTTTGCCGAAACACATTGATGAAATTTACTTCCACTACACCACTTAGTTGTAACTTGAAAAATCCAAACTATATAACATTTGCGCTAAGAATCCCGTAATTATACGCTATCTTATATCTATAACCGTGGAAACTACTCTAACTAAAGCGGAAGAAATTAAGAATAGGAATGATTTTGGACTATCTTATCTGCTAGATTAGATTACGTATATTGTATGTTAATGAACATGTTTCAGCCCACAAGTATCTAGTTTTTGATTCGAAGTACGTTTACATTATAAAAATAAAGTGCTTCAAATTGTAACATAGAAAGGTTTCTCTGAATGAGCTGTTATCAATGTATAGCAGTCATCAGATTATAGAGTTGTATGAACTACATACTCATGCGAATAATTATCTATATTATATTCGATTACTTATCCAATTACTCTCCTTGTACCTTTTAGTTTAAAGATAGCGCGTTATACTATTGTTAATTAATTCTCTCCCCAAAGGAGTTTCCTGACATCATTTTTCAATTAAACAAACAAAAGAAAATCTGGATGAATTTAATTTCCTAAATAATAAAGCAAATACGAAATAGAACTTAAAAGTAAAGTAAAAAAGAAGCAAGAGCATTAATTGTTTAAAAATTGAAGAACGAAAATTCTCTTGAGAACAAGTTCATATCCGCCTGGCACCCGCAAGAGAATAAATCTTTTCGGTACCTACGAATATTATACAAACATTAATAAAAATCAAGTAGCAATGTACACAACAACGGTAGTTGGGTATATACTCGATAAATCGATTAAACACGAGTGTAATTGATGCACTTCTCTAGTGAGTTTTATTCTATATAATCATCTGAAAACTTTAAAATGTTAATACACTCCGCCAAAAAAGTATCGCATAATTTAGTTTTGTCTTTTGTCTTTGTCTTTGTTTGTAGCATAAAGTTGTAAATATACTTTAACGCGCTCTAAGATATAATTTCTATGATTGTTTAAATAAAATACAGGCCAAATAAAAACAAGAACTCATACTTGAGATTTTTATTAAAACAAGAAATTATAATTTTGGAAAGAAAAATGTCATAACAGTAGTTTTTAATAGTGAGTATTGCCACCTCTGGCTCTTATGACCGCTCGCATACGGTTTGGCAGAGATTCGATTAACCTCCGTATAATAGCCTGATCCAAATTCTCCCACTCGTCACGGAAAGCATTTTCTAGTCCATGCAGGTCCGCTGGGGCAACATTTTGGGTTCGGATCTGTCTGTGAAGGAGGTCCCACACGTGCTCGATAGGGTTCATGTCTGGACTTACCGCAAGCCAATCTAAAACTGGAATACCAACATCGTTAAGGTATTCCTGGACGATTATTGCAACATGCGGTCGTGCATTATCGTGCATTAACATGAATTCGTTTCCTATAATTGGCGCATATGGTACTACATGTTCTTCTAAAATGTCCGTTATATACCTGTGGTTATATACCCGGAGTGTACCCCTGTCTACTGGTACTAACTCTGTACGACCTGTTAAACAGATGCCTCCCCAAACCATAATAGAGCCACCAGCGAAATTAGGTCTAGGTCTGATATTACACTGCGAATAGCGCTCACCGTCTCGTCTGTACACTGAGATACGCCTATCTGAGGTGTAAAGACCAAATCTTGGCTCATCTGTGAAGAGTATATTGGCCCAGTCATTAATGTTCCAATTTACATGTTCTCTGGCAAACCTTAAGCGAGCCACTCGGTGGTTCCTAGTGAGACGAGGGGCTGTTACAGCTACTCTAGTTCTTAATCCACTCTGTCGTAACCTATTCCGAATAGTTTGAGTACTCACACGAGTATTTCTGGCTCTAGCCAAGTCGTTCTGCAATTGTCTCGCAGTTACATGTCTTCGACGTAATGCTTGTAGTAGTAAATAGCGGTCATCTTGGTGAGTAGAACATCTTGGACGACCTGGTACAGGTCTTCTACTGTAATTGCCTGTTTCCCTATATCTGGCTACGGTTCTAGAAACACTTGACTGATTGATGTTCATCAAATTAGCAACGTATGCTTGAGATCGTCCATCTTCGATTAAAGCAACTATAGCAGCCACTTGTTCTGAAGTTAAATTGCTCATTTTAGTTTTAAAAGCGTTGGTACAGAACTCTGACTTCGCATTTTAAAATTTGTCCGTATAGGAAGACTTTCAATAAACAACTGAACAAACCTTACACATATGCATTTTTCTAAATGTGTTCTTTTAGAAAAAAAAAGTAAAAAAGCTATGTTCCATGATTTTGTTAATGTTTTTATAGTTCACATACACGAGGCAAACTTTTTGTGAACGTATAAAAATATCTTAGTTTATAAATGCCCTTCTTTAGTTTATGCGATACTTTTTTGCCGGAGTGTAGTTATTATTTTACCTGTGCCTGTCTTAAGGTGTTTAGTTTGAGCATACGCTAAACTTTGAGTAAGTAAAACTAGAAAACTTTACTTTGAGGATCGTGAGCTCGAAGTTCGTACCTGCTGCCCGACTCTGCTATCCCAGCGCGCTAGACACTACGTCATCGGTTCCGTAGATTCCTAGGTTTCCTGTGTGTGTGTGTTTTTTTTTCTTTAATATCTCGTTTTGTTTGGCTCCAACGATGAAATGCAATAGTTGGATATAATTCACTTGGAAAAGGCTCAAAAACCGGTCAGATTTCCAAGAACATAAAGACTAACACTAAAGTATCGGCACATTCCGCACCACACAAGTTTACTTAATCAATCCGGGACAGCTATTTCGAGAATACATCGATCCTCAGTTGTATGATCAAATAATGCGAGGAAAAATCTCTAGTATGCCTGTTCTGTTCTACAAGTACCTACGTTTGCTGGCAGTGAAAGTTACTTCCGATGTTACCCCACAGTCCTTGCTATTATTATTTCTATAGCTGATCTTGATAGCAGAAAAAAACAGCAAGGCGTCTGAGTGAAGTTATAGGTTCCTGTATGTTCTGGAAAACCGTGGATAACTTCATTCAAACCAGCAAGGCAATGATTTGGGAGATGATGAAAAATGTATTACAACAACTCTTTTATGTATTCACTCTATTTCCATTTATATTCCGAGTGGGTGTTTTACCCCGGATCTGCTCAATTTTTGAATAAGTACACGGAAATTTGCCTAGAATTTTATTTAGCGGGTATATTGCCATCACTGAATGTATAACTTCTAGCGGTAAACCTACCAGCAGTTTTTAACAATAAATAAAATCTGTCAGAAGGGAAAGGACTAAGTTGAAAGAAAGGCGAATATCAAACTTATACCGCTCATTGTTCACCTAAAAAGAATCCACACATTATCCATTACGAAATTTACCAAATCTGAATTACAAATACATTCTAGTGTAAATTTAAAAGATAAAATTACGCGCTTGTCTCTGTTTAAACATGGGGTTACAACACCCTCAAAATATTAAAGGTGTTCAATACTAAACTGAGATACAGATAGTATAGTATTTGTTACAACAGTTTGGGTATGGCGGATGAGAAATTATTTCACCCACTAACAGGACTATCAAACAATTTTCACAGAAAGCATTAGAAGTAAGTATCTTACATTTTCTTTATCTTCTACTTTGCCCACATTAAAAACAACGACAATATGGAAAATCCTAAAGAAATTATGCTTTAAACGTCGAAAATGTTGAAGCTGAAAGTGTTTTAATGTAACGGCAAATATTGTATTGTTGGGACGTTGGTATTAACTTACATTAAGAAGTTTCGTGTAGATGGTAGCAGATCTTACACAAAATAATCATTTGTGGAAGAGGTTACAACGGGACTTAGGAGCGCTGCAGGAAAGAAAGACATTTAATTACGTTGCATATTTGTAGCGAACTAAAGAAAACAGGACATTCCTATGAAGGTAGCGAAGTGTTTAGTTCCTTTTCTTAAACTAAACTCGGTTATTGTCATAGATAATGTTGCTTGACACTCAGTTAGAATAGAAAAATTGTCTACCTTTGCCTGGAGGAAACAAGAGTTGATTGACTTGAAGACTTTATTAAAGATAAGTTTCTTGAACTTAAAAAAAAATGTAATGGTTAACACAGTTACATATGTATTGGCATTAGACAGTGGCCGCACAATTGTAAGATCGACTTCATTTCATTTCAACCCAATCCCCACTGAGCTTTTATAGGCACAAGTGAAGCACCATATTGCTACAAACAACAGCATTTTTAAATAACAGCAACGACTGATTTAATAATTTCATGGAATTCCGAGTTTTTAATGAAACTAATTTCGGGAGACACTCCTCCCCTTTTTCAGATTGTATTAAATATTTAATAAATAAATTGAATATTTATTTCCTCAAAATTAATATACGTATACTAATATTTGTAGTTTTGTTAATCGTCATATTATTATTATTATTAAATAACCTATTGTACGTTTCCATTCATTTTTGTATTCCAAGGCAATCGTGAAAAAGTGAAGGTTTTCTGTGTAAAATGTCAAGTTTATACATACATAATATTGGTTACTAAGCTCTCTTACGTATGCTTTTAAAAACACAGTAAAAAATCTATTTTTTTTAAATTTAATACTATACAGCCTGTCTAACTATGATGATCTATATCATATTATCATTTTCAGTTTGAACACGAGGTGATGCTTCTAATACGTTATGGTAAATTCATCTAAAACTATATACGAGGGTTGTCTGGAAACCTTCAAGCCTCAACATGCAGAGTATCCTGGTAATATGATTGCAACGCACTTTTGAAAGTCTCGGTTGAACGCTTATTTTCTATAAAAATCAAACAAATCAAAAATTCTTGAAACCCGAATTGAACGCTGTTTACGGATATCATGCACCATTTGCAACAGTGACATTCTGGAGAGGAGAATGTGATCGCGATCGCACTAGGTTGGTTGACTTTCGATAACATCGGAACGGTTTTCCAAATTATGCTAGGCGACTGACGAATTAATCTTAGAGAAATAGCAGAGCTTGTAGGGGCCCCGAAAGAACGTGTTTGTCATATGTTCACTGAAGACTTGTTCTTGATAAAGCAAATCGCGTTTGTTCAATCAGAACCAAACACGCATTCGAATAAACATTTTCAAAGTCCTGTCGCAGCAGTTTTAGCTAAACTTGGTGTCGACTAATAACTGAAGAGGTTCTTCATCAAACAGTATTGCGAGATCTAACTTTGATACAGCAAGCCTGTATGTCACAGTCTATAGAGTAGTCAAATAGGACCAGAAATTTTTTCCTAGTTAAATGCATTCTACTATGTCAAAGCTTAATGTGTTGCAACTGTACCAATCAGATTTCAATTCTACGTTATTTTGTAGCCTCAAAGGTCATTGTGTGAAGTTATTCTTGAAAAGATCGCCAAACATCAGAACATCGTAATACGCAACACTAAAGTTATCATTAATAAACAATAAAAAAGACAGCGATCCCAAGTCGCACCCTTGTATATTTTCAGAGGTAATCATGTGTGTCATGGAGTTGTGTTAATCGACTATTTTGAAATCACTGATAAGCTACAGACACAGAAATTACAGAGAAGCAGCAAATTTTGTAGAAAAATGAAGTGTTATTCCATTAATACAACCAACCATCTCGCACTTCGGTGGTCGCCATCCTAAGCATTCACAAACTGGAGTTCGAATTAATAGGCCTCGCATCCTACTTATCAGATTTCGTCTTCAGCCGCTCTTTTTGTTTCTTAGGCTCAAAGTTTCGGTTTCAAGAACAGAAATTTTCATCGAACGAGAAGATGATCACATTCGTAAACGACTATTTCGTAGAACAAGATGGTAACTATCATTTTCCTTAATTAAGCATATAGGAACATCGTCGGAAAAGATTTAACAATGAGACTATGTTGAAAAATGAAACTGATCTTGATAACAAAAAAAAAACTTATTTCTGTGTTAGTTTGGAAACTAACTAGACTACCATCACACAAAAATGATTCTTGAGACTCTTGAATGAAAGTACTCTATTTTGATATATTCGTATATTGTTATATCTAAATAAATATCAAATATCTAACTTCCTGAGAGTTTTTACATATTGAAATGAGAAAGTAAATTCTTTAGTTTCTCTCAACTAAATTTATTAAACTGATTATTTGATGGTATACACGCAAAAGTCGTTGTAAAGGTAATGGTGGAAAAGTATCTTGTGCTCACACAAATAATTGCGACGAGCTACAAATTATATAATAGAATCTTCCACGCCACTGATATCTGAGAGAAAGTTCGACTTCCGCTAAACACTAAAGGCCAGTGGCCGGTTTTGTAGTGCTTAGCACGCAAGGAAAGGAAATATCTCTTCGACGACCAACACGCAACATCTCGTGCATATTAAAATAGAACATAATAGCGATAAATAATGCATGTGAATTGCATGTAGAATGTATTTATTTTTAGGTCAATGTTTTATTTGAGATAATAGCAAGTACACTGATTATTGCAACAATTAAATAGTTAATTGCCTATCATCATAACAAACAAATATGTTAAACTGTAAGTAACCAAGTACACATTGTAAGATGACGTTGGACTTACATATATACCACACACACGATTTAACTGTCTCAGCACATTTGCGTAATAAATACGATAAGATTAACAACTTTCTAATATTCTCTTTTCTGAAAA
Organism: Oryctes rhinoceros; assembly: GCA_020654165.1. NCBI lineage: Eukaryota > Metazoa > Arthropoda > Insecta > Coleoptera > Scarabaeidae > Oryctes > Oryctes rhinoceros. The sequence goes on from JAIOKQ010001013.1 coordinate 1,278,747, forward strand.
GTATATATTTCAAATTTATCTGCTCTTGGTCAAGCATAAATGAATCGAAGAGAATATATACAGACTGTCTCACGAGGAACTGCATCGATATATGAAAAAGTATTCATTGAAAAATTCTGAGAACTTGGTAGTATATACTAAAACCCGCATGTACTACTGAATTAAAATATTAACAATTATCTAAAACGTCTGATTACACCGGAAGTAGCTCTCAACTTTGTTATTTTCAGCAGTATTAAAAATTAATATATTAAGAAATTCCGAAGCAGTTGACAATACTGAGTTTAAGTGAAACTTCCAAAAGGGTTTTCTTCACAAATACTTTTATTTTAAATGCGTATGTGCGCTGTGTATTAATGACCAAATGCGAATCGACCAGCTTTGAACGTGTACCGTATTCAATGAAATTAGAGGTGGACTAACTAAGAATTTATATATATATTACAAAATATATATTTATAAAACTAAATCTATTATATATGTTTATTTGTAGCTAGATTAGTACGGGAAATAAATATGTACAAGAATTATTTCGTACAGATACTATACCTCTTTCAGGTAGTAAAACAAGGACGCTGTAATAATATGTTTTCGAATTCGACAACACACATGCAGCAATATGCATTGCTACACATATGACATCTTATGGTAGTTAGATAACCTCCAATTTCGTACTTTGAATACAGTAGGTAACATGTTATGAAGGAAGCTAGTCAACTCACATTTAATTATTGATATACAACATCAGCACTATACTGAGTATCCATTAAAATTGTTACATATGTATTCTTTTGCTTTCTCTATGTTTCTCTGCGTCTGCCCTGCATAATTACAACTGATTTTTTTTCGGACCTAAAGGATATTTAGATTATTTTTCAAAGCAAGTAGTAGTAGTAGCAAATAGTAGAAATGAGATAGTGCAAGATTTTTATTTTTTAATTTGAAATATGTTAGTTATATTACGTTGTTTTCTTGTGTGTGGTTCTAACATGAAATTACCAAACTATTACCTTTGCCTAACATTGCAGAAATTAGGTCCTTTTTCTTTAATTCCAACGATTATCCTTCCTTTTTTAAATTGGTTTATATTGTCAAGCCTAAATAGCCTACAAATGTGACTTCTTCAATTTTATTGTTTTCTTTTTTTATCAAAATGTTAATGTCTGTTACCGCTCTTTTAGTTTTGAAGGTCATGTAGTTTGTTTTTCTTTCGTTGTTTATAACTTTTTCCTTTTTTTTTTAGTAATAGCATCTCTTTTTGTATACTTTTTTTTAATGTCATTTTTACCATTGTACAAGATACATGCGTAACCCCCACATACATGGAAAATACCGTTAAGTTTGACATTGAATTGAAAGTCATTTGGGTATACAATATACGGTATTGGTGGTAGGTATCAGCCCGGCGGTAGTCCGAATTTAGCATATTGTGGTGACATTTCTGGTTGGATCAGGTTTAGTTGGTTAGAAGGTTTGTATAATTGAATGGCATTTCGTCTTTCACCTTATTTCTAAATATTGAAAACTAGTTACAATCAGTTCTGTTGTAAATTTGTTGAATTTTTTGTATTTCCCTTTTTTTGAGTGTTTCAAAATTCATATTTTACCACTTCGAATTATTGTGAACTATTTTTATTTACTGTATTTTAGCAGTGTTTGTACATATGGCCTGTATAATACATATAACATACTAAATACGGAATTCATATCGAAACTGTCTCGGCTAACTGCAAGTGAAACTTTACTATACGTCTTTCATATTTGACTCGAGGAATGTTGCGCAGTCAATATTGACAACATTGAAATATTATCACGTCTCTGCGTAATATTGTTTACGTGAGGATACTATTTAATATCTACAAAGCGCATAATTTAACACCAGCTATGAATTTTGTGTATGTATTGTTAGATGTTTTAGGTCGTGAGAAGTATATCTGACGCATAAAGATTCGTACTGCAAATTACTAATATCTGCGCAACATTAACGATGCATGTAAGACCCGTAGCTTGGAACGTTTTATCGATTACGTTGACAATTACGTCGAGACAAATAAATGACTTCCATCAATAGAGAAGTTCAAAAAGATACAGGTCAAATCAATTTAAACACCTCGAATAATTGACGTAATGATGTATTTAACGTTAATGAAGTCGTCAGACGCATGTACTTGGTTTCTAGATGATGAAATGCTTGTATTCGTAAAAAGTTATTCAGAGAATTGAATAAATGTTTAAAGTCACTGGATGTATATGTTATTGCAAAAAATAGAACTAAGGATAATAAAAATATACCAACAATGTTAAGAAACGAGTAAATTTAAATTTCAGTGTTTTATTACTAAACTATTAAGTCCGACATTCCATCATTTGTTATATCTATACATATGTTTGAAAAGTTCCCACTCTGACAAAAAAACAAGTACATTTTTTGTCAAATTTAACTTTCTTTTACACACAACACAGTCCTCCTGTAAGTCTATACACTTTTTCCTGTAAAGCTTCAGTTTTCCCAACCCAGCACATTTTCTTTTAAAAAATCGGACGATACGATAGCACCACGTAGTTTAGCATCCTTTAGCGACCTTTTCAAAGTTTTATGTAGTGATTACAGTTTTTGGACGTTTCGAACGTTCATCGTCAACCAAGCTGGCACGATCACGTTTAAATTCAGCTGCATAAATTTCACTGTCACAAATCATGTGACCCATCTCAGCGATAATTTGTGCAGGTGTATTTCCCTTCAAATGCTCGATATTTGATTTTCTAATTTTTACAGAGGCACTAATATCTGACACAAACGGCTGCTAAATAGCAACTGACCGTCCAACATAGTGGAGATTCTCAAAAATTCAGTTTTATTACTAAAATATTTTTGATGAATAATGGCCATCTCTATATTGAGGCTTGAAACTCTTCAGACTATCCTGGTATTCTAATATATTAAAGAACTATAATAAATGTTTATTAAGCAAAAAGTTTATTATACAAAACATTAAATTATTAATGTTTTGTATAATAAAATTGTTTATTAAGCACAAGTTTCAGATTTTTGCTGGCTACTGTGCTGCACGGAGATATTATTCGAAATATGTTAATAATGGTTTTCTGAAATTGACATCCCATAACTCATAGCTTTCTGAGGATCGATATATTTGCAGTTCCCATTGGGACAACGTTGGTAACGTGATTTCATGATCCTAAACATGAATTTTGAAAAGGACGCTCTAGAGAAGTGCAGTTTCAGAATAATTGAAAGAGCTACTGCTATTAAGAAATTTAGGTTTTCAACGAATTTTCTCACGTATACATTCATGGTAGACTTATGAGTTTACGAAATAGAGATTATATCCTAGTGACACCATACGTAGATTATTATCTACTATCATCGGTCCCATGTACACCTAACTATAGCGTTTAATTAAAACGTTTACATGTAAGAAAAACCTTGATATTTGGAGGATAATGAACATGATGGATAAATACAGAAATAACAAAAATATCAACAAGAATGCGTTAATAAAAATTTCATAACAACGAATACATATATCTGATAAGCGCGTGTCGGCATAAATGTATGCATAATATCTGACCTTCATGCTGTTAAAGCACATTTCAATTATTTTACCGGTAATAATGACTTTTGATCAAATCGGCGTGTGTTTTGATAACAATACGGAAAGTATTTGTGGTACGGAAAGAATTTGTTATTCTTTTTAGTTTAGTAAATATTACGCATGTACATAATATGAATTTATCGCTCATACGCTTTGAGGAAATGTAATACAAAAATGTTTTCATATTTCTTTTATATTTATATTTATCGGTTTATCGCATCTTTTTTAACATTGTGGTATGGTAGTATTAATAAAGTAAGTGTAATTAATTTATTTTAATCCAATTTGGAATTACTTTAGGCTACAGAAAATTATTAAGTTATTGGTGGATAAGACAAAAAATGTCGTTTAATCCCGTTGAAATGTTCAAGTAAACACAAGTTATAGATTGTTATTTAGAAAAGGAAGTGACTAATCATCTTCGTTATATGAGTTACAATCGCTTAAGACGCGTTTATAGTGGAGCTTCCATAGTCGACAAGAGAATTAAATTAGTAAAGCAGGCCAATTGGTGCGCGTCATGGAAATATACAATGTTCACCAATTAGTTACTAACTCGCCGTTCTTATCAAGTATTGCAACTTCACTATAAACGCACCTTTACTACTGCTACTGTAACTACTATGTTGTTTCGCATACGTCGTTACAAGCGATAAATGTCGCTTACATATATTTCCTACGATGTTTTGCAAATTAGCAACGAATATACTGAAACTATTAACAAAATAAATGTAGGTAAAATTGGCATCTGGTACCTATCTAACAAAGCTACGTAAATCGACTACCTTAAGAAAGGAAAACAACAATGGGAGCATTCTAAAATTCTGAAATATTATATAAAGAATATTTCCTGTAAATGTTAGTCTCATCGGAAAAGAGGAGACACTCTAATCCTGATTCAACAGGGAAAGAACAAGCCTTTGAACTTTATGTTACATTCGTTAATTGGAATTTAATATCGATTTTGTAAATCATTGACATCTTTGTGTAAGAATAAATTTAAACCGGGTGTTGAAGTCAAAAGTGTCCTGGAAATTCTTTCCGGTAGTAAAAACATCACTACCTGTATTTAAAATACTCTTAACAACATACAACATACTCATACAACAGCTTGGAGATGACTACAAAGAATTTTTAGAACGTGCAAATGTTTTACTTTGAAAGTCAAGATACTCCCAGAGCTTTCCATCATGCTTAATGGATAATAAAATTAATATTTTGTTTAAAATGTTTTTGTTTCAAAATCGATTTAAAATGGCTGCAATAGAAAAAAAAAAGCATCTCCGATCTATATGTTGTTATTGTTAAAGTATATCAAGCGCGATAGTTCATTTTTCTTACAAAGCACCATATCATCACTTGTTGTTAAACTAAAAAACTTACTAGTAGGTGTTGCGGACTATACAACCATAGACTTAAGATAACTTAGCAATTAAGAATTTAGTTTGTAGTATTATTTATTGTTCCTCTGTATCCTAGTTCATTATGCATTTGATTTATACTAAAACGTCGGTTTTACAAGGTTACCCTACTTGAACACTTTTCGTTATTGTACAGGTGTTAACCACTTACATCTGCCACAATTAGGAATATTAGTCCTCAAGGAATTAGCTTGGTATATTCTATCTGTTACGAAAATTACCACCCTTCTTAATGGAGGCTATAAACCGAATATTTTATACCTATTGTAAGCTATTTATATTTTATTGCTAAATTTCCTTATCTGTATTGTAATTTAGGAATGTTGCCAGTTTAAGGGTTTCCCCAGTTCGCTTCTTTTTTTTTTAATTCTAAGTATAATGTAAGGGAGTATCAGCCAGAACCTGTACGAGTGAACAACAGTTCACCGCACATCAAATTCAATGTAAATTAAACCTTGCAAATAAAGCTAGTCTAAGAAGTTACGTGCAAGTGTTAGTTTGATCGCATACATTCCTTCAAATCAAATTAGTCGATGTTTCTGATTTCAGGTACCAACAAATAAAATGAAAAATCGTTTGTGGCACTTAAGTCCAGAAGCATCCGACTTGGAATGCCGAAATGACGAAATGCGGATATCGTCTAAAAGGGATATGGCTTCGACTTTAAAAAAAAAATACTCTAATCAAGAAGGCATTAAATGTGTTACATTTAATACATTAACTGGAATTAAAGACTGGAATTGTTAATTATGATGACGATTCAGTAGAATGTAATAAAAATGAAGGCCTATAAAAGATGCATGGATACAATAAAAACAATTAAACTTATTAACGAAGCATCTCAAAAAGGTTTTAAATTGAAAAACAATTTATACTTTAAGTAATAGGTGACTGTCTAAAACAGTTTTCGACAATTAAAAGCAATGCCTAAACAATTGGAAAAATGGGATTATTTGTACAATTTAAGATATTATTTCACTTACTATTTTTAAAATAATTTAAAAAATGGGCGAATATTTAATAGTTTCAGTTCTCAATATAATCTCTAATTTCGTGTAATGAACTGAAATGAATGCAAAAATAAAAATTTTGGTCTAAAAAATTTGGTGAAAAACTCCACCAAAAACTCCGCAAAAAAAGGTTGCAAAAAATGGCTCCTCCAAGGAGGCATTCTATAAATTATTATTTAATAGGTTGACAATACAAAATACAGTGGAACGCGTTTGTTTCACCAAGTTCGAGTTGGCAGACTTTATTCACCAAGTCAGGCCTGAATGACTTCCTTCTTCTTCATAGATTCAAAGTTTTGCTAATAGGATAAAGACTTTCGTTATATTAAGAAGCTCACATTCGTAAACGAATATTTTGCAAAAGATGCCAAAGACTATTAGGCGTACTAAAAAAGTTGGAGCATAACATGTTCAACACATTAACTCCATTAATCGCTACCATTGTGTCAAATTACAAAGTTAGGCGGGAAGAAATGCTCGTGATATATCGTTCGAAACTGTGGCCTTATGTGTATGGATTACAACTGTTTACGTGACAGAACGATGTATGTATTTTTGGTTTTATCACTTGATTGTGTAAATTTGTTATGCAGCACTGTTTTCTACGTAAAAACGATTTTATATTTGATAAATAAAAAAAAGTTGGTGATATGAGGTATCCTGTACCCCCGGTGTATATTTTTGCCAAAAATAATTGATCATTCTTGAGTAATATACTGCAAATATGTTCAGATAAGTTAAAAAATAAAGTTCATCTGTGATAGTCTCCGAGATATTTGCAAAAATTTAGAAACGATACAAACTTTTGGAGGAGGGTATGTCCCGAAATCGAACGATTCAGACGCTAAAAAAAATGTGTTGTCCTTATACGAAAACACACATCATAAAATACTTCAAATTCAATTTGTGTAGGAAATAATTTCTTCTGCACAAATAATTATGAATAATGAAAGGTTAGTACAAATAGAGTTAAATCTGTCCGTGAAAGTGCTGTATATAATGTTTGTCTACTGTATATCTTAAGATGGACTGCATCTGTAATATATCGATACCTTATCCACCTTTGGAGATTATTTTCATTTTTTTTTCAATTATAAACTTTTGCTGACAAAGTTTATAATTTTTTTCAATTTTCAGCTTGGTACCATTTTCCTCTGTAAGTCGGTCCTTTTCTCAAAATTAGAACTTGAGAGCTCTCCAAGCTCGAGGTGAAGTTGATCAGCCATATTAAAATAGGCAATACTCTTTGTTTTTTTTTTTCAATGACATAATTTATTTATGATTTATTTATTTAAAATGAAAAAAAAATGAAATAAGAAAAATATGTATTCAAAAATTATAGTAACATTTGCAAAGAAATGTAAAAAGAAACATTTATTCCTTCAGTACGTTTTAAACAGGCATTGATTTTTCTATTCAGAAAAGTAAAATCCGATTTAATCTACTTCACCCCGGTTGATTGTGGTAAATACAAATATTATTATAAACAATACACACCTGATATCTACATCCACTTACCACTTACTAAAAAAATATAACGAAAACTTTCATATAAAACTAACGTACGTACTACAACGCGTTATTTGCGAACTAAAAACTAAAGCGCAACGTGAAGAGGAATTACATAGTTACACGTTTAAATTTTCAATACAGACTCGTACTCGTATACGTACTCGTTTTAGTAGCAATAACAAGAATATAATGGCGATCCATATATTGGTGTCGTACCTTTAGTGTACCGAAGGACGAATAAATTGATTTTGTGATCGTTATGCATTCAGGCGGTAATGGATCGTTTATGAACTAATTAGCAAAAATTGGGCTCATGCGTTATGTTGTCAAGTTTATTCGTTGTTATATAACGACGCAGAATTAGCTAACAGTAAATAATAGTACCGTACATACATTGTTGAAAATGATTTATTTGCTATTAAGTGAATATATTTAGCTCGTGTTACTTAAGAACACAGAACGATCGCGTTTAATGTGTAAACAACTTAATGTGAACATTATCCAATTACTACTAATGGTCAATAGATATAATACAACAAACTTGGAAAACCCCCTACATATTTAGTCATTAATGATTTCGAGAAAAGGTAAGCATCTCAATAGACGTTTGAGAGATGATTAAAACTGAAATTGAAAATATTTTCAATCCAGAACTCACAACTACAATTACTCAATTCTTAATCCGCCTACCTTCTCTAACAGCTAGCGCTAAGGACAATAGCATTTGTAATTTTAGAGTAATAATAATTTAGGAAACAATTTCTACGTAGATATTTATTATTACCAAAAAGAAAACATTTAATCTGTTTATAGTGTTCATCGATTTCCTATTCTCAATGCAAGAGACATCGATAGAGAAATCAAAGAAATGTCAATGTAATGAAATGAATAGAAAAAATTATGCCAAAGTGGTATTAATAGGATCATTTACGGCAAAAGCAATCCAAGGAGGGAAAAGCTCCAAAAACTCATTATTTTTTTGACGTGTCGTATATTGTGGTGTTATTTGTGAGGCAAAAAGCGAAACCAGGTATAGGAAAAACACTCTCGGAACCACGCTGATCGCGCTGGGTAGGCAGAAGTAAGTGGTGTGTTTTTTCTCTCCTCGCGTTGGTTTTCGCATAAATAATTCAATCAATACTGCGAAGAAGCTATTTTGGCATAAGTTTTTTTTATTGTTTCTGGACACTTTTTGTTGTGTTAACATAAAAAAGTAATAATAAAGTAATAAAGCATAATAAAATAATGATAACAATAATAATAATATATTTGTCCAATTAGATTGTAAGAAATCCAATTACAGAACGAAGTTAACAGAAACACTATTATAACAAACAGTCAGCGCAACATAAATTGGACTTTAATTCTACATATTTAATAGAAGCATCCAATTAATTAAGGAAGGATAGTGAATTCAGACATTTTGCGCTACCATTCCAAGGATATTAAAAAGGAACGTAATGTAAACCATTCACGTTATTTACCACATCTGCCCTGCAACAACTTTTTTCTGCTTCCTGGCCTCAAAGTTTCGCTCGAAGAACAGATCTGTTTATCGAATATGGAGGCCATCACATTTGCAAAGCTAATTTTGTAAAAAATACTCGTTTCTGTATTAGGCTGGAAACTTTTCAGACTATCCATCTACATGCATTTAGTTTGACACAAAGGATTGTCTTTTTAACCTTACTTATTTTACCGTTTTAATTGCCGACGGAGCAATTTTTAATAAATTTTCCTTGGAGAATATTAATCATTCAAATTTAACAAGTAAATAGTATTTTATCCACTGACCATTTTGTGGTGATGAACTATAACTATTATAATTTGTTTTAGTTTCAATTTCATGCCTCTTAATTCCTTTTACAGTAATATTATAGTTTATAACTAGAGAAGACAAAGACAGATGAAATTATTACTTTTTTGCAGAGATTAGACAGGCTCGTATTTTATCGACTCTCGGGAACACCAGTAGGCAACACGAATCCATTCTTATGAGGCGAATAAACACGAGTCTATCTAGTCGCTGCAAAAAAGGAATAATTCCACCTACCTTTGTCATCTCTATACATATATAACTAATATTAAAATTCGTTTTTTATGAATAATTTAACTTGTTCAATATTAAAAGAGAAGCAATTTTCTTTATTCTATCGCTCATTTTTTCAATCCATTTTGTTGTTAATCAGATAATATACAATATATAATTATTATCTTCCCATCTTGTTCTTTCTCGTACGGTCTAGTGATATATATTTTAAAGGAAACCGGACGCTAATAACTTTTAATAGTAAATTATTGAGAGAGAGTAGGCCAATTTGTTTTATTTGCCATTATTAATTTATTCTTTTCGTTGATAATTTACAGACACTATTAATGCTACTACGCAGCACAAGAAAAGCGCTAGATTTATATCCATAAATGAGGATTATAAAAAGACTTGTTTTGCATGAAATCAATTTACCTGTGGACTTACGTCAACTAACTTATCACAGAAACATTAGCGATAAACATAAAAATATAAATAGCTAGATAAAGTGTTGTTCCATAAATACAGAAGAAAAAACAAACGATTGCCAATATTTATTATTCAAAATATCAACAAATATGATTTTGTAGGTTATATTAATAATAGATGCAAATAATTATACAATAGAAGTTACAAAATAATAGGAATATAGTCATATACAGGTGGGTCGCATCCACGGACACGAAACATTACGCTTTTCTGAGTTTTGAGTTTTTTTTCACTTCTTTTGTTGTGAAATCTCATTTAGGGTATAGTCTAAAATTATATTGAAATAATTTTAGATACAATAAAGTACTAAGTATTAGGTTTCAAAGTTATAAAAGTTCTTTTTTAGAGGCATCTATAGACATTATTGCTTCTCTAGAAGTGTGCATTATTACTTTTTGTATTGGGCCAATACACGCAGGCTTTCCTAATTCAGAATTATGAATGGGGTATGCGTAATTTGCGTTAAGTTGATATAACATATTGTTAAAAAGTATTTTTTTAACGATGCCCTGCATATTATTCCAGTTTTCTATTCTAGTACATATTACTAGTCTAAAATTAATAATAATTTTCGCGTTATACTGATTGTTAGATTTGTACTACTATCAACATTAAGTTTTATGAAGGATTGAAAAAAAAGTGTCCCTCTTCCCACAGATTCTATAATTTAATTAAATACTGTGGGCGTCTTCGTGCATAAAGCTCATCTTTGAGCCAGAAACAATTGCATCCACATGATAAATGGAAATAAAATTAAATTAGTCAATAGAATTAATTGTTATGTTAAAAATAAATTATGTCGAAATAGAGATAATATGTAAAAGTTATTACAACATGTAGCAAACGGAATAATACTTGCAATCTATAAATCAGCAAAATGTTCTATAAAAAAATTGTTCTTTTATTCGTACCTTCCATGATGGGTAGCTCGGAGCTACCATCGATTGCTAAATTTATTATATCAGCGTACCATGACGGAAGCAAGCGGTTAAATAAATAAAGCTCTAGGTATTAAAGCTACCGATTCTGTAGTGTAATGGGTTTAACGCGACTGTCCGGCAAACAAGAGCCATTGGTTTGAACCCAGTCAAGTCAACGAAAGTTTTATTTAATTAAATTATTTACGAAGAAACTAAGACAAAACAATTTTCGGAATATCATCAAATTCAGTAATTATTCAATATTCTTGATTTATTTCAAAGGAACTTTTTTCTTACATTTTAAACCAACATTTTATACATCCATTCAGAAATAAAGACACAGTGTTAAAAAGCTTTATTTGAAATTCGGATAGGCGCACAATAAAATATCTAATTATGCGTAAGCCTATTCAGATTATCTGCTGGAAATGATCAGCATTGCGCACAAGGTAAGGTCTTGCTCTTCTCAACATCTCTAGAGTTATCTATAATGGAGTTATAAATAGTGTTCCACATATGTCGATTTGACAACAGAATGATACGTTAAGTAAAATAATTTCATTAAAAATCGGTGAATCTTTTATTGTGTGTTAATTTCAATTTCAAATAAATTTTTAAAAAAGGTGAATTAAAAAAAGATGCCACGATAAGGAACGAAAGCGAATCAAATTGCTTTTGATATTTAACATTTGTTTTTTTTTTTCCAATATTTCCAAGATGGTCATGCCAATTAGATTAGGTCATGCAGATTAGGTTCCATTCAATTTTAATCGAACTCTAATCCATTGCACTACGTGTCAAACGGTAGCAAGATCAAACACAAAGAAACTAACACAGATTATCAATTCAGGAAATACCACCGAGATCGCTCGCAGAAGAGAAAGCATGATGTTGTCTTTGAGTTTTATTCATACAAAGTTTTTATTGTATATTGCGAAGTGTATCAAAGTTATTCGCAGTTTACGGTAATTTTAGTTCTATAACAATTTTGTACTGATTAATACAGGAGGTATTACATTTTTTTTTTTTTTTCAATAACCTAAGAAGTATAATTCATATTTAAAATAAGATAAAGCCTATTATTTTAATATAAACCTACAACAATTAGGAAAGTTCCGCAGCATTTGTTATAAACTTGTATTAAAAACCAATATATTATTTATATTACAAAATTATGCTATAACAATTACTAGTACATGCGGTAAGCGATAATACTATTTAATTTATAAAAAAAATTGCATTTGTCACATAAGAAGCATTCTATTAATGGAACCTAAGTATGCGGAAAGGTCGCATTCACAAAATATGCAGAAGGCTTTCGCTTATGTTTATTTTGGTCGAAATAATTAGGCTAAGTGAAAGCTATTGTAAATCACCGAAAACAATTCAATGTATTTTCAAATATAATAACGTTTCATGGCTAAATAATGTTATTGAAGCTTCAGAAAATTTACGAATTAAATCACATCTTTTACATAAATCACGATGTCTTCTTAACAACAAAATATTTACAGCCATTATCTTTGTCATAGCACTAAACGTAGATAGTAAATACCAATATTAACTATTAACGTACATATAAATATACATACACGGATACTGTCCTACTTTCTTCATGCAATACCACAACTCGATTTGTGTTCGCCACACGGATTCTTTGTTGAAACTTCATATACTAATGTTAAAATGGTGGAGTAACGGTGGTTCTTGTTTATTTTTGTTTCAGCTCGTATAGTGTTCTCGATTCGGAATAAAATATGTATTACTACAACATTTTAAAGAGACACTCATTTTACAGAGGATTTCTATTAATTTTCTAGCAACGGAGCAATTGTAAAGGTTATGTGCCTAAACATTAACGGTAGAAGATACTTGTGAAACTGGCCTTGATACGAAAACATTAAACTACCAAAACCGGTATTCATGCATGTTGAATTTCTTCAACTGTCATATTTTTATTGTAGTTCAGCGTAAATATGCCATGCGGAATAAAAAAAAATATTATTTATTTTATCGTCCTAATCTTCACTAAATAGTTTCAAACAACAATAAAATAACATCAAGAATATGGAAATTTTCTTATCGAATCAAGCATGGTGCCTCATAAGTTCATTGTTATTTGGTAAGTATTTATTTTTATACCACTGTAGCCGAATTATTGTAACCATGTTACCTCTATCTAAGTAAATCAAGGGATGGCAGGCAAAGCATAGGTTCCATTGTCGCCGTTGTTGCACGTAAGCAGTCCTTGCAGTATCTGCTTCAGTTTTTTGGTTACCATCGTGTTTCCTACGCCGCTACGCTACGAATCAACGGCGCCGTTGTGTATTGGTATTATTATGTATTGCTGTAATACCATGTCCTTCCTAGCATTCTGCAGTGCAAACTCAATATTAGGTGTTGACCTAATAATCGACGTGTGTAAATGTGTAAATGTATTTGACTTCCGAGACTTTGAATAACGAACTCAAATATGATTGAATGACGTAAATAAAAAAAAAACTAACGCTTTAACAAGCGTTCAAAATGATTCAATAGATAAAGCTGCTCTATTTGTGAGCGATCATCTCCACCAACGTCTACTTTTGTCAAATACATGGCGAGAAATGAATATTCTAAATGCAAAAAAAAAAAAAAACGTTAAAATTAGAATTTTAATACGATGAGAGCCTTCCATTTAATATACTTCAAAGATATTCGAAATAAAAACTATATTTTCGTCTGCCCTGAATAATTTTTAGGAATACAGGTACGTCCTTTAAATTGCATCCCATATTTTCAAGGAAAGCTAAATTTCTCAAAAACGGCTTGAGTTAATACAATAGTAACGTGACTTTATTATCAAAATATGCAATAATGTACAAGAAATTCAATTTATGTTTTGTCTAACTTTGCTGCGTAACTGTTTTTGAGTCGCCTAGTATATGTCAAAACATGTTAGAACTTGTTGCCAATGCACCTGTATGGCTGTAAACAAATATATTTTTTAAATATTTATATAAAGAGGCGAGTGTGGTGACACACTCTGTATACGTATAAACTTCAACAAAATGCACTTATTTCAAATTTAAAGAATTGTACTTGTAGTTTGTTTATCCTAACATAACGGTTCAAGAATGTATTTTTTTACCAATTTTGTCATGTTTTTATGTATATTAACATACATATATTATGAGGATGACGTGATAAATACTTGTGTTGTATGTTCTAGCTTTTTTAAGCCATCCAAGCAATACATTTGTCAAAATCTTCTAAATAAGTCTATCTTTCGGCATTCTACGTGTGATATCTTTCACCAAGCTATTTTTGTTTGTTTGGTTTGGTAAAAGAAAGAAGTCACAAGGGACCAAATATACCGAAAATAGTGGATAAAGCACCAAGTGGTATTAGTTTTGCCGTTGTAATCGTCGATAGATGAACCGAGACGCTATCATAATACTAAACAATTCTTTTCTTCGTTAGGTGGGATTCTTCTCATTAGTTAAGCGTCGCATCGGTCCAATGAATCAGCTTGGTGATTGTCCTTCCCTTCACCAAATGAATAACTAATACTATACCTCGCGAATCCTAAAAAAGTCCGAGCACAAATGCCCCAAACGAACCTTACGCACTTTTCTTTTGTTAAATTTCATGTTTATACGTGTGATACTAGTAAATACTACTTTGCAAACATCTTTCGATCGGGCATTTTAAATTGCGCTCATTGTCAGTATAATTTTAATAACTGTTCAATTGAAACAAAAAATACTTATCTCAAATATGGTTAAATATAATGTAAGTTCCGGTTTCCACTGTACAACTTGAGAAAATTTTAATGCTGGAATATTTTTATTTTTGACATTCATTTATCGAGAGTATAATCTACAGTTATTAATCACTTTAAATTACTTTTCACCTTTCATCCAGTTTATATCGATGAGGGCTGACTGCAAGTTCATACAAGAGAGCTGTTGTGCCTTGTCTCGAAACCGTGTCAATAGGATCACGTATTTCACTTTCGAGTCACGGATAATGCTTTGCGAACGAAATTCTCTCTCTCGGAGTTGTTGGCGGATTCCATGCCGTTCTATTCTGTTCAGGGGTTACTTCTAATACGTGTAATTCTAAATTGATGACTAACATACTCATCCATATATGCTAGTGATTATCTAATTCTGTTATCATAACTTTTAATTATTTATGTAACGTAAAATTCCTTTCACATGCGATTTCACAGCAATAGCAATGTTTTTTGTTGTATTGTTATATTGATTGTAATTAAATTTTCAAATGAACAAAGCGTCAAGACTTACATTTTTAAAATAAAAAGTGAGGGTAGAATGGGTACTTTGTAGTTTGTTGCTGCAATACACATTTTCTGAAATATCTTATAATAAATATATTACGCATCCAAAATATATGCATTTTGTATGCGTAATTAATATGTCAGTACAATACAGTATTTTTGTAAGAATAATTTTATAAAAGAACAGTAAGTAGTTAGATAAAAAAAAAAAAAAACAAAAGTTCCGTCACTTTTTCCACGCCGTATATTTTCGCAATTTCTAATGCTACCCTATACAGTTAACTGTTCCCGGAAATTTTAATTTTCCAAGTGAAATACTTTCACAGCTATAAAGTTGACAGTTATTTCCGTATAACCGAAATTGTTAGATTCTTAACATTATTTTTACTTAATTAATACATACCGGTTTTAGTGTCCTTCAATTTAGTTTAGTTTAAGTTGTTTTTCAGTTATCTGAAAAAATTGCAATTTTGATTGATTGGCTTCAGCCTTGTTGACAGCATTAAGATCAATGTGACGGAACAAAATTTGACTTCCGAAAGATTAATATTAAAGAATAATTATTATATATAATATAAATACAAATTTGAATTTCCCAAATTTTCCCGAGAGATAAATTTTATATTTACCGTATTAAATGATTTTCAATTTTTTTATTTATTTCCGAGAGATTTCACCTCTTTAAGCTAATCACCAGAGCCGGTGTTATAGCTCTGCAACCTTTACATATGTCTAATTCATTAAAATCAAATTTTCTGGTTGAAATACTATGTTTACAAACCTTGTTTTCACGTTTTTATTTTTTGTGCATATCTCGACAACTAAAAGTAATTTATCTATTCAATGTATTATTATTATATTCGTACAGTATTGAATTGTATGACGAATAACAGCGTAGATATAACGGTGTGGGCGATACCATGTTCTGGATCGTTGAATATTAGTGGTTATTTATTATTGATATTTTGTGAATCAGACATTTTAAAGTAAGACGACAGAGATAAAATAATAATCTAGAATATGTAACTCAACAAAACATAAAAAAGTAGCCTAGTAGAACAAACGTATAAAACAAAACAAAACAAAATGCAAGCTGTAACAATAGAGATAAAATACAAACATTTGTATTGTACCGAAACACATGAGAAAACAGCATCTCCTGAATTTACTTAATGATGCAATACATTTTGAAACAATCATACAAGACAATAACAAATATTTATCTAAATAGCAAGCAATAACTAAGCAACAATGTACTCTACCAATTTTAACATTCTTAAATAACTAAATAATTCACTATGTACATATTCATATCTACTTGATATTGCGATTAAAGTATCAATTAGTTTCTGCCATCTTCAAATGAATACCTATTTCTTGCCAATTAGCAGATGTATTCAAAAAAGATTGGTACTCCATTAGCGTGGCATTTGAAATATTTAAAATCATCTAATCGCGTAGTAAGATTATGCTAATAATGGAGAAAAAAATTATAAGTCACGTTCCTCTCGAATGATAAACTGGTTTTGCCAGTTCTTTTAATTCGTGTAAATCGAGAAATGTACAATACGTAGTTCCGCAAATTAAAATGTTTAACAGCAGCCACATAACATGTTTACAATATGTTATATATATATATATATAACATATATATATATATATATATATATATATATATATATATATATATGGTGCAGCATACTAAAAGAAAATACCGTATACCGTACAAGTATATGGTTAAAATTTAATCAATACCCTTGTTAATTTGTTGGAGTGACTATAACGTTTATCTTCCAAATTCAAGGAATTATTCTAATAGAATATGTAAATGTTTATGAGTACTACTATAATTATTAGTTTAGAATACAATCAGTGGTGGCTCGACAGGTGCGAAGTTAGCAATAGATTTTTTTGGGGGAATAGATTTCAAATGTAATATAATATCACCATGTAAACAAAATTTGTTCAGAGATCATTCCAGCATGGTATAGAACTGGCAATATTGTTTTAAACAACTTATCCCTCCTTCCCCCCTTCCGCTAATTAAGTGAGCTGCCGAACTTTATTTGTTTTGACAACGTTTACGCGATTTTAATCCAAATTCCTGTTTATAGTCGCGAGGAGAGGGGAGGGGAGTTGAGTTGTAATTGACACCAACGAGAAGCAATTACAAGAAGGGCTACAGAAAATAATATGAAAATTAAAGCGAAACAAAGATCATAGTGATAACAAACGAACAACTATCAGTAAACATAGTAGTAAGTACTACATACAAGCAAATGGTATTAGATTAGAACAACTACACTACTTCAATTATTTAGACGCAATAATATAAGACAAAGGAAAGCAGGCAAGAGAAGTCGAAAAAAAGTGAAAGTACATCACAGCTCAAAAAAATCATAGATGAAAAAAGGTGCCCAGAAGAACAAAAATTAATATTTATCAAGCTGCATATAAAACAATCTTGACACGTGGATGGGAGACTTGATTACTTATTGACAACAAATAAGCAAAGTAAAAATAGTAGAGATGAAATGAATTAGGAAAATGAGAGGCGTAAAAAAATTAGATAGGCTCAGAAAGGAACAAATAATACAGGATTTAAATCTCAATCAACCTTGAAATTTATAGAACAACGTTAATTAAAGCTGGTGAAGCTATTCATAAAGGACGAAAAACAGTAGATAAGTAAAAAGATTTGGAAAGCTAGAGAATATGCAAGACGACGACCAAGAGAAACATGGGGAGATACAATAGGAAAAATATTGCGTAGTAAATAAAAAGAAAATAAAGAGTGGTGTAAATTTGTTTATGAGCAGACACTTAAGTTCATGTGATCCCAACAGGGTAGGGTAAAATGGAATATGATTACGCTTTTGTTTGATTATTGATTGTTTTTTTTTACCTAAGCCTTTACTAGAAGAAAGAAAACTCTTTTCTGTTTTTTTTTTTTTTTTCTTATATTCTTTGACCACATTTTGTTGATCATTTTATGGATGTTTCCAATTTTTATCTTATCCTGTTTTCGCTTGTTTTCTTCGGTACCTTTTTTTTAACTTACGAATGTCCTAAGGATCATTTTACGTAGATTTAGATTACTGTCAGAAGTAATTTTTATGTAATTGAACACATAATGTATATGATACATAAAATATATATACATTATATATATATATATATATATATATATATATATATATATATATATATATATATATTCGATATATATATATTCGATATATATATATATATATATATATATATATATATATATCGAACGATCCTCGTACATCAAAAAAAGCACCGGATTATAATATTGAGTCTTAGGGAACCCGTCCTTTTATTGGCCGCCAACTCGAGTACACTTTCCTGTGTGCAACACAATCACATGCATATTTAATTCTTTATATTCGATTATTTAAACAGGATTTAATTAAGCGAAATGCATTTCCTTTTATGGCTGTGTATTCCAATTTTTCGTATAATATATCAAAATCTATACACTCTACTAAAGCCATACTCAAAAATCCATGAGTAGAATATCAGTCTGTTATCTTTGTTAATAGCACTAATCACTAAAAAGGGCAAAGGCAGATGAAATTGCAGCGACTAGACAGACTCGTGTCTATTCGCCTAATAAGAAAGGGTTCGTGTTGCCTACTGGTTTCCCCGAGAGTCGACAAAACACAAGTCCGTCTAGTCCCCTTAAAAAAGAAATAATTCCATCTGCCTCTGCGTTTTTGTCCTCTTTACTAGAAAGGACAAAAACGAGTGAAATCATACCTGTTTTGCAACGATTAGACAGACGTTCATCAACATGATTTCTTCTAGGATTCGTATTGCGGATTTGAATAATATAATGTCTATGATACCATATGATGTTTGCAAATTGAACAGATAAGATACATTATACAAAGTCTAGTACAATAGCTTTCATAGTTTGTCGATGCTACGGGTAATACCTTCGTTTAATATAATAAAGTTCCAAGGATGGTATGGCTATGCTAAACATCGATTTCTTTTATTGTGCCTAGATTTTCGCAATGTTTACGCAAACGAGGAGCGTAACGTTTCGATAACATTTTATTTATCTTCATCAGAAGCCAAAATAAAAGATCATTGTATAAGAATAAAGTCAAAATATTAAAATAACCTATCTAAAATTCTTGAGTATTATTTCTTGTAGCTAGATATCAAGTAGAGGTTAAAATTGAGGTTAAGATTGATGCATGTAACGATATTGCAAACAGTTTTCTGTCCAAGTTAATAGGAACAAAGATTTTAAAAAGCTATAAAAAAGAAAAGAATACAAATCGAACCTAAACTGACGCATCCGTTTTTACAGCTTTGTCCTCTGTCAAATTGCTTAACGTCGTGTTGAAATACAGTAGCCACCGTAGGGCGCACGAGTCTAAAGAAGATATACCAACAATTCTATTCCACTTGACTTAAAAGTTGTATTTTGTACAGCTTCTCTGTTCGATGGATTAATGATTATGGAATATGTCAGCAATAAACACAACGTACCGATAAACGATAAGTAAATACTGAATACCGCAAACGACATACTCCAAAAAAACCGAAGAAAATTCTGCTTTCGCTAAGAGATCCAAGAATATATATTTAAAGGCACAACACATAAACGCAACTAATTCAATAGAAACCTTCATATTAAACCTTTGTATTTTCAATTTTAAAAACACATTTTTGAAAGGCCACAACCATACATATGAAATCATTGATAAGTACATACCTCTCCTAGTAAATTGTGTCCCCTGAGAAATTAGATCTGCATATAATATATAATTTCAATAACAAAGTAAAGGTATAATATTACTCTGAAGTAGAAAAACTATTATTTCTTTGCATTAAAATTGACAAGCTCATATATAAATTGTACTGTAAGTTAGGCAGCCTATTTAATATTGAAAATTAATTTAAATTTAAGAGTACTCGCAGAAGTATATGTTACAATAAAGAATAAAATAAGAACCTCAAGCGAAACACAACGCGATTTCCATAAACAAACTGGCACTTGATAAGTCACACGCAAATTTTCGTGAGGGATAATTTTAATGTTATTTCGGTTAAAGCCGTTTCGAATTCTAAAAAATTCAAGTGTTTACGTGAATAACGTCCGCGATCAGCGAATTACGGGATCATAGCACCTTAAAAGGACGACATTGCCGAGTTTATCGAAAACGAGTCCTACGTATCCGACCAAACTCTGAGTAAGAACCTCAATGAAGCGCTCGAAAGCGGAGTAGCCTTCGGTGCTCTAAAAAGATATCAAGGCCGCTACTACCTTGGCGACATCAATGAAGGTATCCAAGAACATCGTCGCAGAAGGCAAGGGAGCAGGCAGAGGAGATACCACCGCAAGAGAACGAGGAGCCGCCATTAATAAATATAATTGATATTCAAATTGTTTAGTTAAATTTTTGTGATCACATACACGTACATTTTTGGAATAGTAGGTTGTTTATTTTTTTCCCTCTAAGTTAAAAAAACCTAAGTACAGTTGTGTGCATGCAGAGATAGAACAATGTAATATTTTGATGTAAATAGAGCCTGCATTGCTTTGTCATTTGATTATCAATGTCAAAGTACCTACCAAAAGTTGAATAGGACTAGTAAACAATGATAAAATTAATTTTCTCAGGTGATGTACTACGATACGAATCAATAAACTGGCGCTCAACGTCCATTCGCTATTAATGTTTAGTAATACAGCTTCACTTGTCGTAAATCAACGTTTTTGTAATTAATCAGAGAAGGATTCCCAATATCTGCAGAAGGACCCTTTCAGAAGTGTGGCTGTATGCCCGAAGAAACGTAGCAAATGTTAATTTGCGCGGTTTCCTCTACGATAAGCTACCGCATACTACCCTGCCATCCTATTTGAATACTGGTGACGATATTATCCGTACTTGTTTCTGTGCTTATGGATGTACATTGAATCGCATACACGGCAGCTAAGGTGAGTACTCCATTGTTCAGAGAAAGTGGTCTGCATATAGGCGTATTTGGTACCTTACATAATGCTCTTATTGCTATTTGTTTTACGAATACAGTGCGCGCTTTGAAAGAGTACCCCTGCAGCAAGATCTCAAAAGTTACCCTGCAATGAAATAGCGATAAGTATGCAGTTTTTACGGCTTCGAAGCTTGCTATTTTTGCCAGACATTTAATACAAACACTACAGGAAGGTAATCATTGAAGAGTCGCAAAGCAAATGAGGTACACTGGCATGGTGTACTGCCAGTTCAGGAATAGAAGGTGTTGGAACAGGTACAAGCATTAGTGGGGCTAACTGTCACCTTAAAATGCACAACGCTCAACATCAACATATTTCAAGCAGATATTTCGGTTTTAATCCTAGACCTAGACATATGTATCTGCTCTTGTCTCAAACCATGAACCGATCGAAAAAAATGAAAAGACAGGTGAGCTTGTCAAAGCCACATAAAACAAACAATAACGACATGTGAGGATAATCAAAAGGCTTCGAACTGAGAAGGCGCCAAAAACGGACGATAGTTCTCATATTAAGCATGTAAAAGACAGCAAAAATAGCGTTGTTGTTCAATAAATAGGACATTAGGTTACTAACAGGATTTTTGACAGTTTATATAGCCCTAAAATATTACTTATTTAGACTCGGGAAAGCTGAAACAAAATGTATTGCCATTAGTCGCACACGACATCAGCATTTCAGTAAGAAGATCCTGCAGTAGTACTACGAATTACCAAAAGCTTTCATCTATTCTAACACATAAAAGAGCATTTTGCTACAATAGACCTATTCAAGTCACAGAGACCATATAATTCTGTACTACAACAATAAATAATGCCACTTTTACAGTGAATGGATGTCTTGAGAATTCCTTCGAACAAATTGTGTTCAAAAGTGTATAAATCTTAATGACAAATATTTTGAAAAACAATAAAATGGCTTTACCAAAAAAAATGGTTTTTTATTTTGCTGAAAGCTTAAAAAAATCCCTCGCAAATACAAATTGAATGCTTACTTTGTACTAGTAATATAAAGAAAATTGGAAATACCAAACAGAATCGACTTGCACAAATCGAATACTACCAACGCGATTACCTATAATTGAAGAAGTTCTAGTTCCCCCCACCGTTGGGTGATTTTGCCGCTAAATTTGGAGATTTTCCAAGCTTTCAGCTCACAAATTTAACGACAATATTGTTAGTAACATTTACGGAGACTTTTTAATTGGATAGTAATACCACCTATGAATGTCTATGTTGCTAGAATATTTATTTTTTAATTTTGGAAAGTGTTTTTGATAGTTTCTTGACGTTTTTTTTTTTCTCCTCTATGATGGCGCTCTAATACCATTCTGGTTATTATGATAATAAACCCTGATCGACGACCAGCCGCGTGAGAGGTTCGAGGACGGGAGCGAGTGCATATCCGCATATAGCGCGAGTACGGGCCCATGTAAAATCCTTTGCTCCACGGTGGGAAAAAAGAAACAGGATGAACGGTAGTCGCGTCAGGTCGAACTGCTAAAATACGCGAAAACGGAAATTTTCGGCATTTTCGCGATAAGAGTTTGCCTTCCAGCGAATGAGATAGCCTTCCACAATGCGCATAGTATCACATCCGAAGAGTCTTTACTTCAAATTCGAAATTGAAATTTTAGATAAAGCTAAGTATGAATATCAATTGTATGTATAAGCCAGATTAACAAGGAGCTAAAATAAATGAGTTTATTAAGAGTGCAGGGTATGTAACGTGTACATATGTCATGAGTGTATGCGGTTCGAATCCAAATTTCTAATGAAAATGCGTAATCGGAGGCGATTAGCGAATGTTAGAGGCTATAAGTTGGGGCGTAATAAAATACAATGTCGCCGTTCTAACGTATTCACGTTCATGGAGTGTAACATTATTTTTATCGTTTTTTAGAGGGGAAGAGGAATAAAAAAAAATAAAATAAAGAGGGAGTATGAGACGAAATTTTTACTTTTCGAAAATCCGTTTTCCATCTATTCGAATTTCGCGCGTCAGCATGGGTCATTAGCATCGATTACGTATGTATGTATTTATTTAAAACGCTTACCGGCATTTTAAGAACGATATCTTCATTATTTTTGGTACAATTCAGTACGAAACCGTATTTTGCTTGCTAAAATGGTCGTTTGAAAAGAAAAGTATCCTATGGTTTGAGCAGCATAAGCAATAATCATGACATTGTCTAAAAGCGACTTAGACACAAAAGTCCGGAAGAAAACCGTATAAAAGAAGGATTTGTAAACAAGAGGTTACACGAATTAAAGGAACAATGGTATTCTGGATTTAAAGCATTTCGGAAAGAATTCAGTCCAGAATATACATGAAAGCAGAAATGCATCAGTCGACTTAAGGAATTATGAATGAAATAAAGCAGTAAAAGGATGTGATGACAAAAGATAACTTAGGTTCGCAGATAAATGTTGAGATGTAGTTAGTGAGTTCGAACTAGATTTAATACTCGAGATTGAACGAACCATAATATACAATCTATATTTTGACACCAGTATACGATGCACATATGTATAAACGTGACAACAGCTACTGTCGTACTAGACGTTTGTATACTATCCTTTATATAAATTCTTTATCTAAAGCATATTCCAGGTTCATAATAATATATAATTACAGTAAATGTCTGATGCATATTAACGTAAAATAAAACCATATCTAATGATTATAATGGTATTTCTAGTAGTAGTTGACCTAATCTTATAATAAGCACATTTCGTCGACAATGCACACATTTGCGTATGTTTCAGGAGGAAATCGAGAGTTTTTCTCACGTTACAACAAATAAAAGCGAAATATGAATAAAGCAGTAAGTTTGAACATCGTGAAGCATGACGAACAAAGGAAGCCAATTTACCAATAGCGAGTGTGGGTACATTTCTATAACGTTCATCTGCGTACAATTAACAAATTCCATTCTCACGAGGCAATAACGTGAAAGGTAATTGTTATACATATTTACATAAGATTATGATGTCCTTTTTTTAGAACACTTATACTTTTCGCAAATTGTTATGTAAGATTATACGCTCCGCACAAAGTAGTTCATATCTTTAAGTTCATCGACATGATTTCTTCTAAGATTCGTATTGCGGATTCGAATAATATAATATCTATGATACCATATGATGTTTGCATATTCAACAGATAAGATATACTGTACAAAGTCTAGTACAATGGCTTTCATAGTTTGTCAATGTTGCGGGTAATACCTTCGTTTAATATAATAAAGTTCCAAGGATGGTATGGCTATGCTAAATATCGACTTTCTTTATTGAGCATAGATTGGAGGGTAGCGTTTCGATAACATTTCGATTATCTTCATAGGGAGCTAAAATAAAAGACAATTGTATAAGAACAAAGTCAAAATATTAAAATAACCCATATAAAATTCTTGAGTATTATTTGTTGTAGCTAGGCATCAAGTGAAGGTTAAATTGGAGGTTACGATTGCTGCATGTAACGTACTACATGTAACGTGTAATGTTTACGTGAATAATGGGGCCTTCTACGAGAACAGTAAGTGCCGCTAAACTTGTAGTGGCCGCGATCAGCAAATTACGGGATCATGGCGCCTCCAAGGACGACATCGCCGAGTTTATCGAAAACGAGTTTTACGTATCCGACCAAGGTCTGAATAAGCAGCTCAATGAAGCGCTCGAGAACGGAGTAGCCTTCGGTGCCCTAAAAAGATATCAAGGCCGATACCACCTTGGCGACGTCATGGAAGCTATCCGAGAACACCTTCGCAGAAGGCGAAGGAGCAGGCAGAGGAGATACCGCCGCCGGAGAAGGAGGAGCCACCATGAATGAATACATAATAATTAAAATACAAATTGTTTAGTTAAATTTTTGTGATCAAATACATGTACATTTTTGGGGTAGTAGGTTGTTTACTTTTTTTCTCTATAAGTTAAAAACAAATCTAGTAGTAAAACAAGTAGAGTTGTGTTCATGCAGAGATGGAACAATGCAATAGTTTGATGTAAATAGCGCTTGCATTACTTTGTCATTTGATAATAATTATCAATGTACCTACCAAAAGTTGAATAGAACTAGTAAACAAAGATAAAATTAATTTTTTCAGGTGATGTACTACGATGCGAATCAATAAACAGGCGCTCAGCGTCCATTCGCTATTAATGTTTAGCAATACAGCTTCAATGGTCGTAAATCAGTAAATCTATGATAACCTACCGCATACTATCCTGCCATCCTATTTGAATACTGATGACGATCTTATCCGTATTTGTTTCAGTGCTTATGGATGTACATTGAATCGCATACACGGCAGCTAAGGTGAGCACTCCATTGTTCAGAGAATGTGGTCTGTGTATAGGCATATTTGACACCTTACATAACGCCTTTACAAAAAAAAGTTTTTTATTGTTTTTGTAAAAGCTTAAAAAAATCCCTCGCAAATACAAACTGGATGCTTACTTTGTACTAGTAATATAAAGAAAACTGGAAATGGCAATACCAGACAGAATCGACTTGCACAAATGCGAATACTATCAACGCGATTACCTATAACTGAAGAAATTCTAGTTTCGACCACTGTTGGGTGATTTAACCGTTAAATTTGGAGATTTTTCATTTTTTCCTTTGGAGCTTCTTAAAATCTAGAGTTTACTACGACAAACCACGAACCTTCCAAGCTTTCAAAGTTAACATTGAAGCAGAAATCGCTAATCTGGAGCCAGATGTTTTGCCAGCAACAATTCAAAATGCCGTATAACGAGGGCAATTATGCTGAAACTCGGGAGATGGCCATTTGAGCGATATAATTTTTTCCAATTAATGTCATAAATTTTACACTTTCATATAAATTTTTTACGCAAACAGAGCTCTCTTTTTTTTATTTATAACAAAATGGCTGCCAATTCAAATTACGACATTACTTTTGCGTCACCTTGTAGTATTTTCTAGTATTGTATTAAAGTATTAACTGGTTATTATTATTTATTTTCAGCAGTTAAACTTAATATTGATTTATTATATGCCTTTATAAATCGCGGATTGTAATGTAAACTCGCGAGTCACTGTGTTTTGTGAAGGAATGTTCCATAGAACGTTGTCAATAAATAAAAAAGTTACATATTCGGTGTAATTTATACAGCAAAGTTCGCAATAAGTGATTAATAAAAGGATTTGTACTATTTGATGCTTGTTCTCATATATGTGGAAAAACGTGACGCCTGGTATTGTGAAATTCCATGCTTTCCTTAACTTGTAACCTGTGTAAATAAAATAATAAAATATAATGTAATTGTGCGGAAGTAATTTGCAGTAATAGTAACTAAATTTTCTACTAAATTTCTATTATGATTGACATGCCTCTGTTTGTTACATAACGGTTCTTTACAGTACTGTATTTGAGACTCAATTAACATTTAACACTAACGGCATATTGTGTAAAACACATTTTTAGAGTCAATCAATATTCAAGGGTCTTTTTGTGTTATCAATATATTAAATATCTTTATAAACGTGTTTCTGAAGTGAAATGTCATTGAAGTTATTTAATTTTCAATGAAAATGCTTTACTTTATAAACACACTATATATATTACATAAAACTGATGATAGTAAATAGAATATCAATAATAATTCACAACGAAATTTTTAGTAAGAAACTATTGAAGAAATAATCATTAAGAATAAAAAAATCAAATTTCAATAAATTTCGACACTTTAAATTCATAAAACATTTAAATGGCAAAACAAACAAAAAACAACATTTACAATCAATTGTTGCATATGACTATAGAAAAATTATTCTAGAACAACTAACGATAAAAGCTTTCACAAATATATTACAAAGTATTTAAAAATGAGAGCAATTGTCAATATTGTTATAAACATACTCCACTATTATACTTTTTTATTACTGATATTGGCAGATGAATATGTAGAATCTGTCTTAATTATTTAATTTTAAAATTAATCCCAAAATTAGGTCTCCGCTTAAAGTTTAAATCAAAATTAAAAAAGAAATTGAAGTAGAAAAATGGGTGGTGCACACACAAAATTCAACCTCCACAGTAACAGTGTCAACAAAATCAGGTGTTGACGTTGGATTGTAGAATTTTAGAAATCCTCAAAATAGAGTAACAAATGACCTATCGCCGTCAGGATTAGCACTGTTAATGCCACCACCTGTAACAATTCCATTGAATGTAAAAAATAAAAACGACTAATACAAAAAAAGGAACGTGAGGACACTCTAAACAATCAGCTGCAAAACAAACTATGTAATTTTTAAATTGTTAAATTTGACTGACTTATTTTATAAACCCATGTACAACTAACTGTTTAATAATAAAAAGTCTCACGTAATCGATGTGACATATTAGATGGCTTATCTAATGGTAAAAGGCCGGCCAAGCCGTACAGGAACACGTCATTACTAGTGTAGCCGTTCGTTCGTGCTTATCGGTTTGAAATAAGAGCTCAGATATTATTACTTGTTTACAGAGACTAGACAGACTCGTGTTTTGTCGACTCTCGGCGACACCAGTAGGCAACACGAATCCATTCTCATGAGACGAATAAACACGAGTCTATCTAGTCGCTGCAAAAAAGGAATAATTTCACCTGCCTTTGTCATCTCTACTTATTAATGTATGTGTATGCTCTAAGCAATACAGTAATGAATTTCACAATAGCTATAAAAATTGCCAGAATATGAACACCTTAGTGAGCAAATGGTATGCGAAACAATCTTAACTAACAAGAAGTTCTCCATTGTCACCAAACTTCCAAACTTTTCCGATTTATACATTTCTAGATATGCAGTTTCGGATTTTACTTTTAAAACAACAAATACACATTTGAATATCATAACTTCTCCCTTCTCGCTATTGTAATTTGGATAACGTGTGCGCCGAAAGTGTGTATCACATCCTATATTAATAGACTCAAATCATTCATAATTTAGAAACAATTTCAAACCATATAGATGAAATTTAATTTCCGGCAGCAAATCTAATAAAATTATCGCTAGATCGCTTGCAATGTGTACGACGTGTAGGAATTTAAATTTAAATTGACATTCTGTAACCCGTATTCAATTGCAAATTGAATTTATTACGTAGTTGGATAGTTCACGGATCTCTATTAACTTGCTTAAATTGCTCTTTTAATAGGTACTAACGCAATACTAACAATTTGCATTATCTCTGCAATGGTGTATATTTATGTTATTAAGATTAGTTTTTAATTTAAACTAATAATTCACGGATCCTTATGTTGACATTTTTAACAAAAACAACTGAATTTATTTGATTAGTAACGAGAAAGGCGTCACTAATACCACAAATAAACCATAATATATTGTGATAGAAATCTCCGTACTTGAAGAGAGAATGAAGTGCAATCTGGTACGCGGTGAGATTACTTTTAAATAATACAATTGAAATTTGTACTCAGTTACAACATGAACAATTTCCCTGATTCTTATAAGAAATTATTATTAATGTATCCGTGTTCTTACTTCATGTCTTCACAATATAAACATGGCATCACTAACTTTAATAAAATATAAAATAACTCAATTCACTCCTTATTAGATGCTTTTCGGTAATGTCGAGAAGTTTTAAAAAATAATCGTTAAATGTAATGTAGAGTTTAATGTATACACAAATTATTTGATTTTCAAATTGTTAAATTTGACTTATATTATAAAACCATGTACTACTACTAACTGTGAGACATTTGGTGGTCATAGATTTTAGTACGATAATCAATAATCTCGCACAATCGAGATATATATTAGATAGCTTATCATCGAATCATCTATTGATAAAAAGCTGGTCAAGCCGTACAGGAACACGTCATTGCTAGCATAGCCGTTTGTTCTTGTTTATCGGTACGAAATAATAGCCCAGAAAGTCAATCTGGCATAGATAGTGGTTTCGCTGTTTTATATACTTCTGCTTGTATTTCAAATTGTTCCTAGGTTCAGAATGCTCTCATATACAAAATTATCAATTATGGTCAAACCGTATAGGAGACTTATACGCAGCTGGAGAATATGAATGAAATACCTGATTCTTGTCTCTCCCATAGACATGGCATGCAATAGGTCAATTCCACCTTTTTTTTTATAAATTAAAAATGTTAACATTATCCTGTGTAGTAAATAACGACTGTTATTTAACTGTCATTTTTCAATAATATTGTAAATAAATACCCACAGATTCTACAGCTAATACTAAAACGATAAAACCTATTGCACGCCTATGGAAGTGGCAAAAATATCGTATTCACTAGCGTATGTTGCTTTGATATTTACTTGTTTTAATAGAAACCTGACGAATGAAAACTACTACAAGAAATTATTGCAATATCTTAATAATATTGTATCACACGTTGGTATAAATATAACACCATATAGTGTTAAAAAAATATTTATGTCTATATAAATTAAAGCAATTCTGTGGATATAAAGCTACATGCAATATCGTCTATTATCGTCGTATCTGTTCTTCTCAAATAAAATGATAAGAATGATGTGCATCATTTATGCTCCTACCCGTATTTTCCGTTTCATATATTTACGTAGAGACTTAAGAAGTACAGTGAATTATACCAGACGTTGCAGATTGCACGGTTCCATGCGTACCAAATTTTTGCATTAGATCTCTCGGCATGGTTATAACATACAACACACTATGGCGTATTTGTGTTAAAAAGTCAATCAAAATCCCACTTTTCTTTTTTTATTATTATCTATGAAGCTAGAATAATGAGTAAAAAACGGTCATCACATGGACGGAATCTGATAGTACTTGTGCATATATAGTTTCTCGGCGTCCCTTACAATATCAAAAGTTTGTGGATGTTCTTACATACTTTCTTATACATTATAAAACGGCACATCATGGGGTGTGAAAAAACAGGTTTCTAGTGTATATTTAACAATTTTACAACCTTATCGCTTTCAAACTGAAACTCGGGAAAACAACTACCTCAAATAAAAATTTTTCACAACAATCTCTTAGAGGAGGTCTCAGAGGAGAGAATATACATGAAAAGTATAACTTTGCAGAGACAGGTTTGATTACTCGGGAAATTTTTCCGGGTAACAAAATAAAGGGGTATAAATGTAAATTGTCTCGTTTAAAATCAGAAATGAAGCGAAAGTGGAATTTAGTTGCCAAAAATGTGATTTTTATGAAAGAAAGTAGCAAGTGGCTTGACGGAACTTTTGAAATACCTCCGAAAATATTTACGTATCCAAAGCAAGAGATGTAAAGTTAGAGATCTTCATGGAATTGTTGATACAGGGGAACTGTTACCGTATTCGTTCGTATTCAGTCAGTCGTCGATAGATTTTTTGCTTTCCAAAACATGACGTTTTTTTCTTAAGAATCGAGAATTAGGGATAACAGAGTGATTCAATTTCAAATTCATCGTGGAGGAGCAGGTTAACATGCAGATGGACTGTTTAAAATATATTTTCATTTCAACTTTCTTATATATTTCTAATACCGTATTTCTTATTCTTTCGTCGAATAAAGTTAGTAGTATTTTTCCTTAAATAAGCAAATCCGCCTATTTAAACGATAAAATAAGTTTGATCGGTTTCTTTATACAAATACTCCATAGTGCAGAGTGTGCAGGGAGCGTGTTAGCGGAAGATAATTCTTTCCCTGAGCAGTTTTGAGAAAAAGTTATTAAACAAGAGATATTTGAAGAATTTGAGTATATCGAAAAATTGTGTTAAGTTTCTGCTGTGAAACAAATTTAATTTTTTACACACAACAGCATATCATATATTATGTCAATTTTTAATGATTCTATTCATAATACGTGAATCTTCGCCAACATTCTTCATGCCTATCAATCTTAGTTTAGGTAATTGATATCTTCAGGAAATGCTGTGGTTTCTTTAATGCCAGATATCTCAAATTAAACTTTATTCGATTGAGTACTTACTTGAAATTTTTAGCAGTCATAGAAGAATCAAGTGGATTCTACAAAATCGGTTGCTAAATTTGATTCGTTATTCCAATTTCTCTAAATGGTGCAACCTCTATATTTTTCCAGAATCCCATTATCAAACGCTTCTATAAGTTTTTTCATTAGAAATTTTCGTGTACCTAAGATAGCTCCTTCTTTAGGAAAAATATGAAACTGTACAGATCAGTTCTTTTTTTTTAACGCACGGAGTGCGACGATGAAATAGTACTCTTTAAAAACTTTCAATTTAGATAATCTGTGATAGTTACCGTCAACAGGGATGAAATCGATCAAAAACATATATTTTTCTTTTTCAGATAACTGAAAAACAAATTTTATATTTTATTACAATTAAATATATAACTTGGTTGATGTTTAAATGTTGATTGGTCACTAGATCAAAACCGTAGGGTCAGCACCTTATGTTTGGTCAAAGGATTATCGACATCGTTCGAAAATATATAATTTTGTGTTTAGAACGATTTATGATGAAGTCAATTAATTAAAAATAGAAAAATACATATACAACATTTAAAGCAATATTTTACAATAAAACGTATATTAACAAAAAATAAACATTTATTGTTTGAGGGCTCCCTAAGTAGTTGTTATTTTCTCTCTCCAAAAAGGTCGCCAGGTTGAAACAGCCTCAATTGTGCATCGTATACACGTCGAAAAAATGATTGTACGATTCCAAAGCGTTTGCTTATAAAATTAAATATTTGGGAGTTTTGATACTATCTAATGGGCTGTATAGAAAAATGCAACCATGTTTCATACTATAGCATCTGAGAGTGTCATATAAAATTGTTTTAAACCTCAGCACCAAAACTAAACAAACTTCGGGGAAAACTATGTGTTGGATTTCAGCAGTTATTTGATGTCTTCTTTACAAAAATTGTAATGGAAAGCATACAAAAAGTAAATTTCCAAGTGTTTTCGCAGATACCCTTCGTTAAGGTTAAGACCGGCCTAGTTAGGACACATGTTACCTATCGTATACACATTAAAAAATCTGAGAAACCGGGTTTGATCGACTACAAACAAGTATAAACAGTGGATAGAGCGGATAAACAGACAAAGAACAAGAACTTACTGCAAGGTATTTAAAAAATTACAAGCAGAAGTGTTCTTGAGAAAACTTTCGATAACCTTCTTAATGCAGCGCATAAGTTGAACGTTATACAAAATGTTATTCATGAAATATTACTAAGTGCTCAACAAAATACAAAGGATCCCGTTGTAGTTTGCATATAGGAAAATGATGATCAGTTGGAGTAAATGGAATGAAACTAATTGTAAGTTAGGTAACCTTGAAGAAAGTTGAGAGTGGCATCGAAAAACGTATGACATTAAGCGGTGATTTTACAGCATCATGTTTAAATATTTTCTGGTTGTGTTATACCGCATTAGTAAATCTACACTATTGAAACACTACACTACAAACAATTGATTGTTTGTACAATCAAACAAAAAAAAAATTAAAACTATGAACAAATATTTTCTAAAAGTCTGAGAAGTATTTGTCCAGTACCAAATAATTTCGGAATGATTATCTAAATTATGTTTTTAACAAAAATAGCAAATTTTCCTGATAAGTCCATTAATAAGCCTACTTCCATTTGGAGACAATGCGTGTAAAATTAGTCACCAATTGTGTTTCTTTAGAACCAATAATAAAGTCCTCAAGATCTGTACAACAATAAAAAGGTAAAAAAATAGGTACTTAGGTATCAAAATCAAAATTGTGTAAATCCGCAATGACTTTGCTAAAGTTCCGAAAAAAAATTGTATGTAATTAGTATTATATCGACTAGGGATCTTTTTTTTTTAATAAACAATATCCTGAACAAAGCTTCTAAACGTAACCCCATTTGCTAATGAAACGTTACTAATTTTATAATTTATTATTCACCAGAAAATCGAAAATTGTAGCAAAAAATGTACATGCATTTTATAGCTTAGTCTGTTAAAAACCTTTACAAATTACATTTAATCAATATCTTTCGTAACTAACTCAAGATTAATGGAATATTAAAAATTCATGCATAGCAAATTATAAGCTATTACAGAGGAAGTTTGTGAAATAATCAACTGAAACTCGAATTTATTTCCTAACACCGTAATGAATAAAACTTTCACGCTCAACATTCTTGCAATTTAAATATGATACCTAAGTATGTCCGTGTGTGTGTGTGGTGGTTAACCAAAAAAAAATTGTTACTCGATATGTGTGTTCGGTTAAGCAACTGAAGTCTAATATTTGACTCGATAACTACTTATGTAATTGTATGTGAAGTTTAAAGATTTTATTTTTAGAAACCATTATAAATTTAGAAAGTTAAATGGCGAACTAAAAATATAAGTAACAATACATGTAGTATTATATTACAGAGTATCTGCAAATATTGTGTACAGTTCACAATATACGCTACTGACTCTTACTTAAAAGAACGTAAGTAGCTTTAATAAAACTTTCCAGTTATAGGCTTTTTTTCTGTTCACTTCATGTCACAGGTTCAATCCGCTTAATTACTGTCAACATCGTTTGATGAGGGAATTATCGTAGTAATGACCATTTTTTCTAGGTTAGAATGTGTTGTTGCAGCGTTTCCATATCTATCTACAAAGAAATCCATACTTTTAATTTCGAATTCATACATGCACTTTCAATGTAATTGTTGAATTTAAATTTAAATTTTCAATTAGGAACCGGGTCACCAAATTTTCCTGAAGTTGAGAAATTATTTTTATCTTTTCCTGTTGCCTAGTCTATTGTTTTTTTTTTGTTTTATTAAATACTTAGTAGCTATGACCATTGGAGAACTGATTCAACCACGTTGATCTTCTTAAGAATTACCTTCAAAATCTTCAGCAATACACCATGGATACCGTAATCAACGGACGAATTTCGGACACACAGACGGAAATCATTTTCTGCAGTAAATTTTAAATCGTTAATGTTGTCGTGTTGTGTATTAACGTTTGTCTTTACTTGCTGTCTAACGACAGCAAACCTGAAGAACGGTTTGGTGTTCTTCCCTATAAATACCTTTCGCCCTCTTTGTTTTCCTGGTGATCGTTGTTCTCCATGTCGAGATTCACTTTTTTTCTTTAAATACTCGAGAAATCCTGTCACTATGCTCCATAAACCTTGTACCCCACCTCGAACTCATATCTTACTTCAAATAAAGTAAATATCTAAGGTAAAACATTGAAGTTAAAGTCTTAACGCAATTTTATAATGTTTAAGTGGCATTTCATAAAATTCGTAAATTATGTCAATTGTCTGAAAAAAAGTTAAGGAATATAAGGAGGCTGATATACATAAATTGAAGAGGAGCATCCAAAAACATAATAATGTCTAAAATATTCTAAAATATTAATATTCTCTATACAGATATTTAATTCTAGCATCTCAAGACGTTTATTTGTATTTCGCGCTAATTTATGCTTTTTTGTTTGATGAAAGAGACACTTTTAATTTTATTACAAGATTGTTTCGCTTCATGTGGATAGAGGGCGAAATATAACTGGATGTCATGAATGACTGCAAAGATGTATAAATATTGTAAGTACATATATTGAAGCAGTATAGATATTTATTTATTATATTAAAAACCTTGAAGCCTTCAAAATGTTGTTAATTAATGACATATGAATGCGGCGTATTATATCGCATTTGCGTGTCCGTAAGGCTATTTTCTTCTCATCTCCGTCAACTAGCCGAGACACTTTCTTTTGTTGCTTTCTTTTTATTCTACTTCCTATTTGATGTCCTAACTTATATACTTGCAGGAAACTTTTTTACGCTTTGAAAAGCATCTATTGTAGTATACTTTAAAGCATGACGAGACAAGAAAAGCAGGATTTCGTGTATCTCTATTGCAATGGATCATTGAAGTGAAGTGTGTGCGCTTACACCTTCATTTTTATTATTTTAATTTCAATATTCATAAGTCAATAAAAGTTAATTTAATATTTGTAGAATTCGAATTATTTTTAGCTGCTATTCGAGTGGCATTTTGATAATTTATTTTATTGATTCTTTATTAAAACAAAAAGACTCAATTGATATTATTTTGTGGGGGATAATGAAAGTTGGAGCTTATTTTCAATAATTTTCATTTTGCAAAAAACACAAGACTCATACACAATACATATCATATGGTATATAGCAGCCTAAATTTACATCATTCATATTATCGGAACTGATCATCATTGAGCCAATCGCAAAAGGTATCAAGTTATTTCTGTTACAATGGATAAACAAGTAGACAAATAGAAAATATATTTTTATCAACACGCATTTTTCGAAAAAAGTATTTAGAAAGTCAATTTAATTCATCAATTAAAAGTATCACATTTACTTAAAACTGTTAAAACTACTCTGACGAGAACAAACAAGAAAATGAACTCGCCGAGCTAAAGGAAACAAATGGAGGGGATTCATAGAGCATCAATTTAAACGGAAAAAACGGGATTTCAAAGAAATATTTCAAAACAATCATTAACATAAAACACTTACTGGAAGCAAATGAAAATATTTATATGTCCTATTAAAGCTTTTTCACTGAAGACAAGTCAGTTCAACCAGAAAACCAGAAAAGATGTATAAATTAGGAATAGAATTAATCGCCCTCAGTTCGCCCTCGCAATTTAAAATTGTGATATAGTCGACATTACAGCAAAATTCATTACAACTTCAATGCCAATAATAATAAATAAATGATAACTTAAAGGACAATATGTACGTATTTTGTGACATACAAAAAAATAGTGATAAGTATAGAGGACAAAGGCAGATGAAATTACTTTTTTGCACAGACTAGACAAACTCGTGTCTTGTCGACTCTGGGGGACAGCAGTAGACAAGACGAACCCTTTCTTATGAGACGAATAGACACGACTCTATCTAGTTTCTGCACAACAAAGTGATCTAGTGATCAGTTCTAATAAACTCCTTAACCTTTGTTAGCAGTGCCAAAACAATTAAACAATTTATGTTGGTGAGACTATAAATTACAATTTAAGGTAAAATTAGATTAGATACACTCTGGTTCATTCGTCTACCGAGAAGGGGTTCATATTTTAAGAAACACGTTCGTGGATAGTATGTTTTTATCTCCTAGCATTGCTTTGGCGTAAATAACTCCATCAATACAACGAGGAAACTACTTTAGCATTATTTTTTTTTGAAATAATATATAACCTATTATATTTAAATTTTGTTTGTGTGCTTATTGTTAAGTAATTATTATTTAATTAGGTATTTATTATGTATTAGTTTTATATTGTTCAATTTAGATCAGTGTCCAAGCAAGTTAGTGATGCAATTGCCTTATATAGGATATTAAATATTCTGACTTTTAACTGAAGAAAAAGAAATTTGCAACAGCTTATCGACTTTTTAAATAACGGTTAGTTAATCAGATGTTTAAATTATATACACGGAGTAATTAAAGATGCAACCAATTTAATATTTCGAAATGACAAAAATCTAATTGTTTGAGTATATTAAATGCTACAAACGAAATAGAAACAGAATACAACAGAAAATTGAATACGTTAGACGTAGAACATCAAACTACAAATAATAATGATACTCGAATTATTGCTAACTTACTAGATCACGCAGGTAGTTATAAGTTCGCTACTTTCCATGCGTTTCATGAAACTAGCAGAGAATAGACAGACTTGTATTTATTTGTTTCATGAGAGTGCGTTCGTGGTGCCTACTGGTTTTCCCCGAGAATCGACAATGCACGAGTTTGTTTTTAGT
This sequence comes from Oryctes rhinoceros, assembly GCA_020654165.1. Taxonomy (NCBI): domain Eukaryota; kingdom Metazoa; phylum Arthropoda; class Insecta; order Coleoptera; family Scarabaeidae; genus Oryctes; species Oryctes rhinoceros. The sequence continues at coordinate 1,315,829 of JAIOKQ010001013.1, forward strand.
CTCTGCTAATTCCGTGAGGCGCACAGAAAGTTAGTTATGAGTAGAGAGGACAAAGACAGGTGAAATTATTCCTTTTTGCACCGACTAGATAGACTCGTGTCTATTCGCCTAATGAGAATGGATTCATGTTGCCTACTGGTTCCCCGAGAGTCGACAAGTACGAGTCTATCTAGTCTCTGCAAAAAAAGTAATAATTTCATCCGACTTTGTCCTCTCTAATTATGAGGAAGAAGGGTCCTGTGATGCTAGTAACCTCGAGAATTCTTTCCTAAACAAGATTTTTGACGTTTCTATCGCTAATGTATTTACATGGGGATGCACATACACGATAAGCCTATAAAGCGCGAGGTTAGTTTTCCAGAAATATTTACTCAAAGGAAGAAGAGTATTTTCATATTCCGTGTTTGAAAGTTACCTTCATTTCAAATTCTAAGATGAATTACATTTGGAAAGTAGACAAGTGGTTCTGGGATATTATAGTTTTATTTTAAAAGAAAAAATTGCAATGGTTAACAATGCCTTCTAAATCAAATCGTAGGTTTTATGGATTAAATTTCTACTTACTGTGCCCACGTCCGTTGTATTAAAATGTAAACGAAAACATATACTTACGGTTAAGGTGCATCCCTAAACTTTAGTCACGGTCAACAATTAACAAGACATGTTAAGGGTGTCGAGATAATTCTACGGGTAACAGACTTAAACAACACCGCGCTCTGAAAATACATTTGCGTGATGTTAAGTCTCTTTCCATGGTAATAAGAATTTGCATAAAGCGAAATTTGTCGATGTTTACCGAAAGATCATCTATGAATGATTATCACAATGACGACATTTTCGATCTAATTAGAATGCAAAAACTAAATAGACGCTATATCTATCAGGTATTAATGTTATTACTTTTAGTGAAGAATAACTAGACCTTGTAAAATTACAGCAAGAAAAGGAGCGCCAAGCCAAATTTCTATTTTGTGCATAGAAATTGTTATAAGAATATTGTTTTTATATTTTGCTAGAACGATCTTCGAACATTAATGAATAACGACCGTGGAAAGAAATATTGGTTAAAATATCACCAAGGTTGTCGAAACAAAGTTTACGGTAACGCGCTACTTTCGTCGAGACGATCGACTTTGATTGTTTATAGATTTTGTTTGTATAAATTGCTATAAAAATATTGCCATTTTTATACTTAGCTAAAGCGATCTCCAAATCATCTAGATATGATTGAGAAATAACATTTTTATTGAGATATTGTAACATTGTCAAAGCAAAGTTTACGGCAGCTTGCTCATTTCGTCGGTCAGTCAACTTTGTACGAATTATTATAAAAGTACTGTCATTTTTATGCTTTGCTAAAACGATCTCCGAATATTGTTAGATATAACCGTGGAATAAAATTTTGGTTAAAATATCGCGAACGTTGTCAAAACAAATAAAATTTACGGTGGCGCGTTCATTTCGTCAGGTGATTATTTGTAGGAATTGTTATAAAAATACTGTCAGTTTTATACTTTGCTAAAACGATCTCCGAATATTATTAGATATGATCGTGGTATAAAATTTTGGTTAAAATGTCGCGAACGTTGTCAAAACAAATAAAATTTACGGTAGCGCGCTCATTTCGTCCGGACGGCCAACTCTCTTTGTAGAAATTGCTATAAAAATATTGTCATTTTTATATTTTGCTAAAACAATCTCTGAACATTACTCAATCCATGACTGCGGAAAGAAATTTTGGTTAAAGTATCACAAACGTTGTCCAAACAAATGAAGTTTACCGTAAGGCGTTTAATTATCAGGAAGGATTAGGAGCTCCGATTGCTTACATAGCAAGACCGTCAGTTCTAGACTCTGTTGAAATGATCTCTGAACTGATTTCGTTTACATGACTACATTGGTAACTTAATACCGGTTTTAAACAGTACAGCTTACAATACTATTTTTATTTATGTAATATTAGAAAAAACTTACAATAATAGGTGATATTTAACAAGTATTACGCAGATTCCTTTTACATTCATTTTAAATCCTTAAATACGGTGTATTTTTTATCAGTACGTACTATTTGCAATAGCTTAATTTTCCTTCTATGCAATGAAAATACCTCAAAAGTTGTATATCTAATGCTACAATTTATATTATTTTGTAATTTATGCAATGACAAATTTCCACATCTACACAAAACGTGAAAATCCGTATTCTATTAACTGTACAGATGTAATTTCTAGACGCAATCGTGATATCTTAATTCCAATCTGAGTCACGCATTTTAAAAACATCTAACACAACCTCTCCATCGCTTCTAGTCGCTGTAAGTAACGAAATAGACCGTAAACAGTCGATTTTCACTCAAACAATAGCAAAACAACATTCGGATAAATAAAAAAAAACGAAATGTGTATCCAAAACGATACATGTATATTTACAAACAAACTTGCATATGGTTGGTAACTATAGTTACTTAGGATATGTGTGTAAATAACTTACCGATAGGTGCGTCATCAAGGGCACTCTTCAATAATTTTTATTGAGCAGTTTCCGTTACTAATCTATTTAACTTTACAGAACACACATTCACTGCAAGACTGCGAACTGGATGGGTGCTTCGAGGTTATGTGCCACACTGTTCCACTTATATCAGTCGGACGCTGGCTATATTTCGATCTTTATGTTGCTTTGTTCCGATGAATGGAACGTATACGATTTGTTTCGGTGATTGTACGCGTATACGGCCAACCTCTGTCACTTCTCGTCTGACAATGAGCTGTTAGCTGCGTTGCGCACGATTTTATAAGCACAAACGTTGACTATTGGTATAGTTAGGAGAGTGTAGCCATGCGCTGCTGACTGATTTCAGAAATTTGATAAATTTGCCGGGTAATTTATCATATCTACTGTATTTTGCATTGTTACCAAGCGCTAAATTTTAACGTAAAATAAAACATATTTATATATGAACGCAAATAGGTTTGTATATATTTCTTTTCAATATTGATAGCAAGGACTGTGGCATAGTATGATAAGTATCGGCAAGTATAATTAATTATATAATAATTAATCTGGGATGGCCGTTTCGGTTACCGTTCAACCGGTATATATTGTTGTACAGACCTCGTGTGTATGTACAACACCGTACCAATGTTATCACAGCTCCAGCTTAGATAGGTTATACCCTATGAATATCGTCGCATAGAATTCTGGTATAGACGAGCTACACCCTGTAAATATTGTTACACAAATTTCCGATTTAGGACAAGATACAATACCGTACAAATGTCGTCATACCTCCAGTATAGATAGGCTATGCCCTATGAACATTGTCACATTGATCTCTGATATAGACAAGCTTACACACTATGAATATTGTCGCACAGATTTCTGGTGTAGACAAGCTACACCCTATAGATTTTGTCACACAAACCTCTATTGTAGACAAACTTCATTCTACAAATATTCTTATACAGACCGTTGGCATAGACAAGCTACATACTATGAATATTGCAACATAAATCTGTAGCATAGACAACGTACACCCTAAATATGTTGTCGCAGAAACGTCTATTGTAGACAAGCTACATTTTATAAATAGTTGATTGTAGGCTTTCACGACCGTAATCCATATTAGAAATTTCTTTTGGGTATTCTCTAAAGATTATCTTTAAAAATCTTCTGAAGAAGCTGACAGCCTGAGTTGTAGATAAGCTACTATATAAATTTGGTTACACAGACCTTTGTTATAGATAAGCTGCAGATTATGAATGTTGTCATACAGGTATCTGATGTATACTAACTATAGCCTGCAGATATTGTCGCACAGGCCCCTAGTAAAGGCAAGCTATTCAGGAGAAATACAGGGTTACCTGTAAATAGCACGTAAGCTACCGAAATCTGAAGACTACCTATAAATGTGTTACTGAAAATTAAAACAAAAATTTATTTGTAACATATACATTTTGTTGAAATTTTAGGGCCCAAAATGCAAGTAAAGCCGATCCATATCTTTGTTTCTCCTATATTATACAAATACCGCTGATGAATCAAAGTTAACCCAGATGCAAATAAAAAGCGATAAAGCATTGTAGATGCTATGAATAGTGAATAGTCTATTGAAATGCATTAGTCTGTCGTACAGCTGATGTCGAAGTGTTTATGTGTTTACATTGAATATGCCGATAACCATATGATTTGCGTTCTTAACGTTTAAAGTTAATGCATCCGAAATGTCGGGTTTTGAGTTATTTGTAGTTATACATTCTTTTTCTTTTTATGAAATTTGTGGTGGTCCTAACAAGGACCGATCTAGGCGAAACAGGACAAAATAATTTATTAATGTAAAAAATGTTCGAAATGTCCACCGTGAGCTCTAATACAGGCATCAATTCGGCGACGAAAGTTATTATGCACACGAGTAAAATTTACAAAGTCTTCGCGAATGCGTTGAGCTGCAACATTCGATGCACCGTCGTTTGGGACACATTTATTTGCTGGGCTAAAGTTGTAGTACTTATTCCTGCTTCCGCCTCAACGATGTTTAAAATATGCTCTTCTGCTTGCTGAACTCTACGTGATACGATATGACGGCCACGACCTTCGAAACGTGGAATTACTGTTCCTGTTTCTCGAAGTCGATACACGGTTCTCACAATTGTCTCGGATGATGGATGCCGCCGATTGGGAAACCGTTCCGCGTACAAATTTTCTGCCGCAAGACTATTTTGTCCTGTTTCGCCATAAATCAAAATCATATCGGTATATTCGATATTCGTATAGGATGCCATTGCAATTGCGTGTAATGACGGTGAATGCTATGCGCATACTAAATGGATATCCGAACGCTGCTTCAGCGACTGCCGGTGATTCCCATATGTTAACTAAGACAGAGTCGGACTCGAATAAAGAAAAATCATTTTCTCGTTACTACGTGCACATAGAACCATAATATTTTGTATTTAGGCATTACTCATGCGTTTCTTTCACCTATTTTTTTTTTTCGTACTATATCCGAATAAGGCTGTATTGTCACACAGACCTATGGTATAGACAAGCTTCACCTTATAAATATTCTTTCTTGTTTACACCTATCTTGGCATGCAAATTCACTGGTCATATATCTTAGGCAACCTTAGAAAATTTCAAGATCTGAGAAACAGGTTTCCAAATAAACGGTTTGAAATTACATTTGCAAACACAAACACAATCACGCTTGAATAGATCTTATTGGAGTAATTTACTTCATTATGCGATTAAAAGCGAAGAATGTGCTTTCTCATCAGTGTATTTCCTACGGCCGAAGAGGAAAATATTCTTGAAATCATACGCGTTAGTATTGTTGTGAAATGAAATTATTTGGATTAACTTAGATGACAACAGGAAAAAAAAATACTATTGTACTGTACAAAATACGTTAACGTTTTTATGAGAATGGTTTATGCGAAGATAGAAGAGAAAGCGGACGCAAATGGATTATTACAACAAGAAATATCTAGCAGGTTTTAGATGCATCATAAAATTGCAATTTTAATGAGAACTGTGTGCTTTAAAGAAGCCCGGCAGGAGCTGGGTCTATTAAAGATGGTTTATTAAAGATTGATGAAAAGTTAGGTGCTAATATAACTTCCTCATGGTACTGATGGAATTACTCATGGCAAAGGCAATATGACGATAAAAAAATTGCTTTTGCACATTGCTTTCGCCAGAAGTAATTCCATCAATACCATGAGGAAGCTATATTAGAATTATTTTTTTGGTTATTGTTACCAGGCGTTTTCTGATTCGTTAAATGTTATGTGATCTGACGAATCTAATATAGAAATATGTTCGAATACGCTAACACTGACATAAAAATTACATCTACATTTTTCCATAATTGTGAATAGAAATGACAAGATGTTTTTTTTTTCTTGTTAACTACAGCTTCTCAAGTAATAAGATACGCAGTACGTACGAGGCAAGCAAAAAGAAGCATTTCACCTCGACTATATCATATGCACTTACAGTAAAACACCAGCAAAAGTGTGAGGGCTTAGGATTGTCATTATCCGGAGTAGAAGTTTGTTTAAACGAAGACATAAATACCGTTCAACGATTCAACGATGTTAAGTAAAATACTGGAACCACCGATATTAAAATTAGTTGAAAATAAGGACTCATTTCTACTTTCTATAGGACAACAAGCATCGTAATTGTTCCAAGTTCTTTTTTTCTATGAATTACTCTTTTTCTCGAATCCTCTGATTAAATAATTATCTTCAATTTAAGAAAATATATTAAAGTTGGTAAGGATTTTTAATATCCAATTAACACAATTTACCTTCCCTCGGTAGCAGTTCCTGGTAAGGAATCGACTTGTTTTCAAGATGGGCTACACTACGAAGACCTGTCGGGAACGCTTCCTTTTTTTAGGTTGTCAAATTATATTAACTAATTAGTGTACTTGATGCGTAAGAATAATAATATATGTCGAAATATTGCAGCAAATATTGAGCAGATAAATAGCATCATAGCTCAAAGCAAGGCTAGAATGTTACTACGTCTAGCAAAGTGTTGGGTTCGATTTCTTACGGCGATATTTTTATTCATATAACTAATTACATCGGAAAATACAAAGGAAATTCCGATTATTAATATTATACAATCAGACTAGTATTCACTATTAAAATAAGCGGAAGCAAATAATAAAGTTTGAAGGCAATTCTTTTAGTGGAAATAAGAGGCACTACCGTGATATAAGTAAGATTTTATGTAGGCTTGGCCATTTGATATAAAAATTATTCTAGACTGCCTGTACGATACCTTACATTTACATATGGCTTATATTTATTATTCGTGTATTAGGTTATATTCCTAGGTTTATTAGGTTAATTTAACTATGTAGGTAACGATTTTTCTTTCACATACATTTAATTGCCGCCTTGTTCCATATAAGATAATATGATTAATCAATTTGACCTTATAAATGTGACAAAGTTAAAATCAATGCAATCACATAGGGTATTATATACATATGTACATATCTACATACAATTATCATAAAATATACTTGAAGATTTATTCTTGCCGATCGACGACTCTTATTCATTCTTACTTGTCATTGTTAATAATGCATTACCGTCGCATGCATGCAGAATAAACGAATACAAATATAATACAGTTAAGCCTAAGTCTCTCATATCATTGCATTCATCCTACATTTTTTTCCATACAAATATAATTTTAAGTAAGAAAAAGAAATAAATGGACATATCTTGTCATAGTCAACTCTTGATGACATAAAATAGAATTCATTTTATAGATTTGACACCATCAACGCGGTAGATTTGTTCTCTTTGATAATAAAGTTACAAAGGCAGTGCTTTAAGTTTTTACAAACAACCACTAAATGACGCTATTGTAATTTGACATTGCTATCCTCGTAAAATTTAACATTTATTATTGTTGGAGCAGTGACAGTACAAAAATCAACCATAGTTTGTTTATTTTGTGAAAAATGCAAGCTTCACATTCGTTAGATGATTTTTTACGATTTTAATAAAAACTTAACAACAGTATCTCGAACCATTAAATTCAATTTTTGGTAAAAAGCACTATCAAAGAAGTGTTTGCATAATTTTGTGGTCATGCATCCGCCAGTGATGAATTTTGTGAAGATCGACCAAGATCGGTTGTTCTAAAAAACATCGATGATGACAACAACAACGTGAATAAAGAGCATCGGCATGTAACTTATGTGAAGTAGAGGCATTCTTATGCATATCGAAGGTTGTAGTACATTCAGTTTTGCCTGAAAATTTAGAATTGGGAAAATTCGAAAAGAAAACCTCAAAATCCGTGCACAATATCGTAACAAGTGCCCAATCTTGAATATGTTTATGCGAGCCGTAAACTAAGCAACTGTTTGAGTGTTATAGTGGACTCGTGTCTACTGTATACTCGTATACTCATGTATACTACGTGTCTGAAACTGTGGCTAGTATGTTTATAAATTTGAAAATTGTGAAATCCACAGGTATAGGCAGATGTTAAATATTCCCTTTTAGTCCAACTTTTTAAAGCATTTCGGGTATTTCACGTTTCAATCCGTTGAAATATTTCATTTAATGATGGTTATGTGATGTCCAGCACACGAATGCTAAAAGGCACCGTTAAACATAGTGTAAATTCAAATTGTTAGGATATTGGAACTCTTTGTACTCCGGTATTTGGGAATTCAAACTACGGCGAAGTTGTAAAATACGATACTTTAGAAAATAACGTTAAATTTACGAACTTAGACAGATGCAATTTATATATACAAGAAAATGTTTTATACTACACCGGGGGTATGTGTAAAACATTAATACATGAAACATGAACATTAAGTAATTTCTTAAGGTATAGTTTTGCGTCGAATAAAAATGAAAAAAAAAAAAAAATAGAATAGAAAACAATTTTTTTGAACTTCATCTCAAATTGAAATTTAATATATGCATCAAATATTGTTTACAAAGTTATTTTCTTTTTAGAAAAACATTTCAGATTTTATTGTAACATTTCCAAGTTACAATACAACTTACAACTGAATTTCCTCAAACTACAAAATGAGGCATTAGTTTATTTTGAAAACAAACTATATTTATTTCAACCAAGATGCCACGTCGCTGAAAAATTTAAAATGTAAAATTAAATTAAAATGTAAAAACCTGTTGTTATGAAGCAATATTAATGGACTGTAATCTGCGACTTGATAATTCTGTATAGACAGTTTCATGTTCCTTGTCACGGACCTTTATTCATAGATTGCGTCACCGTAAAATGCCTGAAACTGATTTCTTCTAAATTAGGTTTCAATAAAACCTTCTCTTTTCTTTTTAATCCATACTTGAAAAAATTTATGTTTGTCCCGACGGTTCTATCGTTTAAACTTTTCAGTTAGTTCTGTACAATCTACTTCATTTGGATTAAACGGATATATACCGTATTGCTAAATTCGTTTATATATATATATATATATATATATATATATATATATATATATATATTCGAGTTTTTATTACGCACTTTTGTCAGCAAAGAACAACACGTGGTATCTATAAATCATTTCTTTTTTCTTGTTTATAAAGCCATTCCATGTCAGATTTTCCTACAGGAGTCGTCTATAGAAGTAAAAAGGATTTGTAGATATCTAATCGAATCCGTGTTAATTAAATAAAAATTAAAAAAAAAGCTAATCAGTGGAATACACCAAAATTAATTGGATAACCACAATTGTATCTGTATCTCATTTTTTTGTAATGATTAATACGGACAGTGTACTCTTTTAATTACTTTTTCAATATTTAATATCTGCAGCGGAACACTCAATCTTCTTATCTTTAATCATTTCAAATTCAATATTGTTTATTACTCTATTTTTAGTATTCTTCTGCTTAATTGAATTTTGTCAACACTCAAAAATTAGCCAGTTCATAGGTATAATTAAACACACACTTTCTGATAATATCAAAAAAAAAGGGAAAATTAATTGCAATAAAAGGAGTGCAATCTTATAATCTCTTCATCTTTTTATTACATTCATTATACATTTTCCTGGTGCGTTTCAATATTTAAATAAAAAAGGCTAGTTGGACCTACAAGATACCCTGTGACCGTCTGGCAAAGCTAAAACTCACAGCTACAACCTACAAATAAGGAAAGTATGCTGAACTTTGGTACGAAAAAGGGGAAACAAAGTATTCCATATTCCATATTCCATATTTTTATCATATAATCTCCTTTAATACTTAATGTACACGGTGTTAACGGTCAGGTGCGGGGGGTTCAGCATGCAATTAATTTTAAGTTTTTGGTTTCTTAACAAGTTAATAAATAATAAATTTAATTATTTTTAAACGCCAATTATTAGCCTAACTTATTAATTAAAATGAAATATATTCACTAATACTAAAATATTTTTTTTGAATGTAACAATGTTGGAAAAGATATTTATTTTCCATAAAAATTCCTAGTAAGGTAGAACTACAATTATTCGTGATTTGCGGGTAGAAGATGGGTACAGATAACCGAAAAACAAAAATATTAATCAAGGGATAATTTTAAATAAATAACCTAGTTATTTAATGCACATATATGGTACATATTTAATAATACATATGTAATACAAATATATATTTCTTACATTCTTCTGGGGTGTAAAATGTTACACTTTTCCAGATATTGACTTGTAACCAATTTACACCACATTCAAAATTCAAAAATTAATACCAAACGAATGGCAAACAATACAAAACAATTAATACACTCCGTACTACATAAAGGTAATTGATTCATCCTGGGCAGCTGTTTCGAGGATGCATCGATCCTCATCTTCAACCGAATTCCGAATGATTTGAGAAACAAATTCTAATTCTAACATGCCTATTCTATCCCTATTCTCAAGAAAAAGTATAAATTATTAGTATCTACTTTCTACTTGTACCTACTATCGCCTAAACACTCTCAAACTAAGACCAGAGTAATAGACAAAAGGGTCTCTAGTTATTGCAGCACGAAAAATAAAATATTAAGTCGTTTATACATGTCGATCACATCCTTAAGAAAGTCCAACATATGCGTTAGGTGAAAAATTCCACGACTCTAATCCCGATAGAAACTAAGAATCCAGCGGTAAGGGATCTGTGAAACTCGTCTTTGACATCGATATCAAAAGGTGTTAGTAAAGTTTTTATGGGTCAAGATGTGGACGTCCGCGAAATACATATAAAAATCTTCTTGGCAATACGAAAGATAAACTGAACATGAAAGAAAGATCCAGAATAAAAAATACTTACGGTGACTGTGACAAATTTGTCAAACAAAAAGAGCGATAGGCACCACATTCACGGAATATATCATTTTATCTTATCGTTTCGATGGAATTGAATCGTCAAATGTAGCAAAGCACGTAAACGAAACCGGGCATAATATTAAATTAGAAAACCTGAAATTGATTAAAACGTAACTTCGCTGCGGGAATTAGACTATTACGAAACTATTTACGTAAAAAGCAGCAATAATTTCATGAATAGAGAGAACGAACCGTTATTATTCTCAGTTCTGTTTGATTTATTTGAGTAAGCTATTTATTTGTCGTACTGTGACAATGACTAGAGACCATTTCGTCTATTTCTCTGTATTTTCAGATGTCTTAGTTTAAGAGTGGGTAATTAATATTTGTTCTTGAGGGTAGGGATAGAACAGGCATGTTAGAATTAGACTTTGTCTAATGTGCGGTGTGTAGTGTGCGGATAGTTTTGTGTTGTTTGCCATACTACTTCACACTACTTGCTTTCATTATTACATACATGTGCATATGATTATCTTTTTTGTTCTGTTCAGCAATATAATACGGTAAAACATTTACATAACCTAGAGTTTGCAATTACTTCTCTATCTTCCTCATCTTTACCCTCACTTTGATCTTCAACATTTCATTAGACAACATTATTATCTTCGTCTTCTAGCATTTCATCTTCTATTAATAATGGGTATCCCTTCTCTGCACTGTCTACCTGTAACTATTCCTTAGTTTCTTTGTTATTAGCATCTTGTAATTAATCGACATTTCTGACAATTGCAGCAATGTTTTTCAGTAAATTCTTTTCCTTGTTGCTTTTAAAATTGATATTATCGTAGGTTTCTAAGATTATTTTTGCTCTTCCGTCACGCTACCCCAAGTCGCTTTCACGCAAAAGATGGCATCTTTAATTGAATAGTTTTTCTAGAAAGTAGATGATTTCTTACAGCAATTAAGATGTCCACAGAAAAAGAGTTGCAAGGAGTTAGATCCGAAAAGCTCATCTGTTTTAAGATTGTTTTCAAATTGACTTGAAAAGGTGCGTAAAATTGTGATCTAAACCTAATTCAGTTTCTTTCCAGCTCCGTCACATTAACACTGAAAGATATTTCAAATGTTGATTGCATATGCAGAAATTTAACTAACAAGGAAAGATACCCCGATGCCATACTCAGAGAGTTGAATGAAATTTTGTTAGAAGGCTTTTTAAACTATTTTTGTAATAATTATCACTGTTAGCAGCCGAAAACACGTTTGTGAATGTTATGAACTTGAAATTTTACATAATAATAGTAGTAACTATCACATCCAGATTCGGGGATACGGAACACCAATTCATACGCGGTATTACTAGTCAAATAGGGTCAACACGTAAAAAATCATAGGGTAACAAAATAATTCATATCGTCGACCGTTCTACTGGGCAGATATACAGATTTGAAGCCGAACAACACCGAACACAGATGAAAGAAATGGAAGCAAATAGAACTGAACCTAACCGAATATATTGAAAGAAACTGAATGAAATCTTACTGTATCGAATATAGCAGAGGTATAGGTAATGAATTAAGATCAAACGAAATCGAATGTTAATGTTTTCTTTCTCTGTTAGAAAGCCTAAGGAAACTTAACTATTAGAGTTTGAATTATCATCTAGTGTATCTGATATTGTTTGTTCCGTTTCTATAAATGTCTACTTCCAGTTTTTTTTTGTTTTTTCTAATTACTAAACTTTTCTGATTCTTCTTTCTGTTTGTACAAACATGAATTTTCAGCATTTGGCTCAATATTTAAAGTGAAAGGACATTCCTTCATAAAACAAACGGATGAAATCTTTCGTTCACAGCTACACTAGCTGCACTCAGTGCAAATTTATTAACAACTTACAAAATTGTTAATGTATTAGGAATTGGTTTGTTTTCATATTCTAGAGAAAATGAATCTCTTGCTCTTCTATCACCATAAAAAGGTTTAATGATGAAGACATAAATATCTATCGGAGTACTCGATGTTGTCTTTGTCGGTATAAACATCGATTATTAAATATTTTTCGACATAATGTAAAGTTAAAGACTTTTATTGTAATCGGGCTGAACCCTTCTTTTATAAAAAAGGAGGTTTATCGCAGGTACTATCTGCAGTTAAATAGCGTCAGACGTAATTCGTTTATTCTTACAATTAGTTTTTTGTAAAGGGGCTGGCGGAATCGCAGAAATACCGCTGCTGCGCTAGGGGCGTATATGTATGTCATCTCAAGTTACTTCATACACGCATAAATAGAAACATAAATTTTACGCAATACCTCGAGCTAATATCGATGTATTTTAAATAGAATTGATTTGTGAAATTGCAGAAAAAAAAACTGTGTTCAAAGGTGAGCACTAAAAGTGATTTATATGTCTGCACACTGTTACAAATAAATTTCATACTGTGAATAGTGGTAAGATATTTCAAAACAGTACAGTATAATCTACAACTTAAAACGAACTAGCGCTACATTTAATAGTGTAAAATACCTCGGAATCTGCAATATGATAATTGTCGAAAGAACTTAGGAGCAAACAAAGTCGTCACGTGGTCTGAAATATTCTACAATGAGCATTTAGAATGTTTATTCCAGGTCTTTAGAAAGAAAGATATGAAACATTTTCAAAGCGCGTGAAATAACTTTTTTCGTAAGTTTATACAACCTTCTCTTATATAGTATACTGTTGGACATTGCCGAAGTTCCGCGAATGTTCTAAGTAGGCGGAGCGGTTGATATATACCGCTGCGTTGCGGTATGCGTTCATTGATACCTCAATGAACGCATTCAGTTTCCAAATGACAATCAAACACTCTGAGAAGAAAAGTAATGATTTTAGGAAGCCTAGTACTAAAAAGACGCCAGCTTTGTTTCAGTGTATCGTTTTGTATGTATAAATGGCAAATGGAGTTTTTATTTAATATAAAATAATAATATAAAAGTTTTTATTAAATAAGCAAGTCTATGGTTTAGGTGAGAGTGATCAATAAAGAGTCCAAACGATGTGCCCGACCAGTAGCGTCGATGCGAGAGCAGAGTGGGGTAAACTCCGCTCTCGCATAAGTAGTAAAAATAAACGATGCATTTAGTTGCCGTTCTAACGTGTTAAAGTATACGTTGAAAATGTTGCGAGGTCGTAAAAATAATGCGTCAAATCGGTTGTCTGCTACCGTAGTAAATAAATTTATACATCGGTTTCCCGATTTAATATATGACGGTAAGGCAGTGAAATGTTTAGTTTGTGAAACGACTTTATTATCTTGGAAAGCGAGTCAGTGTCAAAGACATATAAATAGTGACAAACATAAATTGAAAAAGATTAGACGCAAATCATATAATGAATTTGTGGTTGATTTAACAATGATGCTAATTGCGACCAATATAGCAATACATAAAGTCCAACACCCAATGTTTCGCCAGTTTTGGAATAAATACAATCCTACGTGGAAATTACCATCTAAAAATACGCTACACAATTACGTACCATCAGTGCGTGAAAGAATTGTAAATTTTACGAAAAAAACGGTGAAAAATAAATACCTTTGGTTGACAATGGACGAAACTACAGATATTAAAAAACAGTCCATCCTATCCATTGTCGTAAGGACGCTGACCCCACAAGGATCTTCTGACCCTTATTTACTAGCCTGTAAACGAATGCAAGATTCGTTTACATCCACGGCGATACGTAGTGTATTAATAGAAACACTACACAAATTTGAAATTTTACCGGAGCAACTGTTAATGTTAGTTACCGATGCTGCCGCGGTTATGTGTTCCACAGCAAAATTACTCAAAACGATTCAACCAAACCTGCTGCACTTCACATGTTTGCTTCACGCTTTACACCTTGTAACAAACATTATACGTACAAGTTATCCTGATGTGGATGAACTAATAGGACAAACGAAAGCAGTTTTTCTTAAATCTCCGAAACGTATTCGCCTATTTCATTCGCAGTATCCTGACATACCCGAGCCGCCGCAACCAATTCTTATACGATGGGGTACGTGGTTAGAAGCAGCATTCTATTGTTATAAACATTTTGAAAAAATTAAATCAGTAGTTTTACAACTAGACGGCAAAAAAGCGGCTGCAATAAGGCTCAGTCAGGTTCAAGTCAGGTTCAGGTTCAGGTCAATTTAAAAATCCTCAAGTTGCAGCAAATTTAAAAATTATTTACGACAGTTACGTTCCAATAGTGGATGCAATAAAAAAGTTACATAACAGTGCGATGTCCTTATCGGACTCATTAGCAATTATTGACCACGTAGAATTAGCGCTGCATATCCTTGATGATGAAAAAAGTGTTTGTGTTCGTGAAAAATTTAATAGTGTATTAGATAAAAATGTAGATTTTACAAAATTACGGCAACTTTTTACCAATACTGAAGATACGTTGTACAGATACAAAGAGCACTTTAACTATGCAAATATAACATCTCTCAACGTCGAACAATCCTTTTCAGCATATAAGCATTTATTTACGTCGCTACGTACGAACCTTTCCGAGACTAATACAGAAACATATATGATGGTGCAATTACTTCATCGCGCACATCCGGATATTTCTGCAACAATGTAAACATGTTAGGTAAGTTATTTATGTTTTTTCTTAACGTTTTGTAAAGTGATTCAATATATTTATTTTTAAATAAGCGCACTGTTATTCTGGTAAACTCTCCACGCAACGCCAATGCTCGGGCACATCGTTTGGACTCTTTAGTGATCAACCATCGACAAACAGTGAGCTAGCAAAGAAACTGAAATACCGCAAATGCGATAATAACTACTTGACTGTTGATTGCACTTTAATAGAACTGAACAATGAAGAGCGTTCAGTTTAAAAGTTCTTGCGCCTGAGTGTATGTTCTCCGAGACCAGTTATTCTAACGCGTTTGAAAAAGAAATTGGAAAATTTACAAAAGCAAAAAAGTATCGAGTAATGCACGTCTAGCATCTTTTAAGATCGCGTACCGCGTATTTATTCTACCGGATGGTTAATATTGTGGGAAAATTAGCTTCAAAGGTACCTTCATCCAACACCATTAGCCGAAAAATCTATTATACAGCTCAGGGTCTCCATGATCAATAAATAAAAAAAAAACGAAAAGCACAGAATTTGATTTGCAACTTCACCTTACCTGTACACCTTCTTGATAATGTTATTGTTGAAGATCTTGATAAGTTTATAACCCAAAGTGATTTGGATTGGAAAAAGGGTATCGGTATGTATGTTGCCTCTGCGTATTGATTCTACTGCAGCTAATCATCAACTACTCGTTTCTTAAAATCCAAATCCTTTTTGAATTTCCACCCACAGTGTTATACAAAATTTAGCAAGTTCATATCGTTTTGTAATTCTTTTTGTATTGCAAAGAGTAATCTACGTTCATTTTTAATGTGGTAATCTACATTAAGGCCCTGCTATATAGCTGCAGTTCACGATGGCTCTCACGTGGCAATGTCTTATTACATAGATTATAACTACGTCAAGGAATTCACATTTTTCTACAAGAGGAAATTATGATTTTCAAATTTGGATGGTTAACAATGAGTTTAAGTTTTTGAACTTTTACCTTGACCGATAACTTTTCATTAACTGTGTTTGGTGGCAGCTTCTATTTTTGTAGATACCGAACGGCAAAGATATCGCATATCACTAGAGAGGACAAAGGCGGGTGGAGTTGTTGCCTTTTTGCGGCGACTAGACAGACTCGTGTCCGTTCGTCTCGTGAGAAAGGTTTTGTGTGCCTATTGGTTTCCCCGAGACTCGACAAAACACGAGTCTGTCTAGTCGCTGCAAAAGAGTGATGGTTCCACACGCTTTTGTCCTCTCTATTTATTACTTTGTTGTATTTTCCATAAATCTTATACTTATTTAATGAATCCGTTCCTACAATTTAAACGCGCTGGGATTGTTCAAAATTAATTAAGCATTGTATATATTTTTATCAATGCTAGATTGTTTCTTAGTGGTCGTGGCAAAGTTAGACATTTAAAAAAACTACATAATCTACATTTTCATTGGTACATGCGTAGTGTACATGATACCTTTTTATTTTTTTTTTAACGACAACAAGTTTTCAAAAAATGTATGTAAATGTTTCAAATATTAACCGAATTGTTAACCGATGTTCTATTTAAAACAGCAAAATTAACAGATATTTCTGTTGTAACCAGAGATCTTAGTTTATTGAAAATATTTTAGTTTAATACCACTTGTAGACCTCATGAGACATCTGTATTACTATAAGACTTGCTTCTACAAGTCAATTAAAATCATTTCTGGCTCTTCTGAAATAAATTATGGTAATGTACCTAGACCAAAATACTTTTTCAAAAGACTTCAAGGTTAACAGATCAATGTTTCAAAGTACAATAAATGCACATTCAAACTGAATTATTATCTCTTCCAATCATTCTTATTTATGTATCTCGAATGGTGTAAGCGTATTATATTAATCTACAACAAGAGATAATACAACAATAACTGAATAAATTAAATACATATCGTTACATTGTTTGTATTTAACTCAGCGATTTATTTGTATTTCTAAAAAGGCACCGCTATTTTTAAATGTCAAATATTTTTCATAGTCCAGTGATTACATGGAATAAAGATCAAGATAAAAAAATGCAGATTGTATAAGTGTTTATAGCCTTCTGTTTATTTAAATCTACTAGAATGCAGTAAACACATAAATATTTCTGACTGGATTAACGGAGTACAGCAAACGTTTTATACAAAACGTTTGAACATTTTAAAAAGTCCTACGAAGATCATGCTTTTCATTTTTCACATAATTGCCCGTGTGCCATTTCTTTAATTATACCATTAAGATGAATAGATATATCGGTTTGATAACAAATCTGTAATTAATTTTAAACGATTGTAAGCTATTATTTTAGATAAGTGATAGAAGATAAGTTGGTCAACTAATTTAAGATCAATCACTCTTCTTCCACAGGACCATCCAAGAGAGAGTTTGAGCGTTTAAGTCCACCCGGAAATAATGATTGTTTTTAAGGAGTTATGATTTCGAAATAATAGAATGCGATGCAACCAAAAGGGATGAGGTAATTATATTGAACCAAAATTATAAGTTTATCTAGAAATAGGTAAAACAAAGGACTTAAATTCATAACGTAGCTATTTACAACGGTTACACTTTTATAGATGCTTAAGAGAGTCTAACATAGGCAATATTTAAACGTTGTATGAGAAATTCCACGATTTTAATTTCGATAGAAACTAAGAAATTCAAGAAGCTCCACGTTAGCACCATATCAAAAGGTGTTTTCTGAAGCGTCAAGATATAAACGTATATTTCTGTTCATGTAACATACCTAAAAACTTTCTTGACAATCCGAAAGATAAACCTAAAATTGTTTTTTGGATTAGGACTTTGTAAAATTGCATGCGGTGACTGTAGTAAAGTCTGTATCGATTAAACGAAAAGAGCGGTAGGCACCTGATATAAAGAATATATCAGGTGTTGTCGCTTGGGTAGATTAGGTTTGCCAAGTGTAGCCCAACACATAAACGAAGCCGGGTATAATATTAAATTAGAAAATTTGAAATTGATTAAGGATATAATTTTTCCGCGGCAATTAGACGCGTACGAGACGGTTTACATAAAAAGGAATAAAAAATCTGATGAACAAATAGAACTGATCGTTGTATTCAGTTCTATTCGATTCATTTGGGTAAACCTTGCGTATATTTTATGTATCGGGGTACAACAAGAGACCCTTCCGCCTATTTGTCCGTATTCCGTATTATTTTTGCTCGTCTTAATTTGAAGGCACTTAGGCGGTAAAAATAGGTACTTGTAAATAATATTAATTGTAAATAATATTAATTGATAGAACAAGCATGTTAGTTTTAGAGGTTTCTCACATCATTCGGTCACCGGTTGAGAACGTGGATCATTCGTATTCGATCATAAGTAATAAAACTGCATACGATTCGCGTCCTATTTTTTGAATCTTCTGAATTTTAAATAAGTTTTTTTTAACTGCTTGTACATTAACTTACAGTTAATAAATAATAATCTTCGCATTTTCGACAATCTTTCTAAACGTTTTCAATGATTATATGAATTACTCAGAAATTGTAAAAGATTAATGTATAGGAAGTAAATATACAGTCTTATTCGGATATAGTACGAAAAAAAAAATTAGGTGAAAGAAACGCATGAGTAATGCCCAAATACAAAATATTATGGTTCTATGTGCACGTAGTAACGAGAAAATGATTTTTCTTTATTCGAGTCCGACTCTGTCTTAGTTAACATATGGGAATCACCGGCAGTCGCTGAAGCAGCGTTCGGATATCCATTTAGTATGCGCATAGCATTCACCGTCATTACACGCAATTGCAATGGCATCCTATACGAATATCGAATACACCGATATGATTTTGATTTATGGCGAAACAGGACAAAATAGTCTTGCGGCAGAAAATTTGTACGCGGAACGGTTTCCCAATCGGCGGCATCCATCATCCGAGACAATTGTGAGAACCGTGTATCGACTTCGAGAAACAGGATCAGTAATTCCACGTTTCGAAGATGGCAAGATTTCCACAATGGATTGGACGTGGAAGTCGTACTCCATGGCCATCTCGTAGTCCCGATCTAAATCCATTAGACTTTTTTCTGTGGGGATACATGAAAAGCTTGGTATATGATCGTCGCCCTGATATTGAAAATGTCGAAGATCTGCGAAATCGCATTATGTTGCAGCTCAACGCATTCGCGAAGACATGGTAAATTTTACTCGTGTGCATAATAACTTTCGTCGCCGAATTGATGCCTGTATTAGAGCTCACGGTGGACATTTCGAACATTTTTTACATTAATAAATTATTTTGTCCTGTTTCGCCTAGATCGGTCCTTGTTAGGACCACCACAAATTTCATAAAAAGAAAAAGAATGTATAACTACAAATAACTCAAAACCCGACATTTCGGATGCATTAACTTTAAACATTAAGAACGCAAATCATATGGCTATCGGCATATTCAATGTAAACACATAAACACTTCGACATCAGCTGTACGACAGACTAATGCATTTCAATAGACTATTCACTATTCATAGCATCTACATTGCTTTATCGCTTTTTATTTGCATCTGGGTTAACTTTGATTCATCAGCGGTATTTGTATAATATAGGAGAAACAAAGATATGGACCGGCTTTACCTGCATTTTGGGCCCTAAAATTTGAACAAAATGTATATGTTACAAATAAATTTCTTTTTAAATTTTCAGTAACACATTGATAGGTAGTCTTCAGATTTCGGTAGCTTACGTGCTATTTACAGGTAACCCTGTATATTAAATTAAATTTTCATTTTCTTTCTTGCTCTACTTAACTATTTGCAGTACGCTAATTATATCTTTAAGGTATAAGACAAAAGGTTATAAAATATTTTTATCAATTATTATTTATTTATTATCAGTAAACAGTAATAAATAAATAACAATTTGAAATATAATAAATGCCATTGCCGCAAAGTGGGCGAGTTATTTTTTAGCCCCGGTAACTTAACCTTGTTTCTTATTTTTACAATGATACGATTGAAAACAGATATTTTTTGATACCCAAACGTAACGGTACCTTGCATACGGAGCACATCCATTTACTTCCAATTTCCGGCACCTTGATTATGCACAGAGCACATCTGCGTCTCATTGTCCGACGTTGTTGGTTTAGGCAGACATAGCTTATGCTTCGTTACTGAAATTAGAAGCGAAGAAATACACATATATGTTGCATTTAAATTAAACATTTATTTATTATAAATACCCCATATTTACCAATTTTAAAAATACTTTTATTTATTTTAAATACTGATATATACGCTTTATGTGCCAAATTAACAATAATTTTTATTTATTTGAGATACGTCGTCAATTTAACAATATCGTTTATTTATTTTAAATGCATCTTATGTGTAAATTTAACATTAGTTTTTGTTTTCTTTTGATACGCGTTGTGTCAATTTAATAAATACTACGTAGACGTTCAAGACTCTAGCAGAATCCGCTGTGTCAAAATTAAGCTATTATAAATTTTCTTGCTTTCATATTTATGTAGTACTACTACATCTACCACAAGATGTGTTAATTTTGATCGTTCATCTTAACAGAATTCTTCCCCCTGTTTTGCTTTTCATACACATTTCTAAGTCCTAATACCAACATATATTATATCATTTTTTTTTACCTTATGTCAGGTATTTATTTTTTATATTGTGAACAACTGGCTCTATTTGAATTTTTGCGGGCTTTATTAAGAGTTTTAGTTATATCCATGTTTTTTGCTATTAAATCAGCTTATGTTTTTGTTTTTTGAAGGAGGTAGAGCTGGCATTAACAATTTTTTTTTAATACGATTCATTGGATGTTGGTAATACTTTTAATGTGGATGGTAAATATAACTTCTTTTCATTTTGGGACTGAAATAACGTTCAATTAAATGCATTTGCATAAATATCATATATTATCTATACAGGACGTTCACATACAGAAAGGCACTAAAGTTTAAATACACTAAGGTTTGAATGCATCACTAGAGCGCAGTATTCTCGCTTGTTTTTTGTGTTAAATACTACTACGAGGCAATCACTTAAACTGAAAATAACACGTTTTAACGTTTAATGTAAATAAGTATGTAAACGGCAACGAAGTCTCAAAACATTTATTTTGAGAGAAGAACATTTATTTTGCAAGAAATAACAAAAATACCTTGGACAAGAGTTTAAATTCAACACAAAAAGTCGCATCTTTTCTAGTGTCCTTTCCGAAAGAACGACTGTTCACTTACGCATTTTTATTCGGTACTAATCCTGATTTCATCATTGTGGATAGATTTAAAAACAAAATAATGGGCAAAGGAAAATAAATAAAGGCTAGTGTAAAAAATGTAATTATTAAACATTCTCAAGAAGGAAAATTCTATCCAATATAGGTTATGAATTTGTAATTGGCAAATATAAAAAAAATAAACAGTATAACAGAAATTCATTCGTCTACATTTTGCAGACAAGTAGAAGGATATGGATAGAAACTTTTGGAGAAGAGTTCTATTCATAGATGAATCTAATTTAAATTTTTTAGCAGCGATGATCGCGCAAAAATTTGGCGCAAGTCCGGCACAGTGCTGTTTAATACCAACCGTTAAGCATAGTGGCGAAAGTGTAATGGTTTGGAGAGTGGTTGGAGCAGTTGGAGTAGGATTTAGTTTTTATCGATGGTACAACTGGCACATGTATAAAAGTATATTGAAGGAGTATTTCCATTTTGTAGATATCTTAGGTATTCCAACAGGACAACGATCCCAAGCAACATTGTGCGGTTGGTGGAGGATTGGTTACTGTAGTAGAGTACGTTTTGAAACTATTGACTCGAATCATGCAACTCCAAAAAGCAAAGAATCCCTTAAGGAAGCTCTAACAAAGGCCGTGTGAGAAATCAGGATATCCGAAACAGAAGATTAATGTTATCTGTGTTACATCGTCTAGGGTCAGTCATTGATCATTGAAACTAGAAGCGGACTAATTTAAGTTTACGTTTTTCAATTTAATTAAAATTAGTCAGAAGTGATTTTTTTGTTTTGTATTTAAATTTTTGTTAGCATATTTTTCTATGCAATAAAAGTTTTTTTTTTGCGGTATATTAATTACTGTTAGAATACTTTTTCTTTTAAGTGATGTTTGTGAATTTAAACTTTAGTGTATTTAATCTTCAGTCCCTCACAGAAAATATCGACCCATTGCTAACTTTATCACTAGCGCACTTATACTACTGATTGCAATGGCAGAAAAATGGAGTTCGCTTTGGATATCTTTCATGAAATGCACTATTTCTTTCAATATTTCAATTAATTAGATATATGATCAACTGGTTGCTCTTCAAAACGAAAGTTATAACGCATTTTGATTGATATTTAAAATTATCTACATATGTCACAATACCATCCGTTTATAAATCAGTACAAATATTAAGTATATAGAATATAGATTTAAATTAAAAAAGAAAATACGCATTTCTCATTTTAAAGTACTAGCGATTTCATTTTTTTTATCATAAATTAAGTAGTTTCTTGAAACATTTTTACATTAGTATATGGATAAAATGTTTTACAGCATCAATACTTTAAAAATGTTACTCGTATTAGAATACCGTACTTGTTAGCTCAAATGTATAAAAATAAAAAAAAAAAACATAAAAAATAGGCCATTCCAAATCTTTTTATGTGACTCGCCGAAAATGAGTTCTCGAACCACTTGTTTGAGAATCACTGTATTACATTAATAAAATGTTACGTTCGCACACCGTGTCGAGATGCATTATTATAACAAACATCGTTTTATCAACAGACATGTATGAAAAACTTGGTTAAAAAATATTAGGGGAAGTTTCTTTTATGAAAGTCGTCTACGGATGAAAATATTACCCACCCTATTTTTATAACAAGTAATGTGATGATGAATGGGCATAAAGTGCAGCATCGCTTGCTAATCGCCCAAGTTTACATTCATACATATTTAAGTAATATTTGATTAAGCCAATATTGCAGTTTTCTTCTCACAGAGTGTACTTAGCAGATACATAAACTGGAATTATTTAGATACATCAAATCTTTGTTAATTAATAATAAACATATACACAAAAGATTACAACGTAAAAGTGTGACTAAACACACTAACCACACTATATGCGAATTGATTGTTGGCTAACTAATCCGGATATCCCAAATGGAATAAACATCCAAGCAAAAAGTTAAAAATGCATCAACAGAAGTCTATTGTTGTTACAAAAATATGACATTGTTTATGTATTATTTGAGGTAATAACGTAGGCTTCCACGGCCAGAGTCATTTAAAATTGGACGTGTTCGGGATTTGAACACGTCATAGTTACATGAAAACTTAACGTTTCGCCCACAATCATACTGAGCTTTTGTTAAGAGAGAGAAAGGTGGTGGACGACAGTCAGCACGATAACTTAACATGTTGGCGTGGGCTACATGTTGAGTTAACGTGCTAACTATTGCCTCTTTACCTCTCCATGGCAACCAGGGCACGATCCCAATACAGAACACGTTTAGTTTTAATTGTATTTTATTTAGTGTTAATATAAATTTGTAATTATTTTATTAAATCCCTTTTTCTCCGTATACTAATAGTTACACATAACCAAAGCTGATTAAGCCTTCGTTTGGGCTTATTAGTATATATTACAGGGAAGTGGTGCGAGTTCAGAGTGTAGAGTACAAAGATGCATGTGATTCAATATAAAAAAGTTAAGCGACTGAAAAATATTTTCTTTGTAGTGCAAGGAATAATCCATGATTGACGAATATTACTCCTTAAATATCACGGCTAGACAGCCAACTTTACACTGGTACAGATATCGTCTTCACTACGGTCCTGGTGAATTTGGGTGATCACGGCTATGCCGCAGGGAGTGTTGCTTAGTCGTAGGGCTACGCCCCAGAATATCAGCCAACCCCTAGGACCGCCTTTGTGGACTTCCAACGATTAGGAATGCATAATTAGACGCAAGTGGCGACATTTCTTGTAAAATACAAACACGCAAAAGTTAGGCATCTTCTAGACTACTCTTAACTTATCTGGTATCCTGCTCTAAAAATCGCTGTACGTCGCTACGCTTCCGAACGCCTTATCTACAACGTCATTTAGTAAACGAACGAACGAACGCATTCCGACTGAAGTTGAAAAACGAGTATAGCGCGAACAAATATAATTAAAGTCCGGATTCAACTATACCGTCGAATCGATTATGTATCTACCGACTTCCTCTCTGATAATCTTCATTTTCCTGTATCTTAAATTCGTTACTTTTTGAAACGTTGTTAGATTGAAGTTGTGAGAATGTTTAAGCTGTTGAGAATGAACAGTTCGAGATATAATGTTATTTACATCATATATGCGTATATATATTTTTTGTAGAAAATGATATTCACCTGCGATTGCACTACATATTTGGATGTAATAACGAATACGCCGCACAGAGATTCAGAATCGCGTTCGCGAAAAGAAATATGGAATTTTTAATTAGTAAAAAAAAAACTTATTTTGACTATAAGGAGACGATATATTTTTGCCTTAAACAACATAAAAAAGGGCGTTTGGCTTTTAATAAAAAAAAAAAAAATGGTAAAAACATAAGATGCCCGAATATGTGTCTAGAATTTTGCCAGTTCATGAATATTTGCATATACAGATTGAGACCCGGTTCTATAGCCGCACCTACTTTAATCTGATGTATTTAGAACGGTAGAGGGGATAGTATTTCATTTCCTTACTCAAATATATATTATGTTACGTCTCTTGACTGCAGTTGTAGGTGATACATTATACATTAATTCCGTTGAACTAAATTGAAATGTTTCTAGTTTTATACAATCCATTTGCATCTGTATGTAATGGTGATGGCATAGTTTCCGTGTCTTCTTCGGCTTCCGCTTGAAGTGTACAGTTTGTTTCAAAATTAATGGCATACTTTCATAGACGTAACATCAAATCATTTAACTTGTGGGAGTGGCCTATACAACGAACAGTCTCTTTACGGTTTTGTGGATGTACTTAAGTTAATATAGGGGTATTTATATGTATTTTAAATGTTACTGTATATCTGAAAATAAGCAAAAGCATTAGCAACGGAAAATTTTAATATTCTAGTAATAGTAATATATGTATACATAGAGAATTAACATATTACAATTGCAACGAACATTCATCTCTAACGGTACTAATATATTTTTCTAGGATAAAATAATTTTGTTCTGTTGTAACATTTTACATCTGACCGGCCAAACTTGATGATGGTCCTCGATGGAATTTGGAATGCAGTGTATTATGCATTCCCAGGTTTATTATGACATCATCCTATTTCCTGTTAGAAATATTGTTGTGATATTCATTTATTCATTGAAAAAGAGCTGTGATAGTTAGCCATCTTTGTTTATAAAAGTTACGAAAAGATTAGTTGATCTGAATTTAAAATTGAGTAAACGTTGAATAAGAAACTTTTCCTGTTCAATGTTTACTTATCTCTAAATCGATTTATTTAACTTATAACTCTCTTCTAAACAAAAAAAAAGAAGCAAACAAGCAAGTTAATTTTTTTATGTAAGTAAACATAAAAACTTAATCAATAAAACATCTCCCGGAAAAAAGGTGATTAAAAAAATATTAAGAAGGATAAAACCCAACCAGGGTGAAAGGATATTAAGAAGAGAAGCCTCATGGAAGAAGTGTGCGAGTAGTAAAACAGTATATTGTAAACAATCCAAATTCTTTCTAACTCTATTTGTTTTTGTACAAACTAGAGATTATTATAGGGAATTTGTTTAATTAAAATCAAAATGTTTTAAATTTGTAATAAAATGTATTTTAAATTATTTTATTTGTAATAAGCTGTAAGTCTTGCTTTAATCAAAATTTAAGAATCAAAATGTTAATTAACCTGAGAAATTGTGTAACTTAGAGTCTTATTACAAAGGGTCTAGTTTTATTAACCATATAATATATAATCCAATTAATGCAATTTTAATCTCAATTTTTATTAATTAATTGCCGCAGAATAATCATTTTTTTAGAAAGTAATTAGAAAATAAGTGATATTAAATTAAAGTAAATATTTCCTTCGGACAAGCGGTGGGTAGCTTGTTATATTCCTATACCTATTCTTCTTTTCCAAAGTCACACTATCTCTACATTTACATATATATATTTATATCTATTGTTTTCCATCGGAGATTTTTGTAATCTTAGTTCTATTTAGTATTTGCTAGTCTTCACGGAATTTTAGTATACACGGTTTCCTTGCTTTCGTGTATTTATATTTGTATCGAATCTGCATCTTAAATTTATTTCTTTGATATGAGCCAAAACGATGTGTCATTGTATACGATTATTTGAATATTTAAGTATGGATAAACTGTACTTTTTATTCAGTGTACTTGTTTTATAAGTACATGTTTTGGCTCTGAATATTTAGATATGAACACAGTATACCTTTTATTCGTAAGTGTAAATGTAAAATTATTTACTACGTTACGCATACATGGTCGTAGATACGACTCGACTACCGATTACCGAGGCTTATCGCATAATATCTGTTTGTATGCTTATATATGTCCCTGGACTTCGTTTTGATTGCCGCTTGCCACGACCACTTTAATATAGTGAGAAAATCACAAAGCACATATTGTGCGAGAAGCGTATATATCGTCCGACCGCTAGAACGAAAACATCCCGTCAGCCGATAATTAGCTCCCGCGTAACCCGAGCATGCGATAAATCCTTAGAGGGCGTGCGAGTTTTGTCTTACAAATTTTTATCGATATATCTATAGATTCGTATTTATTAGAAAAAAAGCTAATTATTAAAACCAGTAAAGGTACCTCGAATAATTTATATCCTATTAAAATTATGTTAAAGTAAAGTACTTCCATTACATATATCCTTTTCTTCTGTCGATGCACTAATATTTAGAGCTGCGGCTTACAAATTTTCTAAAGGAGTCTTGTTGCCGAAAGTAGACTTGTTGTTCGAATGTTAATATTGTTCAACACAGGTTATTGTTTCGGTTCAGCCTAATCCAATTAGATTCACTTACAGATGCCTGGGAAAACCTGGGTAGAAGAAGTAAATGGTATTCAGGAGAGCTGAGGTTTATATCCAAGAATAGAAGCACTACGTTACTAGAAAATAAGGATCAATTTTCGGCATCATACTTACCTTTTATACAGCGTTATTAGTTTGTCCACAATGTTAATAAAGTTGTTTTTTCAAAGAATTGTCTATCTTTAACGTATTGTTACCCCTTGTGCTTATAATCGCTAAAAAGAAGAAAGCATCTGTCATGCTGTTTGCAAAATAGTAATGTAGTTAATGAATTGGTTGGTCATGCGCAAAATAAAGGATAAGTTGAGTGTTTTCTTTTAAACTATGTATTTTTTGAAAGAACGCATTTCAGTCATGAACCGATGGAAATAAAGAATTAACGTCTACTGAAATGCATTAGGTCTGCTATCACGTTTTTCCGTTTTCCTAAAACAGTTACTTTTAGACATGTGAGTTTTTTTCGTCACTTACCGGTGTATCACACCAGGATGGATAGGTTTAGTTTAATTTATATGAATGTATTAGTACTAACCTAGTAAGGTTTATTTCATATTACAAACATTTCATGAAATATTTACAAGATATGGAAGTAAATCATTTAAAAAAGAAAATTCATCTAAAACGATTTTTAATAGTTAAAGAGCTGGCCACATAGGGTCCTATTGCGTATGAATTCGCACTGAAACACAGGCGTACACGCTAACAGCCTGAAAAGCCTCAACATGAAGAGTTACTTGTCAGAAATATTTTGTTAATATAGTTGCACATGCAATAAAGGGTACTTCCGCCATGTGGCACGCTCAATTGTTTGTGTCAATTAAAGGTAGCGTTTCTATAAAAATGGAAGAAATCGAATATCAAGCCGTCACTAAATTCTTGCGTTTGAAAGGCAATACGTCTACGTACATTAAAGAACTGTTTACGGAGTCTCTGTATCAACATTTGTTACAGCGAAATTTTGGACAGCTGAACTTAAACGTGGTTGTATAAATTTAGTTTTTTGAGGAATCGACAATATTGAAAAAGAACGAAAAAAAAACAGTAACGAGAGCATTTATTTACATTATTTGATAAGTTGAAGGTAAGAAATTGTGGTAAAATGGCAAGAAAAAGAAAGTTTTGTCCTTTGTTCAGTGATTGCTATGGCAAAACTTTACGAATTTACGGTTTTCCAGATCTGGCAGTCGATTATTTTTTATTTTCTAAGCTCAATGCTTCGCTCAGAAGGCAGAGAATGTGGAGGCCACCATATTTGTAAATGCTTATTTTACAGAACAAGGAAATAATTGTTGCAGAGAATGTGTTCATAAAATTAAAAGATTTTCTTCACATATATTCGAAATTCGCAGTGTTCTTGAAGCAGACTTGACGAAGGTCATTAGAAAAAAAAAAACAATTTTGTTTATTATTACTACTTTGCTGTCTTAGTAAAAAATGCATTAAATTTATCATCGGCTTCTGTGCAGTAGAGGGTAAAGCTCGGAAGTGCGAGTCTCTATCATAGCGACACAATGTGACTTTTGGAGCAGGATAACAGAAAACAAACGAGGTACATGTTCAATGCTATATTAAATTTAATATATATTGTAACGAGGCTCTTTAAAAACTTTCTCGAGAATTGTGCAAGTAGAATCTAGATGAATCTTTTTTACTAAGTTTTAAAAAGCAAATCAAAACAATATGTCAATGCCATCAAGGGTATATAATTTATATTACTTTTACAAATTTAACAATCGAACTCAAAACCTAGCCATTGCTAAATTTAAATTTCTTGTATGAAATGCTTTTCAGGATTTCAAAAAAAACTTACTGATCAAAACAAAATGTCTAGCAAGTCAATAGTTTTTCAAGTAAATGCAAAATTTGAAATCCTTTTCGGAGTTCCTGCCCTGTTGATATTTCCAGATCTATTTCGATATTGTTGTTGTGCATTGTATTTTCTTTGTTGTTACTTCCTTTTCAAATAAATTAGTTTCACTTCATATAATAATACCCTGTGATGGAGATGAGCTTAATTAAAATTTAAATTAATATATAGGATATTCCACAATATAAAGGTAAGTTAGGTTAATCCTAGAATTATGGAACACTCTGTATAAATGTAAATAATTTTAATATTATTTTTCGGAGTATCTACATTTTTATTAAAAAGTTTCGATGTATCAAGCTTTGTCACAATATTACGCAGGTCTGTATATATATATATATATACAGAAAACGGCATTTTCCTCTGAACTCTATAGGTTACTCATCGATTGTGCGGTGAAATAATTCGCATTGTTACGCCAAAAAAATTTTCAAATATACACCTAAAGCTGTCCATTTATCCGTTTCTTAGCGTTGAGCTCCTGTTCCAAGCTCACCAAACTTCATAAAAGTTTTTTAAAACATTTCTAGAAATGCCTGATATTTAAAAAATATTATTAAAATTTGTCAGAAGCAAAATATTTAACTAGTTTATATTGTTATTAATACGTGGTTAAAACTGTTGGGATGGCAATCAAAGTTTCAGAAAAAAATGTAGTTATTGACGTTAAAGGATCCTATTATTTTGCTAATTGAATTAATTTAGTGAAAAAATATGTTTAGGACAACCAAACATCAAAACA
This sequence comes from Oryctes rhinoceros, assembly GCA_020654165.1. Lineage (NCBI taxonomy): Eukaryota > Metazoa > Arthropoda > Insecta > Coleoptera > Scarabaeidae > Oryctes > Oryctes rhinoceros. The sequence goes on from JAIOKQ010001013.1 coordinate 1,345,946, forward strand.
CTATATTTCTGCAGTTATCTTCTATAATTATATAAGAGTAATAGTTATTATTAATATTGTTTGTTTTATTAGGTAATTCATAAACCAAAGGTACTCGTTTCATTTTAAGAACTTAACATTATTTTAATATTTTAACATTATTTAATATGCAATTTGTTGTACTTTCTCATATAAATTTGGAAATTAATATATCAACTCTCTTATTCAATATGTTCGGATGATTGCGAAAAAGTACATTCCTTGCTTTAAAAAGCTGAATAATAATCTATTATTATATCTACTCATAAAATTATGTGTGCTTGATAGAGATATTAAAATTTTCTTCCTTCTCAATGTGATACTAGCTGAAATGAAGAATCTGTTCTACATACCTGTTTATATTTCTGTTACCCTAATCGCAGGCGGTACGATGATTTTCAATTCTGAACAATACGAAAATCGGTACCAAGAAACTTTTATGTTCTCCGACTGTTTGGTTATACGCGATACCGTCACCTATTAAAATTATCTTCCAAACTTATTTGAAGCTACGCACGTATCTGCATATAAAAAATATCTTTGCTATATGACGCTGAATATCCTAAAATATCCATATGCAAATGAAGATCACCAAGGATTAGGATCTCATAATCTTAAGGGATATGTAGTATGTATATTTGGAACCGTTGTATGTAAGAATATATACGTATTATTTCTCTATTGTGCTATTGAAATTACCCGTTTATTAATGTACTGCGCGATTACACCGAACGCAGAACGAGCATTTCATAAGATAGAAGATAGTTTCAACTTTTCCAACTTTTTGAAATACTTTCAGAAGGCATGGGGATTCATTAAGCTACTAATTCTGGCAATATATTAAACGTTTTAAGTACATTTAAATACCAAAATCAAATAACTTCCAACCGCTAAATTAGCTAACGTAATTATGTGTATAGGCAAAAAGAAACTTATCTTATTCTATCTTAAAGGTGCAATATTTTCTATTTTCGCTTGATTTTAATAAATTCTCTGATACGGATGCGATAAAGCTCCCAAATCTATTCTGCTCTCCTATTACCTTATATAAAAATTTTCTGGAAAAAGCCAGAAAATAGAATTTTGTTTTGGGGAAACAGCTAGTTTATATTATAATATAACTAATAAAGGTGGAATTTACATGAAAATGCATTATTGTATGTAGTACACATACATACATATAACCCCATGGGCACATATGGAAGCTAACAGCATTCTGCCGTGCAGATTAGACGAAGATACGAAAGTAACTGACGCATGGAAACGAGAGAGATAAACGTAAGATACCTTTGACCAATGAACGAACGTACGAGACTCTACACCCAGTTTGCTATTGATCTGTTAAATAATAAATACCCTCTTATGTTGGTTCGAGGGCAAGGTTAATGATGGCTTATAGAGCACAAAGCACAATTAATATAAATCTAATTTTGATAATTTGCAGATATATTTAATATATTCAAATTTCAGGAAATTTATAGCACCTAGCTACACAGCTTACAGATTTCATTCTATTTTAAAACCATGTTTGTTTAAAATTATGCTTTCATTAATATCTTAATAAGAGCTTATTATTACTTGATAATAAACTTACTTTAAAATAAAATTTTCCCAGTTTGGTTTGATCCCTTATTTTTAGAGTCACTAAAAGTAAGCCATTAAAACTTTTCTAATTGAATGGATAAATATTATAGTAATACTAATAAACATTTGTACGAAAGAATTTGTAATTAGATACCAAATTCGCTTTACATCAAAAAGAAACAAATAATTAATTTTGAATTTGTTTTGCATTAACTATTTAGGAATTTAAAAAACAACTTAACTTTCAGTGTGATCCTCCTTTGTATTAAAAAATTTAAGGTTATTATGTAAGTTGTTCAATTTTCATGTTGCACTTGTTAAATTTATTCAGAAAAAGTATTGCTCGTTTCTGTTGGCGTTATAACCTTATAAAGGTATCTTCAAACACCATGGTCTTGACAAGATTATTCATTGCGAATAAGCCCAATACACAAAAGCGGGTTAATATTCAAATGTTGCACTATCGAAATTATACTTTGCAGTAGATCAATTAATTGTTTAGATGATACTATTAAAATATCCATAAGCCGATTAGCAATATCATCAATATTGTTAAGCGGGGTATATTTAAAGAATGGAAAACAAATTTTATTAATAACAACAAGCAAAGATGCCTTTAAATTAAATGTCCATCCACCAGAATCATTTTATACATTGCGAATGATATCAGGAATTATTCGGCTCATTTCATTCTTCATCCTTTTTTCAAATCTAGACTTTTTTGTCCTAATTAAAAATAAAAAACCTAGATTAAAAAAAGTTTTTAATGTAGGTTTTATCCTACCGATCTACCTCCCAGGAAAACAATTAATATAAGTCAAAAAAGGACAGAAATATTAAAATAAAATTGATTATGCTTCCTGTAGAATTTTCAAAACATTAATAATTAGGTAAAATAATCCCTGCTAATAGTTAAGACAATTTTTTTACCCTTTATAACTAACAGGGTACAATTTTAGTCCATTGTTTTTAATTTCCCTTAATATAACCTAATATTACAAAATAAAGTACAATTTTTGGTATTAAAAAAGTAAATTTCTAAAGAATTTTTAGTATAAGAAAGGTCTTTTCTAACTTTTTGTACTATTACTTAAAGGATTACGAATAGAGTTAATTATTTATGCAATAAATATCTATTTATCGTAACGTATATTATTCCTTGGGAAACAGCCGACCTGGTCGGATTTTCTAAGCCCACACTTACTGGTAATAACGTTTCAAATTTACGGCGATAAATTACGGAAATTTTAGTTATCTTAACTTTCAAGAAACTTTTCAGATATACATACATACAAACATACTCAAGTAAAACTCAGTTTTTTTTGGATAATTTGGAAGGCGGAAAAACGATTGAAGCATTTTCCTGGAAAGAGTATGTAATGTTTCAATAACATTTACAATACTCATTGATAGCAAGTAGTATTACAATTGTTATAATACTTCATACTTATACTTCATATATTTATATTATATTTCATAACACAAGTAAAATTTTAAATACTTAAATTTCTTTAAATACAATGGTACTTTAAGCTATTTAATAAAACACCATATATCTTTATGTACATCATTGTTAGCTTTGGAAAGTTGATTGCTCAGGTCTAATAAACCTATAGAACCATGTAATGCGTTGGCTAAAATGGAAAACGGTAGAGATTAAAATAATCATATTTTTTAATGGTTCAAACTATGCATAGACATCATGAACAATAAGCAATACACATTTTATACAAATGTAAAAAGGTATCGTTGTTAGAAGTGGTTTAATTATTACGCAGGTTAGTTTTATGAAGTAAATATATTCACAGCTAAGGACGATCCTTGCCTTATATTCTTTCTATAGTCCATAAACACCACTAGAATTAGTCTGTCGAAAGTTATGGTCAACTTTGATGTAAATAGAAAATATATTTTCTTGTAGCATTTCCAGGTTCTACTAGGTATTTTAAAGCCAATTTTTTTAAACATCTTCTTAACCGTCCTTACAGTTTTAGAATTATTTAAACTATTGTGAAAAAGCAAAAAAACGTATGATGTATTAAAGGCATAGCACACGCCTTTAAGTGTGGTGGTGGCTGAGGGTTATGTGTAATACATATCTCAGTGCGAAGTTGATAAGTGTCGCTAATGATGATTAGAGATGACAAAGGCAGGTGAAATTATTCCTTTTTTCAGCGACTAGATAGACTCGTGTCTATTGGCCTCATGAGAATGGATTCATGTTGTCTACTGGTGTCGAAAACTCGACCAAACACGAGTCTGTGTAGTCGTTGCAAAAAAGTAATAATTCCACCTGCCTTTATCCTCTCCACTAATGAGAATGGATTCGTGTTGCCTACTGGTGTTCCTGAAAGTCGCCAAAATACGAGTCTAGTCTTTGTAAAAAAATTAATAATTTCATCCGCCTTTGTCCTCTCTAATGATAGTTATCGATGCTTTCGCGGTTATGGTTTGCACAGGTCAATTATTCAAAGCTGATCGAATGGAATTTGCGCCTTGATGCCTTGTAGCAGACACTATACAAAAATGTTATCCCGATGTGGATCAACAATAGTACAGAGAAAAGCGATTTTTTTTAAATTACCGAAACGTATTCGGATATTTCGTTTACAGTGTCCTGACATATCGGAACGACAGCAGTCAATTCTTACACGATGGGGTATATGATTAGCAATATTTAGCAGCAATTTTGAAATGATCAAATTAGTAATTTTACAAGAAGCAGCTGCAATAAAACAGAGAGAAGAGTCAAATGCAATTCCAAAATCCTCAAGTAGTCTTACTCGTTTTAATACCGTACCGAATTTTCGTACCGAAATAACGCAAACTTTTATTTCGGTTAACCCAGCGCAGTGACGCTACTGTCATACGCCCTTGTGATAATGGTTCTGTGTCTCTGAAAGGTTTGAAAGAAGTATACCACACTGTCTTCAGTGGTGTGTTTATTAATTAAAACGAATTCGTAGAATCGGTTTCTAGAGCTGCCACCGGGCAATCTCTCTTACTTTTTAAGCAACACACCGAAAAGCTCAAAAAATATCTATGTATTCTAGCGCTTCAACCATGTCAACTAGAGAATTACCCTTTTCTAGATCAATTTACCCTTTTGAGATCTTCAAATAAAACCTCATTTAACCGCTGAATTTATTTAGTTGGGGACCTATATTACGAAATTAGAAGAATTCCTCTTCTAATTCAAATTTAAAGTGGTAACCCTTATGAAAATTTTATGAATTCTAAAATTTTTTTAAAGTTGACATTTTGAATAACACTTTTCATAGAATTTAATCCGCGGAAAATACTGTTTCGGTCCTATCCAGCAGTATCCTTGATTCTAAGATAAAACCAAATTCACAGTCACTCTTTATTTTTTCCTTTCACTTCTGAAATAAATACTATCACTAATAAGCTGAAGAATAGATGTTCTTCTACACGTGATGATTTTTCAGCTGTTATCGAAGAATTTAGATCTACTTGATAGACATACTAACACGGTGAACACATCCTTTGCTCCTGGTGTCTATATAAAAAAGACAGCAGTAAGAACGTTTCTAATTACTGACCTGTGACTTTAACGTCCTGTATCTCAAAAGTAAAGTAATATTGTATGTGTGATCGCTTGAGTAGTTTTATGAATGAACATGGTATTATAACTGATATTCAGCATGAGTGCAGGAAAGGAAAGAGGAAAGATCCACAACTACTGTATTAATCATTTTCTATTGTATTGTGTTGGATGGAATTGTGCAAAGGAAATCCATACTGGGTGTTTTCTGTGATTTAAAAAAAGGCTTTTGTTTACGTTCAACACGGAAAGTTTTAGAAAAATTGCAATTATATGGCATTAGGGGCACGGGTGTAACTTGATTTGCTTATATCTTTATAGTAGAACCCAATTTATCAAGAGTAAACACATCCCTCTAGAATGAAAAAATTAAGACTTTAAGTGCTACAAGGCAAAATTTCAGGGACAGCTCATTTTTGAGGATAATCGGGTCTAGAATGAGCATTGTCGAGTATTTGCTAGCAGACCCTTCTGCAAGTGTTATGTGTTTCGGAGGTAACGCTGGAGTGCCTTCTGTCGTTGTATTATGTGGAATTCTATTTCTATATTACGATATGGAATACTCTTGTGGGGTTCATCGGCTGCAATTGCTCAAGTGCTCTTAGCCCAGAAAGCTGTCATGAGATCGTTAATGGATGCATATTTCATGGAAGTCTTGTATCTATGTATGTAATCTATTTCATAAATTCAATTTATTCACTTGTCCAGAGAAATTAAACGAAACCACATAGTTCGTAGTTTCCTCAATGTTATTAAAGAATAGCATTTCAGGATTTAATATATTTCAAGACTTGCTAGTTGTTCTAATTAGATTCTGATCTCATACACGCACCAGTTTGTTATCAGTTCTCTAAGTATTTTTTGATGACTAACAATACAGACCCATTATCTAGGATGTAATAGACGGAAGCACAAACACTTTCTTAGCTTCCAATCTTCTTCCAAGCTACAACAAAATTGTGTCATAAACATAGTTAAAATCAAAACAGTATACAAAATAAATAGTTAACAAAAATGGCTACTCTTTTTTGTATATTTGCTTCAATACATCATGTTATTATGTATATAAAAAAACAGTGGTACGAGAATCGCTTAATAAGTTCTTAGAGAAAGAAAAGAAAAACAAAGTATTTTCTGTTGTTTTTATTTACTTTTCAACATAATCTCTATTTAATTTTATACACGTTTCCAAACGTTTCTCTAGCTTTTTTAAGCTCTCCAAAAAATAATATGGATGTTGTATTAATTCGAACATTATTCCATAGTTTCGGCCATCAAACCTGCATAGGCGTGCACCCGTGCATTGTCTTGATAGCAGAGAATCCTTTTCTTTTTCAAATGAGGACGTTTCCTTTCGATTTCTTCGCTCACAATCAGTCGGTTTAATAACGATGCATAGTACTTTGTATTTCCACTGTTACTGTTTGGGTTTATTTTAAGTAATTGGTGTAGATGATTTCGCGCGCATTCCAATCATTTGTGGGGTAGTCACTTTTACTGGACGTTCAGAGCAATGTTCAACTTTTGTGGATGTACGGGCATGTTTACCAATTCTAAACAGTTGCTAACACAGGAGCAGATGTACCGTAAACTTCATTCAACTCAGCTTGGACTTCTTTAGGCGATTTTTGCTTTTTAAGTATGATTGTTTAACCGTTCGAAAGTCACTCTTTCCATTTTTCCACATAAACAAAAATTCTTTGATTAAATTGACGATAAAAGTGAAATCCTGTGATGGATATAACCGAGACTTTGAAAGCTGTTTAGTGGCTAATGATCCTTACTAAAAACAAACTATTGTCGAAGCTCATAGATTTTCCAAGGACCTCTTTAACTACCTTCGTATTCTAAAAAAGCTGTTTTGAAGACAATTAGTATAAATGGCAGGGTGTACGCACCATTTGCTGAAAATGAGTTATAACATTTAAGAATGTTGCTATGTCTAACAGAAGGCCTTGCACGACAATTCGATTTCCTCGTGTATTGCCTTTATATGTTTTGTATATTGTCCCATGTAACGAATATACATGAGGAAGTCCAACTGTCGTACTCGGACCATCGTTACCTCATCGTCGTGAGATACCATTTAAATCTGTCAAGGTAAAAAAGATCGGAAGCTGTTGTTTAAAATACTTGTCGATGATGTCACGACTTGAGAACTAAACTTAAAAATTGATGCAGAAACGTTTATTAAAAAAATTGAACTGAGCTATCCGGGCATTTCTTCAACACATTTTTTTAAATTCAGTAAATTTTGTCCATTATTTTTCCGCACAGTGTATATAATAAATATATTAGAATAAGATGAATTATCATGAAATCAAGGAAATTTTGAAAAATCAATGCTATTATTTCACTTTACAAAATTTGTAAATCAGAAAATTAACATACAAATATCAAAACAGTGTAATAGCACAGTAATTATACTAATTTTAATTATAAAGAGTTTTAATTTAAACATATATCTACTAAAGCATGAAGATATTTTAATTTAACGCTTGTAAAAGTTCTTCTATCGAAAGTGAAACGAAAATGTAGTATTATTAATTCAATTATATATAATATTGATAATTTCATATCATCAATATGGAAATACTAATTAAAAAAAAGCTTTGTAACGCTTGCCTACATTCCATCGTTTCTGCTACCCTGTTAAACAGAATGGTAATTTAGCATCCATGTTATGAGATTTCGATAAAAATACTGTTGTTGAAATAAAGTCGCTTTTACAAGTATTTCTTACCAATTAATTCGCATGCAGGTGTCATGAAGTAGACCTCCTATATCTTTTGCTATCCTGCTTGAAAAAACGAAGATGGTTTTTGCTAGATTTGAAGCTCCAAAACTGATGATGTCTTTTTTCTTCCTTGCTGCGAGGGCGTGAAATTATATCTTCTGCATTGTTCTGCTCGCCTGGTGTAAAGTACAAGAATGTGACGTTGGAATGCCACGAATGATAGACGGCTGACAGCTGAATTCCCCTCTGCCGCTGTGTCGAAGAAGAGGGCCGTTGTAATCGATTGTTATTGACTAACCAACTTCGACGAATCTTCTTCGTAGAGGCGGCCTATAAAGTCCGAAGAAGTGGAGGAAGTAGGAATGCGCGGATTCAGTACAACATCTTCCCCATTTCAATTAGGAGAGCAGAAATTGAGGAAGGATTAGTACCTATTGCAGTATGTATTTATTTACTTACGGTATGGAATATACAGCTTATTAGTCCACCGTTATGGTTTGGTACTTTGTGGTTTTATTCAAATTTATTCGTTTTGGTTTAAAAAGAGTCTTTGTATGTTATCAAATTATACACCACATTGCAAAAGTACTATTATAAACTTCCTATTTCCTTTCTGTTATCTTTTAAAAGAACGCTAAGAGAGATGGATTACAACTATCTTAGTTTTGTAGCATGTCGACTATTTTTCAACATAATTATGATATTTTTGGCATATTTACCATATGAAATACCTTGATATATAGTGCTCAAACATTTGATTACTCTCATCCCACAATTGACATTTTGCTGGTATACTTTAGTTAGAAAGACTATAATAATAGTTAAAGTGGATCCATTGTACAAATCAAGATACCAGTTTACCTTAGCTATTTCAAAAACCAATTTTTGAGGACTTTTTTCACTCCTGATGGTAATTTCCAAAGCACCAACTTATTATTACTCCCACAAAAAAAGAAACAAACAAGAAAAAACAAGAAATAGAAGTAAAGCAACTATCGACGAGGTAAATAAATTATTTAACAAATTAATTAGAATTGCTTCCCGAGTGGTTCTTATGGCTAACATCAGCTCTCCTTTAGTCTTAATCTGTCTTCCTTCGCTGTAAACTCGTCATCCAGACCCATAAGTTATCTACAATATTCATGTCTGGGGAAAGAGCAAACCAATCCAGAGCATCAATATTGTTGTCGTTCATGCGTTGATTATTCTTGCTGTGTGAATTGACGCATTATCATGTTGAAATGTAGATTCTTCATCGAGAAACATCAAGTCTCTGGAGTAATTTTAGGTACTTTTCAACAGTCTGTCTTTCTTTCAGAATTTCTAGTCCTAGTGTTCCTCGATTTGAAATCGCACCCCAAACCATTACTAATTCATCTTTGCTATGATGATGTAATAAAAGTCGTTCTGCCAACTTCAAATCGTGATAATAATATTAGAAGCCAGCAGGTCCATTCTAATTCAACGTTTTTCATCATTATCTATCTATATCATCCACTTATCTACCCATTCATGATGATTGGGTGCAAATTCTAACCGGGCATGCTTATATTGTTTCAGCAAGGGGCGTTTGCCTCTTGCGCAATTCTTTCTTTTTCAACGGTGGACATTTCTTCATTACCAATTGGTTTGTTCGTACGGAAGCATGACTTCAGACTTTTTCCATAATTTACTTAGCTGTAGCACAAGAATTAGATGCCATCTGCAAAATCGTACGACGCTTTAAAAGTTAAGGGTGCTTTATTAAATAAAGCTTCTTTAACTTCCTATTAAGGTCAGTGTTTCTGAAAAGATTTATGATTTTCTGAAAAGAGTAGAATAGAAAATAACTGAAGTTCTTATTTTTATATGATAAGTAGACTAGAAAAATTTTCTGTATTTCAATATTAAGATTTTATTTTTTATGTAAATATTATCGATTTTGACTCGCCCTTCAAGCTAATCTGCAAGACATTCCTGGAGATATTTATAATGTTTGGTATTTGTCCAAAGAATAAAACGACTAACAAAGTTGATCTATATGTAGATACAGGCGGATGAAATTATTTTTTTACAGAGACTAGACCGATTCGTGTTCTGTCGACTCTCGGGGACACCAGTAGGCATCACGAATCTATTCACATGAAACGATTAGACAGGAGTCTATCTAGTCGCTGCAAAAAAGGAATAATTCCAATTGCCTTTGTCATTATTGTTGTTATTAGTTTCACCTAACCTTTCAATATGTGGTGGAAGATAATCTTTTAAAACGTTTTTCTGTTGTTGTTTACTTTTTTTTCACCTTTTGCTAATTAAGAAACAAGTAGGTACGTTAAACGTAAAAAAGGAAGTATAACTAACACTTTCTAACACTTGTGATCCTTTCTTAACAATCACTCCGTTTTTGGTATTTAAATCAGTTTAGAATTCTCCTTTTTAAATGTCCTGAAATATGTAACTTTGGAAGTAAATTAACACATTGTTCAACTTTATATTTAATGATACAACTGGTATCGCTGTTAAAGCATTCTTTTCGCTCGTAATTTATTACTTTCGGGTTGAATTTTACTTGTGTAAATTAATTAAAATAAACAACAGCTGACAGAAGTTTGCCATCTAGCACAATATAAAGCTTTGAAATGTTTTTATTTTTATTTATTTATTTATTGAAAATTTGAGTCATTAATGCAAATCCAGATGTCTGATGCGAATCTGGAATAATTGCTGATTTTTGATAATACATTTTACAATTTACATTAACAAATGGCGTTGGCGGTGGGTACTTTAACAATATCCAAGTTGGTTATGACCGTTACGGGACAATCCAGCATCGTTGAGAAATATATGTTACTGATAATAACGCTAATCATGAACATAATCGTGTTTTCTGAAAATGTAAGTTTAAGAACCAGTCCGAAAAGAATTTTAGGCACGTTTTCACAAGTTAAACATAAAACGAATACGTTAAAATGAAATGTTCCAATAAAAAATGTTAATTTTTTATTATACGAAGCCTAATTTTTGCCAAGCATCAAGGGAAAAGCATTATTAAGAAGTTAGAATGATTCGTTGATATTTGCACCATATTCAGCTATTATGATACGTTTTACGTTGTATATGTCAATAGGTACATAGTCATGTTTATAATACACAAATTTGACCGACAACCGCTATCGATTATATATAGGTACTTTTGGGACACATTTATACATTCAGCTGATAGATACTCTTGGTATGGATATTATATCATAACAATATCGCAGCATATTTATATCTACCTTAGAAAACGAGGATTTAGACATTGTAATTTTGCATAAGCTGTATCACTTTCACTAAATTTATATGATATTTTATTTCCAAATTTCGTAATAATGTTATCTCACATAAAGTACATTATTAAAGTAAAACAACTTGATTACTTTAGAAACACATTGCTTTTAGACATGATAGCTAGAACATGTATGTATATATTTACATGATATTGGCATTTATACCTTATATTATACGGAGCGTATATTGATCAGTGAGATTCTTCGATAATATCTACATTGTTAAAGGAGTTTATGGGTTTATAAATTTAATGAAAAAAAAATGTGGCCAGTGTTCAGCATAAGTTACTTACAAAACAAGGTGGTATTCGTCTTAAAATAAAAATAAGTACAACTAAAGATCAAATTACATGGGTCGACGAAGGAAATATAAATATGTTGGAAATATGCTAGCTACTAAATCGTGCAAGCAATCTATGAGCGAATACAATGAAAGAAATACTGAAAGCGACAGGGATATAAGAAAAATATTTTTTAAACATTTCGGGTTATATGAACAATCTTCTTGATCTATGATTGCATGCACAGATGTTTCGGTATCTTAGTATCTATATATTATAATCTTATAACAAAAAATTGTGGAGAGACTGGTAAACAACACATAAATATCGGTAAATTCCACACCATACAAGTTTAATTCATTATATAATAATTAATCCGGGACGGCTGTTTCGAAGACATGAATTTTGGTTACTGGTTAGTACCACTGACCAACAAGGTTTTCACCCTAAGTTAGTAGTAACTGATGAAAGGAACAGTATATATGAAGTAAAATTGATTCGAAAAGCGGCAACATTGACTTAGCTCTGGTTACAGAGGAAATGCCTTTATAGTATGGTCGGTAGTCTGGTCTACTGCAATAATGTTTATAAAATTTCTGAAGCTCTTGGAATACATCATGATTCCAGTTCTTGGAGATTATTCATAGACTCCTCAAAGACCAGCCTAAAAGCAGTTTTGTTGCATAAAGGAAACCATTATCCTTCTATTCCGATAGGTCATGCTGTTTCTATGAAAGAAACTTACGAAAATCTGAAAATTTTATTAAAAAAGATAAAGTACAAAGCCTATTTCTGGAATATTTGTGCAGATTTTAAAGTAATTGCAAATATTTTGGGTATGCGATCTGGTTACACCAAATAATGTTTCTGGGACAGTCGTGATAGGGAAAAACATTACCATAAGCAAGAATGGCCACTACGATAACAGTTTATACCAGGAACAACACCAGCCTCTAGTAGAAAAAGAAAAGATCATAATACCACCTTTCCACGTGAAACTTGGGCTCATGAAAAACTTTGTAAAAGTACTAGATCTCGAAGGTGAAGGTTTTAAATACCTTTAAATACCTTCGTGAAAAGTTTCCAAAATTAACACAAGGGAAACTGAAAGAAGGTATTTTTGTTGAAACTCAGATCCGAGAAATAGTAAATGATGAAATCTTTGAAACCAAATTAACAGCGAAGAAAGAAACAGCGTGGCTCTCCATGGTACAGATTTTCACGAATTTCTTGGGAAACAAAAAAACTGACTTTGGTAACGAATATGTTACAAGCATTTCACGTTGATGGCTGTAATATGTCCCTTAAAGTGCACATTCTACATTCTTACTTGGATTTTTGTCCGGAAAATATGGGCGACTTTAGCGACGAACACGGTGAGCGCTTGCACCAAGACATGATGGGAATGTAAAAACGGTATCAGGGGAAATGGCATCTTGTTATGTTAGCAGATTACTGTTGGATGTTAAGAAGAGATGCTGTATATATTGTTTATAAGAGACGGAGCAGTATTATTTCACATTTCTAATTATAATACTTTGAAATGTGCATTAAATTATAATCTAATCTAAAAAATCTTTTCATTGAAATATAAAAAAAAGTCGAGCTAACTTGACCTTCTACCTTTCATTAAGATAAATGTTTATGTTTTCTATTGAAATTAGTATAAATTATTTTATGGCAAGATCAAAAGTTGAAATTTGTTGGTCAGTATAATGAGGCCGTCCCGGTTTAATTTTTATATAATGAATTAAACTGGTGTGGTGTGGAGTTTACCGATACTTATGTATTGTTTACCATACTACGTCACAATCCTTATTATCATTAGTGTGAATAGATTATCTGTTCTGCAAGAATCTAGTTAGCCGATTTAGGGGCAGGCGAAATGTGATCAAATCGACAGATAGCATATATAAATCTTACACACAGATTTTGTGTTGGCCGTAAATGTATCTTATAAATACTGTAAGGCAATAAGTAGTTGAAAAAAGGTAAAAATTAAGATAAGAGAATACAAGTAACTCTCGCAATATTTTTCTTAGATTTAGATGTAAACCAGCACCCGATGTAACCAGCTGCACCGTTGAAATGTTGTCATTATAACGCACCTGTTAGAAGCGAGTAGTTAAGCAATTATAGAAGAAATATGTTGTTTCAGACATAAACCCGATATTATGGATAGCCAGAAGTGGAGTAGCGTAATTTAGAGCTAGAGAAACCAAGCAGAACCATTCCGGTAACCATATTCTCATAAATGCTAATGTGCGGTGTTGGTCGAGGTACAACACCGCACAGTGGGTTTTGCAAAAATATGAGCATATGACTACAAATTTACTTCCGCACTTAAACTTTATAAAAATTGGTTCGAATACACGTGTAAAACCTTTCTTGCCTAGACTTTTGTAGTAACTGTTACAAACATAATAGTTTATTTTGGAACGAAAATATTTGATTTCTGGAAATCACTTGTGCACAGAGCTTTTTGTAATTATAGTTATTCTGAAATTTGTGTTAAAAATAATGTTTTTTTTTATACTTTAAAACATGTTCGTATTTGGCCGAGAATTCTATTATTTGTCGTTAATCTATAACCAGTCTAGTTTGCAACTATGCATAGTAGTTAAATAAATCCAACCGTGTCGGATCGTTAAACTTATTTAAAACCGTTATAAACATTAGGTCTCCCACATTTGGTCATTGGGATCAGCTTTGGAAGATGTCCAGAAACAACAAAAAATGTGGCTATAAAGTTTATCTTTATCCTTAAATATCAGTGACTGTTCAGATAGTAATGCAGAAGAATCAAATTCGAATTCATAGATATACGTTGAAATGCGATTTTATATACTTACCTAATTGGTTTAATTTTTTTGTACTTTTATAGCACTTTTCAAAAATATTGATCTTTTGTTTCCATGTTCATTATTGGTACCTGTTGTACATAATAATTATAAAAGTATTTTTGCTATTTAATCATTCCCTTCCAATGAAAAACAAAACAACTCTCAGATGTAAAACAGTATTCTGGCCCGGGTAAAAAATAATTTACTATTAGAAGTCAATAATGCTAATAGGTCTAAAATATTAATTTGCTTATATTTCAGAAAATTAACAAAATAATATAGGTTCCTACTGATCTCTTGATTTGTCTCACTCTGCGCCGTAACACAGCTGAATTCTGTCCCGAACCCTAACTGCTCTTTCGCTAATATGTTGGTTTTATCCAGGCAACAACGTGTTTGTGCAATAATTTTCTTACGGGGGAAAATAGCTACCTACACCTATTTTCCCCCGTAAGAAAATTATTGCTAAAGTGCTAAAGTAGGTGTTAATTCGTTCACATTTGCAAGATAGTTACTCTTAGGTAGGGAGGTAACAATACTGAACTTTCAGTAGTCAAGTTAAAAGAAAAGCTGTTTGCTACGAACACATTATTTTTATAATAATCAATTAGAACGGGATCCTCATTATCGCCATATAGCAAATGTGCTGGTAACTTAGTGTTATTGTTTTTATAATAAATATTTGACAATTTTTAAACTTGCTATAAGCGTTTTCTATCACCACATTGAAAAACATATTTTAAATATCCTGGTTTTTCACGTCGTATAATAGAAGTAGCTGTCCAAGAGGAGAAATTCTTTTGCTATTGATATGTGGAAAAGCGTATTTTTATAAAATTTGTTGCTTCTTTTAAAAACCACAAATAACCCAGGTGAATTTCATAACTAAAATTTTATACATCACAATGCCACAACTTTAATATTCTATGTTTAAATATAGAATGCTTGATATTTAAATACAAAATAGTTGTAAATACTAAACGCTCCCCAGTTATGTGCAAAAAAACGTGTATGTCTTGTATAGCCGCGAGTATTCATGGATAATTTGGGAATATCTGCTAAGTTGTCGTAGGTGAGATAATTTTTATTATTGTGCATACGGATATACCACTACAAATAGGGTGGGGTGTTTCCGAGTGCACACTTAATCATTTAATCACTTAATTATTTATAATTACGTACATAAAAAAATGTGTATACCGATTCATACGAGGGAAGGATACGAATTAGATATGAATAGTAAAAATGCGGATACGGTTCGGATGCAGGCAAATTGTAAGTTAAGATTATAAAACACTTTATTAAAATTGGTGTAAGTAAAACTGCATACACAGGTTGACAACTAAAATCGATCTATTGCGTATCTAATAGAGAAAAAGATATTGTGAACAATATCGCCAGCCTTGATATTTGTATATCTATGAAATATTCGCTTCTCCGTTAGCTGTGTATATTACGTGGAAATTGTAACACCAACAACGCCTTATGGGCGATGATAATTTTTTTATGAATATTAATATTTTGTTAAAATGCTTTAACATTAAAATATTTACTAGTGTTTACGTTTATCTAATGTTGTGTGGAAAATGCGAGCATGCCCTACAACACGGCAAACAAGAATCTTATAAAATAAACTACTTTAAGCTTGACCTCAAAAACGTAGTTGACTTAATTCCATTATTTATTTTTCTTTTTTTTACAAAAATGGTACTTGAACCCACACAAAAGGCAGAATTCGACTTTTTTTTTGTAAACAAATTTTATTGGATATTTTTTTTTGTTTTCATATATTTTACGAATTGAAAATGTTGCTCCGTAATTTTGAATAAGTTATGGTAAAGTTGCTGTTTATAGTTAACTCGCACCTCCCTGATTACGGTTCGTCGTCAGTCGGTTATACTGATCTAAATAGGAAACCTAACTGTTTATGTGTTGTTACCATTCGCAGAAAAAAATGTGGAAAACCGGTTTGATCAACTTTGCTTCGGATGTACATGTTTAGGATACGGTATGTAAAATTACTTGACTTAATTTTGAATTCGCTATCAAATTAAGAGCTAGGATTTTTGAGGCTCCCTGTGGTAAGTAAGAAAAAAAATTTTACAATATATAGAGATAAATGACTTAAATTTAATTGCTACTGAATTGGGCACAGCGCGCCATCTAGAAACTAATCGTCAAATGTATATATTATGAAAGTCTTATCAAACGTATCGGTCTAATTATTCTCGTTAAGATAACAGTAAAGTAATTTAAAATATGCTAATTCATTTCTTTATCAAAATATTATAAGTTATTTACCTTACAATTAGAAATGATAAATTGGTAGAGTTTTCTAGTTAAAGTAGTAATCTTCAGATGTCGTTGCTGCTTCAAATTTCCGGGAAAAATATTTGTAAATATACATATAAGATAAATTTTATCCTTCAATTTTACTCATGAAATTTAAAGCAATTCGTTTTTTTGAAAAAATGCTCGATAAGTGAATTTTATGTTTAAAGATAAAACATTTTTTCATTAATTTTTGACACCCCAATTGCTGATATTTAAGCGATGGCGTCATGGACAATTTTTTTAAATGACAATACCTTATCACTGTAATAAACCATTTAGTTATTTAAATGATTTCACCAAATTTTTAATTCCCGACGAAACAAAATTTTCAAACAAAACTTCGGATTCAAAAAACAAGTTTATTGTTTTCTTTAAAACAAATGATCCAAATACTATCCGCCTGCTTTGTTTTAGTATTAACAAAAATATTTACAGATGAAATATGTATCAACGAAAAATGTACAATAATGCATATAACACATGCTCGTAATTCTTAATGAAAGAGAATTTTTGAAGGTTAACTGGATGTGAATCATTTAAATAAAGCTCTACGCATAAAAATTTTGATACGGCGATAAAACCAGCGAGAAGTATGCAATTTGTTGAGTAGGCATTATATTATAGAAATATCAGCCACTCCACAATAAGTAAAATTGAGAGATAATTTAGAAAAATTGGGCATGTCAAACATATTTCAAATACAGTAGATGTTAAGAAAATGGATAAAGATGTGAAATTTGATAATTTATTAGGTGTATGGAGAATTGTTGTGGTGTATCTCGATTAGCATTACGTGTATTAAAAACAAAAAAGTTCCATCCAGATCTTGTGGCTCTTCGCTTGTTCTTATGGGAGTAAAAAAAAAAAACTTATATTGATAGACCATAAGACCATCAGATGGTATTTTGAACTTTCGATTTAAAGGAAATAATTATTTCATCTCTTGAATAATAGAATCTTTCTTTGTTTCTTCTTCTTAGTAAAATTTGTTTCCCCTCTTTATTTGAAAATTTTCTTATGTTAGGTATTAAAATGTTGATAGTACCATTTAGACAATAAAAGATAATATAAATAAATAAACTTTCAACATAAAAAAGTTATCATTTAAAATTATTATCGATGACATCATTGTTTGAAAACCAGAAATTGAGAAAATTTGACAGGGATGTAAAAATGTTTATTAAAAAGAAAATAAGTGAAAGTATTTCTTCGAAAAAAAATTGCTTCAAATTCAAAGAATTACGAATTGCAATAATTTTAACTGGCAGTGTATACAGAGTGATTAATTTAAACCATTCATTAAAAGTATTCTGGTTTGTAGAAAGTTGTCATGGTAACGACGTCTGGATTACCATATGACAATAAATAACAATTTGATAATTTTGACCACCGCCGTACCCTTATTATACCCCGTGTATAATCCGAAACACTCGTTTTACTGTGGCAGCTGAAAAGTCAGGCGTCTGAAATACATTACCAAATCTAAAAAATCATCTTGTATTGTTTTATCTGTGCTACACATTATACAGGATGATTGATTGAAAGCATTCGCAAAGATAACACATTGAAAGTATTATCGGTTGTTAAATTTGAATTCCTGTAGAAGTTATTTCAAAGAAGTAAGCATTGGTATTTGTACTGCTTTTAAGACAACCCTTAAGAATTGCAACAATCTCTTTATTGTTCTTGAATTTACTACGAAGTCGTTTAAATAAATCTTCATTTCATCAAATCAAAATCTTCATCAAATCAATCTTCATTCTTGAATTCAATGCAAATTCAAAGCATCTAGAGTTACATTCTTTAAATACAATGACCCAATTTTGAGATGCAGAATTAAATTTTGAATTAATTATAGATATTCCATTTTTAAGGAATCTTAAGTTTCTCCAACTTTTAAATAATTGAAATAATTAATTATTACGGTTATGCGATTGAGAGTTTAGGTTACTGTGTAAGTCTGTCGTGCAAAATTTGATTAAACATGAAACAATTTTGTGAACATATATTGATTGGAATTCAGGATTACCCATTGTTCTTTAAAAGTATTCTTTGGACGGGCAAGGCAAAATTTAATAGAGAAGATATTACAAATAGACGAAATTGGCACTGATCTACAGAACAGACATATGGATCATATGTCAATAGTGGAACCAAATACATAAAATAACTTTAATGTTAATATATTTCGCATAATTACGTTTGATCGAGTTTCAGTCAAAATTTATGTTGAAAATGTTTCCTTCATTGTTGTATGGTTGCAGATTTCTGTGAATTTTTCATTAATAACAAGTAAGCTAAACGTCTTTAAAAGGTAACGATTGGAGATTTCATGAAAATTCAAATTTAATATTATTAACGATATATAACATAAATTTGAGATCCAAATAACTTTAACATGCTATTGAAATAATTATAAATTATTTTGAATAGTTGAAAAAAACAAAAATTCTTTAAATGAATGAAAAAGAATGTTAATACAAATCGATGCAAAATTTAATTCCCGCATCGTAATGTGAAATAAAGAAGACATTAGATTCAAGAAATTTGGATGTTTTGAATTTATGTTAAATTAATGTTTTATTTAAACGTTGCAATTTTCAAGGATCTTCTAAAAGCATTACTGCTACAGGAGATTTTAAAGGTTGTTGTGCTAATGGAAGAAAATTTCAAAATTCTTTAAACGACTGAAATAAGGTAACTGATAAAATGTTACTAAAATAACACACAGGCAACTATCTTGAAGTGGTTTCATCGAGTTAGCAATGATTCAATTAGCTCAAGTCGAAATTTTCAAAAAAAGAGATTCGTATAACCCATAATATTCTCAATCTTCAATTTTGTATAATGTATAGCACATGAAATAATACAAGACGGTTCCTAGATTTGATCGTACACTATGCACCAGATTTTTGATCAGCTGTTACATTCCCGCAGTTTATAGTAAAACGGGTATTTCGGATTATCGTTGGTAGGTTAATTGTCAAATTATAAAATTATAATTTTTATATCTTCACACGATAATCCAGACCCTGCTCTGTTTTATCTGCCTCGATTTTATTGCTAATTTTCTTCGTCTTCTTCAATCTCCTCATTTCGTTTCTTATTTGTGTCCCATAATGAGTATTCCCTGAGGTGTACTAGAAACAATATAATCGCTTTTGTATTATTCCTAGATATTTACAGCAACAATATCAAACAAATGTAAAGAACCATTCCTCGGTTTTAACAAAAAAGCTGTAACAGATGTCGTCGGTTCCCATACTTAAATTAGAGGCCTTTACAACTTTTGGCAAGATCAGTCCTTCGTTTTTCTACTTTGATCTAGTACATGAACTCAGTCCTTTCTGGTTTCTGGTGGCGAACCGTAACAAATTTTCCATTTCATGCTCTATTTGTCATGAAATTCTTTTGATTCATTCAAGTAAGTTTCTCATGTTCGTTGCATTTCTTATCTTTACCTTTCTTTTCATAAATCAATAATAAAATTTTTCGTGCATTTTTCGTTTTGTGACTTCTCTTCAGCAATACAATTAATATGAAACTGCATATGTTGAATTTAATTTTACAGCTCAAATATTAACTAGTAATATGGAAATCCACATTTTTTAGGAAAACTATGATAATAAGCTTATTTTGATAAAGCTATGCTACACATATTTTCCTTCTTTGTATACCGTTAACATATTTACTCGACGCTGTGCACTTATCCCAATAATAAAAAAATAAATACACGACTGTAGATGATAAATCACTGCTCCCAAAAGTGGGAGCTTGAGAAATAAGATTTGTTGAAAGCTTGCAGAAAAAACGAGCGCGTTTGGCGGTTTCTAGGGACCACAACCTTGAAATATATATCAATCGCATTGCCAAGGAGCTGAGGTAGCAAATTTATTGTCCCACGAAGAGCGTAAGATCTACACGTTCTGCGGACCATTAACTCCTGAGCCGCAGGCGCGTATAGCCTGAAATAAGTGAAACATTCATGCCGTGTCGTAAATTGTACGCAGGTAACATAAAAAAACGAAAAAACGCCTAGATTACGTATAACTGAAATTAAATAGCAGAAATTGCTTTTCGTTCCCGTACCGAGAAATATATTAAAGTGCCATCGGACGTTGAGTTGTAAAATACGCGCATGAATATTTGAAAAGTGAGATCTTAACTTAGACTTTTATGTTTGTTATATCGTTCACAAACCTACTCAATTTTTTATGGCCTATGGATGGATGTATGGATAATGTAGTTATCTAGGGTTCATTATCAATACGCTGGAAATGTCTCAGTTTCCGTAATAACACTTCTCTTGCCCCATATTAACTTTTGAACGATAAAAGCTCGTGTTTTTAGAAGAAACACTTCAGTTTTTTTGGAGTATTATCGGTAGTTCGACTAAAGTTGCGGTATCAGCGGAAGTAATGTCAACGTCTCTATTTTTAATAGAATATAATATATGTTTTATACGAATCCATTCTCAATAGACACGAGTCTATCTAGTCGTTGCAAAAAAGAAATAATTCCACCTGTCTCTGTTATCTTTGCTTATAAAACAATTGCAGTAGCATTAGTTCCAATATCTGCCAGTTTGCGTTACTACGTACCAAAATGAATAAACTCGACTATCGAGTAGTTATAGCATTTTTAATAAAACAAGAAACATTTTCATGAACAGATATAGACACGTGACAATTTTTGGCGCTTTGTAGAGACGAATCAGAATTAGTTATCAATCGGCCTGTTACTAGAGATGAAATCCTATCATTTTGAGCTGGAATCGAAATAAAATCAATGCAGTGATTAAGGGCTCTAGCCCAAGAATTTTAAAGTCACCCCTTCAGTAGGAAAAATGATGGCAATTATTTTTTAGATCTAATTAAGGGCGGTACGGCAACAAAAGAATATTATGCAGCGCATTTGACGGTATGAAGACACTTAAGATGTTATAAGTTAAAATTAAACAGTTAAAGTAGCTAATATTAAAAAAGGGCGATCGTAATTTCAAAGTTTCGAATTTTGGATCCCAATAAAAGTAAATATTATTAATGTCTCTACTCGCAAATCCTCTTATTTTTACTGTTAGGCATTCGCACCTTTTGCACCGTTGGTTATGTAGCTTGAAAAATTTTCTGTCTGGCGGCATCGAAGAAGAAAGTGTATGCGGTTCCTCAGTTAACGTAAGAGGCTTAATATTTTAAAAAACACCCTACCCTGGAATAAGGCCGAGAAGGACTACCGATTGTGCTCTTTTAAAGTGCTCGAAGCTTTCGAATTTAATCTTAATTGTTCATCAGAAAGGAACAATTTTACAATATGAGGAAGAGCGATAGAAATTGTCACAAGCTTGTTTCTTATAATGTACAACTGTTCCCCTCTGATAAAAAAATTAAAATTAAATTCCAAAGGTTAGAGCTCTCTAAAAGAGAACTTTATTATCTCCTACAGTTCAATTTTTACTATACCTAATAGTTTTTCTTTATTATTAGTATGAGCGTTAGTATTAGTGGACTATGGCACGAACGCGTAATTTTTTTATGTTTTTTTAAGCGAGCCTGATTTGAATGCTTTAGTTTGTTGTCGCTCTAGAACATTTTCCCTGTACGAGGTCTTTTGATTGTCTTTGTTGCTTTCATTACGTTTTAATGTGGCTCTTTTGTAGGCAACAGAGGGCCATGGCCGTTGCTTCTCTGATCAGCTTGTCTGCCTTTTTATCTTCGATTCTTTGATGGCTCGGAGTAAATCGCAAAGTAACGTGGTTTTTTGTGCCCCAATTGCCTTAAATTGTGTATATATTCGTAAATCAGGCCAGATTCGTATGTGTAAGTCTTGATAGACTTTACAATAGCCTGACTGTCACTGAATGTAGTTATCGTTGCGCCTCGTATCCTTACCTCGAGATTCTTTATGACTTATGACTAAAGAGTCCAAACGATGTGCCCGACCATCGCGCACATCCGGATATTTCTGCAACAATGTAAACATGTTAGGTAAGTTATTTATGTTTTTTCTTAACGTTTTGTAAAGTGATTCAATATATTTATTTTTAAATAAGCGCACTGTTATTCTGGTAAACTCTCCACGCAACGCCAATGCTCGGGCACATCGTTTGAACTCTTTACTTATGACGCAGAGTTCTTAGTTCAAAGCAAAGATCTATGTTTGAAATAAGTTGTGTAGAGTTCTGCAGGTATTTTAAGGTGGTAGTTAGGCTCATTAATGCTTATACTTGTTGTTGTCAAGGGTTCTGAGATGCTATTTAAATTCCACAGGCTGTAATAATTGAATAATGGTACTCGATATAGCCTGTTTTTGGAATGTAAATGTGAAGCGGCGTTGATTCCAGCGCCGTTTAGGGGCACGTGGGAATTACTTGTGATGTGGAGACAAGCAAGCTTCTGAATTTATTGAAGCTGCTGTTGCACAATCTTTTGAATTATTTTTGATCGTCTGCATACCCTTGCGCATCATATCCACTAGAAGTCAAGTTCTGTAAAAGATCATCTACGATTAAATACCAAATCAAATGTGACAAGATCGCATGGTTGTCCTTAAAGGCAATCTCTGTCGGTTCTAACTGATGCTTCTGTGGCGCTTGGTGGTCGAGTTTGAAGCATGTCTTTAATCCATTTTGTAGGCGACGGATAAAATCGCTAGGGGGAGGTTGCTGCTTTCGATGTTCTCGAAGGAGGTGTTATCAAAGGTACCTTCTATGTCCAAGAATGCACGGAGAACTATTTTTCTTGCCAGTAATGATTCCTCCAATCTGCCAGTTGTTGGAAGGCCGCTGTTGCTGATTCCACATTCTGGTAGGCATATTGGTTTGGATGAAGCGGATTTGTTAGGAGCACTTCGTTCCTTAGGTACTGCTCTAGTATCTTTTCCATTCTTTTAAGTAGGAATGAGTAGAGGCTGATAGGTCTGTACGCTTTTGACTCTGCCGCTGATATTGTGTAATAGCTTAAGTATTAAAAGGATACCGCCTACGCTTTCTGCAGTAACATTGGGAAGACGCCATCTCCTATGTGTGATTTGTAGTGTTTAAACGTCATTAAAGTCCATCTTATTTTATTAGTTGTGAAGATTTTATTTCCTAGTGAGTCCATTTGAATGTGGTAGTCTTTGCTGGTAGATACGATGTCGGCTTTCTATGTTCCTTGGCGAGAGCTTTTTGTTGGCGAGTTGTCAACGCTGTCGCAAAAGTTCCGACTAGTTTTCTTCTTGGCTTTTCTTATTTTAGAATCTTGGATTCGGACTTGGCTGTATTGCTCCCAATGATGCAAACATAATTGGGAAACCCAAAAACTGAAAGCTCAAATGCTTTCAGTTTTTGGGTCTAAGCTTGCACTACTCCAAGCTCTCTGTTCCACCAAGGCACTTTGTACCTTGGCCTGCTTCTGTATACTGGGGCAGCTTGTATTAGAAAAATCAGCTGTGTGGAAGCTATTTCTAGGTCTTCTGTATTCTGTATTTCGTTGCAGATGTAATCTGCTTTCTCACTAATGTGTCTTCCCTAAGAACACCAGTCAGTTATTCTTAGAGTTTTTATGGTAGAAGTTTGCTGTGCCTCCGCCTCGATCTTACCTATAATACCCATAATATTATATAATACCTATACCTTTTGGAGCAGAAATGCCAGTTTGATATATTTGAACTAAAACCAACAGTGGTAAACATTTTTACTGTAGGGTGATTGTAAAATCTCAGATTGTAAAAAAGTTGATGATGTAAATATAATGAAGGCGGTTCGTTTGGAAAGCATTATCTTCAAAGTAAAACGTCTTAGAATTAAATTGAGAACCAACAGATACTTATGTAGTTAAACAAATTCCACAAAATTCTTTAATAAGCGTTTCGAGCTATGTACAGCATATCTTCGGGCCAGAGTTATAAAACAGATAAAAATTGACAAAGTAATGGAGTAATAAACAATTCTGAAATGTATAGGAAAATGAAGGAGTGGAGGGTTGTTTTTGTAAACAGATATTTGATATCGGGAAAGCAGTTATACTATCGTTTAGGGCACATAAAACAGATAAAATTTTGTCTTAACTTTTTTTCGATATCTCTCATAGTTTCTGACTTATTAAGTAAAATAGGGAAGGGTAGTCTTGAGGTTGGAGTGGCCGACACCCCCTTAAAGGGCGATTGGGCCTCTAAGATAATTGCCATTGGTCTTACACTAGATTGGTCTATAAACCCACCAAGTTTCATTTAAATCGGTGAGACACATTTGCCTACCTTTCCTTGTAAGTTAATACTGAAATATATTTTACAATTTTAAGATACAATTTTAAGATTTGTCTTAATATACATCAACATCAAATATAAGTTGTGACAAGCTTTACCAACTCTACTTCTAACCACCTCAAAGATTTCTTTTTAAGATAACTCTGAACCTACAACTTTTGTACATGTAACATCATGATATGAAAGTTCGACATGTAGACGAAACAATCGTTTCCCGGGGCTTACGGGAAATTGGGTATTGTCTAATCCATTTTATTACTAATGCAGTTCCTCAAAATGTTACAAAGATTTCTACGTATAGCGATTCTTGTGAAGGACAAAATAAAAGTAAAAATATTGCCAAGCTTTTCATGTAGTTGGTTCAGATCAGAATATAAGAAATACATTTAAATTCTCGGAATCCGACCACACTTTTGCCGGTTTTTTTATTATGCCAAGATTATGATATAATAGAAAATATCCAAAGAAAGCTTCATATATGTGTCAAGCATGTAATAACATGTTCTCAATGTTCTGAAACAAAGAGTACATATAAAAATTTATAATTCACAAAATGTCCAAAGAGAATTTTTTCACTTTCCTACATCGAATAATATTATAAGCTAAGGTTGAGAAAAATATGTTATTAAATGGAGAGAAATTCAATATTCATTTTTCACAAAAAAGCCAGGCGCATTCTGAATTTTTAATAAAAGTACTCTAGATTTAATATTTCCTTTTAACAAATGCGTATGTCCTCCTGAGGCAGCAGAAAGACCGAAGTTACTAATAAAAAACACGTTCGTGCTGTTAAATACATGTAGTTTAAAAATAAACTACATGTATTTAATTTAGTCATACATGTAAAACTAAACTACATGTATGACTAAAGTGGGAAAATTTTCAAACTTTCCTGTCGTACATTTCTCTAAAATATCATGAATATTTCAGCAATTTGCAACAAAAGAGAAAAAGGGAGATAAAAAACTAAAGCCAACAACAACGAAAACCTAATTGAGAAAATAACAGTATCTAGTTGAAATTGAACCACAAGATGATGCAAGAGAAGAAAAAAGATTATGGAAATGATAATGTTGCCTTCATGTTAAATAGTGTTAAATAGTGTTAAGTCTGCATTTTAAAAAAATAAATATCTACTTGTTTACTGACAATTTTTTAAATAAATGAAGTGGGAATTAAAAATGATTAAGTATTTTTTCAGCTTTGGCACATTTATGATTTATGAGTTTTTATTTATACTGTTATAATGTTAAAACTTACTTGCTTATTTAAGGTTTTTAAAACTTTGTTTAGATTATAAATAACTCAGAATAATTTAAAATGCATTTATACAACTTTTATTCTAGGGTCCTTACATGTTTTCAAATAGGCTGCAGATCTAAATAATTTTATAATAAGGATATGTATATATCTCATGTGTATAAAAATATCAACGTGTCAATAAACTCAACTTGGCTAACTTCTAACTTCCTCGATCCTTGTGATCGTCGAGCTTGTTTTGATCCCGTTGCGGATGGCTAAGATTGTCGGCATAATTGTTAATCTAACGAACAGGACCATCTCCACTGATATGTTCGGAATGTTCTACTGTGACCTATTTGGGGTTAGTACGTAGGTTCAGCAAGAGAGCGAAATAAAATCAATAGACTTAATCCTGTTTGATTCAATTGAAATTATCGGTATTGTCAGAAATTTGAGCTTACTTGTTACTGAAATCAAGTGGGGAATAACAGAATGGTAATTATGTACAAATTCATCGAAGTGTGTCACACCAAATCATAATTTCTAATTAGCAAAACCATTATTAAATAAGATATTTCTATACCAATAAATATAGTAGCTGCCCAAATTTTTCTGAAATATAGAATTGTGTGTTATACTCAAGTTGAAGTTTTTGTGGCAGCATGAGAGATCATAAAATATCTTTGGTAAGTATGTCCTTACACGAGGGTAGTCTGGAAAGTTTCAAGCCTTAACAAGACGATGAAATTACTTGTCAGGAATATTCTGGCAATATAATTGCGCACAAGTTGCAAGATACTTTTGAAAATTTCAGCTATCTTGGAAGAAAAATAAAAAATATTGAATATCGAGCTGTCATTAAATTCTTCAATTTGAAAGATAATACGCATACGCGAATTGAGATGGATGTGGTTTACGGAAACTTCCCATTATATAAACATATAACAATAATTTTGGGCAGCTAAATTTGAATATGGCTGTACCAGCTTGGTTGATCATGAACGTTCGAGGCACCCAAAATCTGCAACTAGTCCCGATATCGTCGTAAAAGTTCAGCAAATGGTGTTACACGACCGTCGAATTAAAGTTAGAGAGGTAGCTAGGTAGGCTATTTTCGTGATAGTCATGATGGAAAGGTACTAAGCATCATTGAAAGCTGAAGGCAGAAACTACGAAAAAGAACTTTTTTTAAAGTTTTGTTTTATCAACACAACGCACGGTTTCACACTTCAGTAGCCGCTGTTGTAGAAATTCACTGATTGGTTTGAATTGGTAGACTAACCATCCTGTTTACCACGTTTGGCTCCACCGGTATTTTTGTCTTTCATATGATCAAAGTTTTAGTAAGTTTACAAGGTGTTAGTGTGTACAAGAAGACTTTCGTCATATGATTTTATAAGAATTATATCACTGGCGCCTTTCTTCTCCTAATGTTAGAAACACTCAGACTACCTTTTTATGTTATTTTTATAATTCGTATGATTTGTTGAAAATGAATACAAATATGATACGTATGCTTTTATTCAGCGCCATTGTTATACAGTCTGTGCATTACTTTTAACTAAGTCGGTATATGCACTTGCGCAGGTATGTCAAACATTACAATATACATTGCTGTTGTATTACACAATCCTAGTGTCTTCACAAATTACTGTACGGGTTCCCATACCTTAGTTATGTGATTGTACGTCATAATATTAGTGTTTGATCGTATGGTTCTCAAATCCTTAGCGGCTTTATTAAAATTCACATTTTTAGCTTTTCTTCGATATTTTCACATAATTGTGGTTGCAATAAGTCAACCGAAGTAGGCACCTTTGTTTTGCATGTTGAATTCATGCAAAAAATTAGGAAGTGATAACGGGGAAACCCAATGGG
This sequence comes from Oryctes rhinoceros, assembly GCA_020654165.1. NCBI lineage: Eukaryota > Metazoa > Arthropoda > Insecta > Coleoptera > Scarabaeidae > Oryctes > Oryctes rhinoceros. Next base: position 1,373,980 of record JAIOKQ010001013.1, read on the forward strand.
GTTGAGGGGGCCAATGGGGAATTACGATATTGTAACGGCGTTGACAACAGGTTGCTTCCTTCTTTCCCCCTTCTTACCTATTTGATCTGAGATAAATCGGATACCCTGGGGTCGCTGTGAAATTCAATTCTTTAGTGCAACTCTTAAATTGCTTGCTATCAAATGGTATATTGTCACAGGTATCAGGCATATCAGGTAAGCTAAATCGCAAAGACCGTTTTCGTCAATTGAAAAAAATCGTCATGTAATACTAACAAGGTAGACAACGTAGATCCCGAACCCGAAAAAAAGTTATAAAACCTTAGGAACCACGTAGATCACATGTAGGTATATACTACGTAATTTTTATTTACTGAGAAAAAACACTAACCGACTGAAATTAATTTTTGCAATTTTCAAATTTTCCATTTCTATGTGCATATCTCGCTAACGGTAAGAGATACAGATCGAAACAAAAATTGCTTGAGATGATGCAGATAGGAAAAAAAATTATTGTATATTTTTCATCAGATTGGATTGTTTCTTGTAGGAACAATCCAATATGATGAAATGTGAAGAAGGAACTCACATTAGATCAATAAATAGTATACATGATTTTGTAAAGAAAATAGGCTGAATGAGATAAGCAGGTAGGTGGGAGCAAGCAATAAACATATGTGCCACGCAACGAGAAAAGTTGCTAAAAATTTCTCAATTCGTATATAACTAATTTATAAATAGTATTGTTTCAGATGCCATTATTCATAATTTGGACGTTCAGCGATGGGCATTACAAGCTAATACATTGATTTAGAGATTATTAAAGCATTATGGGAATTTTAAGAGAGCTTACGAAATAGTTTTATAAATTTACTATCCGATCATATGGTACTGACTCCAAGCAATTGGAGGAAGTTGCCTCAACTTTCGTTAATAGTGCAGGAGATCCTATAGGGCATGATCGATAGTATATTTAATGCTGATGAGAATGGTTTTAATCTTGAGCTACATTCCGACCGCACTTTAGCTGTGCAAGGAACAAAACTTGCTACGGCAGTTGCGCAGTTTACATCCGCAACTACACACAGTTATATCATATTGCCGAAAATATCAGCTTCCGGAAAACTGCTCCCGCCTTTATTGATTGTTCTCAAAGTGGAGGGTAAAGTGGAAATTTCGGTCCACGTGTATTACAGTCTTTGTTCCAACATTGAAATATTTATTTAACAGCATTCACATTTGGAAAATTAACAAAAGAACTACTTCACTAATGATTTATTTGCCAAATGCGGGAGTTAGCAGCATTTTGTTCTTGGTTTGGTCAGTCTCCATGTGAATATATTAAAGGTCTCAAAGAAAACTACACCATTGATACAAACCTCTTCATTTATATGGTTTTCGCATATGGAAAAATTTCGTAAGAAAATTTTCTGGTCTTATGCTACCGTATTGCAATCTCTTATTCATAATCAGCTTTCGGCGCCAAAACATTACGACGTATTTGTTTGCGCTTGGTATAAAAGCAGATACGTTGACAAAAGACTGAATGAAATTGAAAATCTAGTAACTTTTCTTTTTACACAATAACATTTTGTGCATTCTCGCCGTTGTTCCATATCTGGAAGCCACACCATTTTACGATGTGCATAGTGTAACAAATTCGTATGTCTTCAACATTTCTTTGAGGAGTTTCATCACCATGCAGAATTATAATTTAGACATTTAAGATCTAGGCATACCTAGAGATTGCAGATAATAATGGTAATGATGGCAATAATGATAATAATGATAATAAAGATAATAACGATAATAAAGATAATAAAGATAATAACGATAATAAAGATAATAATGATAATAATGATAATAATGATAATAATGATAATAATGATAATAATGATAATAATGGTAATAATGGTAATAATGATAATAATGATAATAATGATAATAATGATAATAATGATAATAATGATAATAATGACAATAATGATAATAATGACAATAATGATAATAATGATAATAATGGTAATAATGATAATAATGGTAATAATGATAATAATGATAATAATGATAATAATGATAATAATGATAATAATGACAATAATGATAATAATCAAACTAAGTTCAGCGGCCGATATTTTTAACTGCTTAGAATAACAGTTTCTTTTTTTTATAATAATAATTAAATAAATCCGGAGGTACTACGGCCGACCAAATAACAACCTTTTTCGGGACACTACTTCTTGAATGAACGAATAAATCATTATCATTATTGATTTATTCGTCTTGTGATGCATGTAAGTGTATGTAAGACAATACACAATCTTAAAATATTAATGTAGAACCAACAAAGCTGAATAAATAACAGATTGAACAAAATTTATTAATTAAAGTACTACAATGGTGTTTCCAGATAAAATGATTATCTACAGTGAAATATAGAAATTGACAATTGTGGACATGATTTGGCACTTAAGAATCAACAATCATCTCTCTATTAACACAACTCCTCTGTCGATTGTGAAAGGCGACTACTTGAGTTTTACTTGCATTCAAGTAAAACAAATTTATATTACACCAATTATTCATTGAATTCAATATTCATTAACAATTTAACTGGAAATCGTTCTCATTTGTGTTATTATCTGCATATATAACTCAAAGGACATTCCAACGATTGGTACTTAAATCGTTTAAATATAGTAAAAACAATACGACACCTAACTCTGCCGGAGGTCTAAAGTAGCGTGCCAACAATTCGAGTTGCAGTATAAAACATGTTAATTTTCTTTGAATATTATATTAACACAAATTGATACCTATCACTTACAAAAAAATTAACCTTAGCGGGTACGTACCCCTATCAAGAAAGAGAGTGTATTGGGAAACTACATTAAATATTCACATCGAGCTAGTTTCAAGAGGAATGTCAAGAGATTCAGTTTACTATGTAAACTGAAATCTATCTTTACTATGTACATTTTCCACTGTTGTAACACTAACAACTTAGACAAAGATTACAAATCTGATAAGATATGACTATTTTTCAATGAAATAAATAGAAAATTCTTTGAATTTTCAAACCCCACTGAAAATCACAGCGTAGATGAGTTTATGGTACTTTTTTTGGAATGTATAACTGTAAGTAGTGGATTCTGAATAAACTAGTGAGATTTGGTTATAAATTGTCCAAGCAGTGGCTGGAGTCTTACCAATGTTATAAACAATTCTTTTGAAAAGTTTGGTTTACATCTTTCGATTGTATTAGAATATGTTGATGTCAGAAATTTGCTGGTACCATGTGCAAGGTTGTTGTTTCTATAATCAAAAAAGCAAAAATGAAAAAGAAGAAGGAGAGGATTTTACTAGCTTCGTTATAATAAAGTTACACGACAACAATCAGACTAGTTTCAAATGCTATTACCGTTAACCCAGTACAAATTGTTTTAAAAATATAGAAGAAAAGACAGGAGAAAATTAACTGTGAAACATCTCCATAGTTCATTACCTTATCAAAAAATTTGTCAAAATTTTTTTGATCAAATAGGAAATATTCACTTTTGTCATATTAAACTACATTTTAACGAACAAATCAAGACAAATTTCAATAATTGTCTAATATTGTCAATAGATAAAGAATTAACAAGAATTACATAAAAAGCTGTTAATGCGTTTTATAATCTTTTCGACTTATTACGGCCTCTATGCGTTTCAACATAATGTCCATACTCGTCTCGACTGAAATTGTCCCATATTTCTTAGAGAAGAGCAGCTCTGGAACGGTTCATGCGGACAGTGATCGCAGCTTCTGCTTCAGGATATGCTACAAACTCTCGATTGGGTCGCTTCGAAGACCTACTGCATGTCCATTTTAAAAATGAAATATTATTTGCTAAAATTTAGTGTGCATTAAGTGTAATTTGCTAACTCTAGGTGACATGAATTCTCAAATCATCACGAAGGCCAGAAAGTTAACTATCATCTTAGCCAGTGACACAAACGTTTCTTGATGTACTTTGATGACTCTGCTTTGATTTTCACTTAAAACGTAGATTTATTACTTCATATGATCAAGTTCCATTGATTCTGATATCGATGTCTATGTTTGCGAGTTCACGGAGAGCCCTGTTACAAGTTGAAAAACATTTTTTCTTTGCCTGCTTTCATAAACCCTTAATTTTCTTAATTTTTCAACGTGACGATTTTTATGATAATCCTTCTCAAAACCACACTGTTGCAATACAGCTTGCAACAGTGTGGCTGACTTCCATTTCTCTGACCAACGGATCAAGTAGCTTTATAGAGTTTAATAATTTTTCGCACTGTATATTGCAACAAATGTATATAAACCAGCAATTTGCGCAGCAGACCTACTTTTGCAACGCAAATAAATTATCACTTGCTTTATCCCAAAAGCGGATATTTTCAAAAAATACTTGCTCAATTTTATATTTTGGGTGGTTGGATCTACTTCACTGACTTGCGGCTCGTATATATCTACAATAGAACATAGACCGTTAACCTGTACAGGATAAAAATACGAGGCAAAAATTACTAATTTTCATCGTAGCATTTTGATAAAACCTGGCGAAACAAGATTCTTGGTACTCGTAAAGATTGCAGGGTGAAAAGCTGGACCATCTTACTTTTAGAAGAAAACAGAAAAAAGGTGCAGAATCTGTCATAATAAAGTAAAAACGATATATACAAAATAGAGTGCCGCTCTTTGTATTGGATGTTTTGCTCTATATCATAAACATTTGTGTTTCGTTTTATGTAAGCAGATTTTTATTTCTTGATTAGGTCTTTGTAAGAAAAATAACTATGTGTTTATGTGAAATTGTTGTTACTACAACGTATATATGTCTTTCCGAAAGGACAGTGAAAATAAGGTATTTCCAAAATGTGTTACTTTTTATATACCACATTTGCCTTTATTTACATCATGTTTACATGTTTAATGTACATTTACCGCAAAAAATTGTCAGAAAATAATTTAGGCATATCTGGGTTAATGAAAACAGGCTTTTACGTAATATTTAATTTTAACATCCTGTAGGATAAATAGATATGGATGAAGTCGAGCACGGGTTGTAGAAAAAGAATAGGCGAGCATGCGTATGAACTACAGTTCAATAATGTTGCACCAGTGGGGAGTAAGAATCTACCCCCGCCACAATTGTCCATGATGGCCAATGTTCCCCTCTTTCGAGTTTAACGATTTGACTAAACGTACTTACGTTACATATCCATGTAACTTTCTGATATGATTTATTCATTTAACTTTTAATCAGGACGATGTTTTATATATGTACATATATGTCCTTACATCTTCCTTTAATTGTATTGTAATGAGACTCGCTTAGTAGAGATAAAGAAATAGAAAAATAAATTAAGTGGGATAAGGAAATTTTTCAATTTACTAGCTGAAAATCCTGGTAGATAGGTAGCAATTCGTACCGTAACTGGACTAATTTTGCTGTTGTAATTGTCGATGAGTGGGTCGGGACGTTATCGTTTCTGTAGGGAGTTTCCTTCTTCTCTAACTGGAGCCTATGTCTCTTTAATTCAGCGTCGAATCGGTCCGGTAAATTAGCATAGTTCTCTCCGGTAATTGTCCTTTCCTTCCTCAAATATTTAATTAAAATTATGCCTAGCGAATCCCAAAAAAATCCACAGTTTTTCTAGCCTTTTGGAAACATATTCGCTTTCTTTTGTGCACATCGTCGGGAAAAACACATTTTCTCGAGCATTATTTGGTTTCTAGCGTGTACTGATGTCTCCACGGTCACATAACGCTCCGGAAACTCACCCATATTTAGCTTAAACATCTCCAACCATTACTTTGAAGTTATCGCTTGATGCCAATTTTGCACAATCATCAGCATACGTCACACTCGTTTCGCCGATTGTTTTCTCAAACTCAATTTTTCGTGAATGAAGTTTTGCACACGTTTAATTGAGTTATTTCCCATATTAGCAATCTCTGTGATTTAGACGAACTTTATGCGTGGGTGTGGAGACTTTGAATTTATTCCATTTTGTGTATGTTGAGTCGCGGTTCTGATATGATCTTGTTTTTGTGTTTCAGTTGCTGCTAGGAGGGTCTTTTTGTTGCAGAAACGAATTATTCGATGTATGTTGTGTGTGCGTTCATGTACGTCCTACAGAGCACTATTTAAATAACCGAGTATTTTACCCTTGGCTTCCCTATATTTATATTTGAAATAATAATGTTTGTGAAAAATAACGGAAACAGATTTTTTAAAGAAATTCTGACATACTCATAGTCACGATGACGTAGTAGTACGTGACCATTCACAAGAGACAAGTATTCGAATCCAATCTGGTATTAGAAAAAATCAAAAGGATAAACACTATTTCCAAATTTAAAGTAAAACTAAAACTGCACCTTTATTTTAATCATATGGGGTTATACTTACCATTGGATTGTTCATCAATAAGTTCATGCATATGTCGATGTTCTAATGCGAACGATGATAATATACATTATTATATTATTTTTTGATCATATCGTTTAGTCACCTTAATGACGACGTAGCAGATCCTTGTCAAAGGCAGATGTTTGGGCACGGTTAACTTCATTAAACCAGTATTTGATGGTAGTTATTGAAGGTGGTTCTTATAAACTACATCCAACTTCTCCTTGACTTGTGTGTGTTCACGTTTCCCCATCTGAAGAGAATATTGAATCACTGACCGGAGAAAGAATAATATCTTTTTTTATGATTCCACATGTACATAAGCATGCTCACTTTGGACAGGTAACATTATTCGATAAATTTTTCCATCGAAATTTTTACATCGACTAACTACGTAAATAGTCGATGCAGATTTTGACTTCCAAACACGGGTTCTTTCCATACCATCCTTGTATTATTTATTAATTTTAAGTTTATTTTATAAAATAATTTTCAAATTTCAAAGTAGTTGATCAAAAATGATAATTTCTTTCGTAGTAGTTTTCCAAAATAAATAAAACGATAAAAATTCTTTCCAAACACCAGTCTCGCGCAAATTGGCAAACCTGCATATCAACATATTTCTGATAGATATAGCGTTTTCTGTGAAAATAATTACAAACCATTCACCCATCCTTATGCACTCATAAGTGCATAATTGCTACTGAGGATACTCATGAAAAAGAATATATATATATATATATATATATATATATATATATATATATATATATATATATATATATATATATACATATATATATATAATCAGCGGCGATTGACATCGTTGAGCTATTTATAGCACAATTAACGAGAGCGAAAGTGCATTAGTTGCTGCAAACTTATGCATGACCGTAATGCGACATACATATAAAATCTACATATACAAGTGCATATGTATACTATATTGCTGAGCGGAATCTGGAAACAGTAACACAACATATTCCCATGTAACTGTAGGAGATTGTCTAGAACTAAGGGTATTTCTCATCATTAGAACAGTATAATTTTGTCATTCGACTTCATTTGAAACAATCTGCAGGTGAGAATTTTCTGTGAACTGCAAAGATGTATGCGTGGATATTTATACAATGCAGATGTATATTCGAAAGTGCATACATAGTACGTGTATGTGTGTTCACTCTTCCTTCATTAACATTATTCAGTTGAAATACAACTTTCAGGTATCAAACTATTTTATAGGAGGATGTACTTGCTAATGTAACACACCCATTCATACTACTGATCATATATATTATGTTTAACAAGCAATCGCTTTTTTTTATTTTTATTACAGTTACTCGGTGAATTATATTGGTGGCAATTAGTATCAGAAGAACTTAACCTTTTTTCTTAATTTTTCTTTCTGTTCTGTAATTTTGAAGTGGTTTCTACACAAACCACTAACAAGGAAATATAGATAAGTGTATAATAATAATGATATTCATGCAATCTGTATCTATACCAAAGAGATATATGTTTTTATATACATAAAACATATATATCATAAACAGAAAATACAAGTTACAAGACATCAATTGGCAAACTCCAGCTAATGCTGATATAAATTAACCCAAGGAAAAAAAGCACAGAATGAAATGAAGTTGGTGAGTAGACATTATAATTAGCATCAGAAATGTTGCAACTAATATTATAGCTACAAGAAAGGCACACCAAAAGCAAAAGAAAATACGTAGTTTACAATCAAAAAGTAGCTTTAAGTTTATATTCAAAAGACTAACCCGTACGTATACGAGAGCAGATTGGAGGATTTTAGCAAAATGCTACTTAATGAAGTCCTGAATACTTGAAAAGCAGAGACTTTGAACGCGGTGTATTAGAGTTACATATTTACCGTATGTACCGTATAATATTTTAAATAGTCTCTTTGTTATAACCTACTAAACTACCGTATAACAAAGAGACTATTTAAACAGCGACAAGCGGTGTGAGCAAATCTCTTTACTTCAGGGAGAACACACCTGTCCGGAAAGTGATTCTTATATATGTAGGTAAAATGGTACCTTCCGCGAGATCTTGTAAAAGAGGGGAGAGGTGCGAAAAAATCTGTGCCTACCCTACCTCTGATCTAATATCTCACGGTTTTAATTGAAACTTTGTATTAGTATATTTAACAAATTTTGTAAGTATTTTCTAAGCGTGCTTAGAAAATGCTGGAACTTAACGCACCTTATTATTCGATTCCTGAAGTAAGCATGGTCTAAGTGATGTGCAAACTCATGATTAGAGAGGACAAAGGCGGATGTAATTATTACTTTTTTGCAGAGACTACACAGACTCGTGTTTTGTCGTCTCTCGGGGACAACAGTAGACAACATGCATGCATTCTCATGAGGCGAATAGATACGAGCCTATCTAGTCGTAAAATTACCGAGCTGCACCCACTTACGAAATTATTTAAAATCTGTTCGTGTACTTTTAGAAAATAAAATTAAGGCTGAACTGAGTGCTTGTGTGCGGATGAAACAACTGTTAGCAAAAAAAGATCTGTATTTAATGTTATGGTGCGTAAAATGGAACCAAATCAATCGTCATCCTCAATTTTATTGGTTACTAGGCTACTTGGCTATTAGGTAGGATACAAAAGAAAAACTTTCGACTAAGTACACCGATATAAAAAGAGATTATGTTGGACAATAAGATGAATTTTGTCCATAAAAAAATATTGTTTTCTTACCAAAGCCAAGTAGAAGCGTCCTACCAAAAGGAAGACGAACTTCTCTTTGTTTTCCTTAAAAAATATTGGTATTCCATCGCCCCTGATAACTTTTCTCCATTTCTTTAATATTCTGGTAGACTTGCTCAGCCTGCTCTTCATTGATACTAATTCATTGATACTAAGGTTAGATTCCTTGCCCTTGAGCAGTGCCCTTTGAAGAGGGTCGAGGAACTGTACCCGCGTTTTTGTCGCTGTTTTTAAGACGTCAGGTGGGCGTATCTCTTAGCACTAGATAACGCTAACACCTGGAAAGAAGGTGTATAGCAACATTATTTGGGTTATTGATCCTAGATATTTTTTGACGTGAAAATAAATATATCTAAAAATTGAACGCATTAACTCTAAAATAAGGAAATCAAGCAAAAAATAACAACAAATTCTACCGACAGTCCAAGTCAAATTCAGCTAAAAGAGAAAGTCTAAGGTATTTTTGTTGTTTCTCATTTACTTTATCCTTGACAGACTAAATGAGAAACAAAAATGGATCAACATGCATCCCAGAGTATTCATCGGCGAATCCGTTAATTGCCTAAACTTGTATTCCGTTCCTCATTTAATTAGTTATATGCTAGGGGGAATTCAAGCTGATGCTGACGTAATTATTTCGCAAACCCGCCCATAAACAAATACTACACTCTATATTTGGATCATTTAAATACGCTCGCAATTGTAAATAACAATTGTTTGAGTTGTCGAGCTGTAGGAAAACATTCTGTTACGAATAATCTGAGCAATCAATTTTACTAGGCGTCCAATTTGAGGTGATATGTACTCACAGGAAGAATTATATGTTGTAGCAGACCCTTCTAGCAGATGGGTGAAATGCATATTTTGTATTCGTAAATGAACTTAGGTAAAATTAAACTTTCATTACCAAAAAAAAAAAAAAACAAAAGTATCGGCACATTCCCCACGACAATTTAGGACAGCTGTTTCCAGGACACGTGGATGATCGTTTTCAACCGTAGACCGAATGATGTTTTAGGAAAGATCTATAATTCTAATACGCCTATTCTATTCTTACTGCTGAGAAAAATATTATTTACAAGTACCTACTTTCATCGCCTACGTGCCTTAGAATTAAGACATGCGAAAAATACAGAAAAATAATCGAAAGAGTTTCTTATCGTTCCACTACGAAACATTTTGTCTATTTTTCTGTATTTTTCGCATGTTTTAGTTTTAGTGTATATAGGCGACAAACGTAGGTACTTGGAAATAATATTTTTCTTGAGTGTAGGAATAGAACAGACACATTAGAATTAGTAAAGTAGATAGTTTGCCCAAAGGTTAATTAAAAATGTGAGAACGTTGCGAGCCTATGTTTGGTCAAATGTGTAAAATGTTCACATTTCAGAACCGGGATTGAAATTGGAAATTTTACTCATGGATCCAACCAGCTTCTTGCGTCGGGTTGCAATATTTACTGAATTCTTTTACATATCGGTACGCAAAGCTACAAAGTTGCTGAAGTTTCAACCATGAAATGAAGGCATTGCAAAACTTAGTAAGGCAAATTACGATCGGGAACTAGAATTTTGTGAAAAACGTAGATGATTAGTGCAATCAGTACATATCTATGGACTAGACACCAGGCTGTCCCTTCTTCTTCTGGAATCGTGAAATTTCGCCTATTGTGTAAATCGTTAAAAGGTCAAATATTGTGGGGACTTGAGGAAGACTCATAGAATGTTCCTGAAAAATATTTTGGTATACACAAGATGATAGATGTATTGAATCAAGTTTTATTTTACACCAGTTTCAGTTTTCTTAGAAACTTCAGATGCCTATGTCTAATAGATTTTGAAATTAAACCTTTGCCTTCAATTCAAAAAAATCAGAAGTTCGAATATATTTTGGCGTTGATTTTCGTTGTATATTTTCTAATGTTTTTGTACAGTGAGGCATATGCCTAACATTGAAAGTAAAAGAGATATTTGTAATTATACACGAATCTTGTACTTGAGTATTACATCCAAGAAGTTTCTAGTATTAGTACTGTTCGGTGACCACGACAGCTGACTGTCTGTACTGAGTGGATAATATGAGTATTTTAATCATACATTTTGCACTAAATTGTACATTGGTAACTTTTAATCCATTTTAAATGGATTTTTAAGGATAAATGGCAGTTTTCTGATTTTATTCCTAGGAAACCTGTCTCTCTATTCTTCCTTTTATTATTATTAAATTTAAAATCGAACCAAAGAAAAGTGAAAGTAAGTAGAATTTAAATGCACTATGAATAAATTTTCGTTGTTGTTTTATTGCAATAACTAATAGCTATCTACCTATTTATCCATCTACACTGAACGCTCGAAATTCCCTCTTTCTATCTGAATTCATTTGTTCTGCACTTTTGTTAGTACCCTAACAATAAGTGTTGCACTCTGCAATGCCTGCGTTATCCTTGTCTCCATTCATAAATAGAGAGGAAAAAGGCAGATGAAATTGCAGCGACTAGAGAGACTTGTGTCTATTTGCCTCATAAGAACGGGTTCGTGTTGCCTACTGGTTTCCCCGAGAGTCGACAAAACACGAGTCTATTTAGTCGCTGCAAAAATGTAATAATTCCACCTGTCTTTGTCATCTCGTCGTATCAACTCTTTTTCAAATAATTCACTTTCTAAGTAATTACTTATACTTTTTAATTAACAGTTAAGAATAGTAATACCAGCATGTTTTGTTTACTGTTATCATGATAACTAAAGAATACTAATACAAGGAAGCACTTGAATGCAATATTCAAATGGAGGAATATACATATGCATCATTATACAAAAACGTTAGATATATTTTCAATACGGTGGGTACAGGACAAATATACAGTGTTATTTAAAAAGTTACGTTGCAGATGTTTGAGTTTGGTGTTCAATATCGAACACTTTGTAGATTTCGACGGCGATCTATTGCAATATCTAGATACAAATAGGTAAGTAATTTAATCTTAAAAATTTAGGCTAAAATGCATTTTGCATTTTGATTTTTTTAAATTGATCTGATTGAGGACAAAATTATAAATATCTCGAAACAATATTGTTCAAAATGACTACTTCGATGCAATACACGTTTCAAATCGCTACCTCTGCAACCATATTTATTATAACGGAATTCCATGTACCCAAAAAATCGCTTAAGTACGGAAGTGGAGTAAAGAAACATAATCTCTTTCAAATACCTCTACAAAAAGAAATTCAATGGGTTTTTATCTGGCAACTGATTTGATCTTTCATTAGGGTCGTTAGTACCATCCATCTATTGGAATATGCTTCGTTCAACTAACACAAATCATCACAAACAACAAGTTATGAGGCGAAAAGCCATCCTATTATCATCGCAAATCGTTGTGGTCTGCTAATGGAATATCTTCCAATAACTCGAGAAGGTCACTATGTAAGAAATTTAAGTAAAGTTGCCCCTGTCAAAGTCTCTTCAAAGTTGTATGGACCAATAATACGTCCATTAAATAATCCGCACCAAACGACGCCCCAAACTAACTGAAAATCAGTGTGCTAAAGACGCATGTACACACACAAAGAAAAAATGTAAATCAAGGTTATTAGGATCATTTCAAGTACAAGACAAGTTTATATATAGGAGCATAGATGTTATAGGTAGAGAGAACAAAGGCAAATGAATTTATTACTTTTTTGCAGAGACTAGATAGACTCGTGTTTTGTTGACTCGGGGACACCAGTAGGCAACATGAATGCATTCTCATGAGGCGATTAGACACGTGTCTATCTAGTCTCTGCAAAATCTCTAGTTATAAGATTATCCTATGAATATGCTATTATTACAATCTAAGTATCAGATATTGTTAATTGTATTCTCAGATATAAATGTTTTAAAACAAGCTAACAGTATTCTTGGATAAAGTAAAACATGAAGCAGTTATTTTCATCAAATCAAATATATACAAGATATATCTTGACGATATCTTGTGTTTGAGGTAAGCATATCGAAAACTCAAACTAAATGTTAAGAGATTTCATAATGAGACCACGATGTTTTTAAAAGATTCTCCAGTTAAATAAAAATATAATCTTTATAAATCTAAATATAATCTTAGATGGAATTTATTTTTTGAATGATTTGAATTGGCAATTGGATATAAAAAATAAAACATACAAATTCTAAAAAGGATTTATTTTATCTGCGATAAAATAAATTCGCGACGTCGCATATCTAACAATAAGATAAATATGTAATTCTAGAAACATTTGCAGAGTAAAATTATTTATGTGTGTATTTATTTATATTTCTGTAGCATATAAACATGAAGCATAAAGCATATAAAATTGAAACAAGAACAAGCAGTAACTTCTTCTGTACACCTCCCTAAAGCAAGAAGTACAGGAATTTCTATATCGAATCACTTCCCTCACTAAATGTCTTATGAAAAATTCACAGTTTCCTATTTTTAAGGTTGGTCAAGTAATGTATTAAGCTTAGTGGAATCTTTTTCGTTATAATAAAATCACCAATTCTATTGATCTCTTTATTTCTAACACTTAGTATTAAATCGACTACATCTAAACCTTAAACTTACTGTACATAATAACGAGCTCGCTTATTTGGGAGTTACCTATTGATTCTACAGGAGCTAATCATCGACAAGCTTCTCTTTTCCCAATATCTAGGCCCCTCTTAAAGACCCCACCCATAGTGTTCTACAAAAACGGTCAAGTTAGTTCATATCGTTTTGTAATTGATTTTGTGTTGCGAAAAGTTATTGCGGAGGTGTTTATCCCTAACGACCCCAAAATATAATTTTACAATTTAAGTTGACACACTTTCCTTCATAATTGTCGTAACGTTAAAATGCATTTATGAAATTACTAAATAATTAAAACAGGAATTAAGATTGCAATATGGACTGATCTAACAAAATCATATGTGTATTAAAAAAAATAAAAAAGACAGATATGTGTATAGAATAAAAGACATCACGAACAATTATTATTACATTATACTGTTTCAATCCAAAATTAGAATTATTTAAATCCACTAAAATAAGTCCTCATCGACTCTATAAAATGAATATTTATGAATAAGACTTTAATAGTTGCTTAAATAAGCTAAAGCTACTAATCATTCTAATATTTTTATTTTTAAATTTTCACATTCATATAAAGTTGTTTTGTAAACCGGCACACTTATGTATTGCTATATTCATCAGTATTTGTAATAAAGCGATTTTCGTTGGGTTTACAAAATGTGAATAGTCTATGCAAATACATTTACCACAAAGGTAAGACGTTCAATTACTTCATTTTAGTCGGCAAGAAGTCATGGAGGATGCGCCTACAGTACACCTCCTTTTTATATATATGGAGTCTCCTTGTATAACTAGTCGAACCCTAAAAAATGACTTCATATCTCAATCTAGATTCCACGTAGGAAAAATAAAACATACACAAAGCACCAAAATCGATGTTGGTTCTCAATTTCCTAATTTCGTAATATGCTGAGCATAATTTACTTATAATGTTGTTCGAATTTAAGTTGACTATCCAAGAACCCCAACGTGCCTACCAGTGAGAATATACTTACTATCATGTCAATGATTATTGATTTACTTACTCCCATCTCCTGCCACAGTTCTAGGCTGAACTATGTGGATTGCGTCCAGTAGAAGCCCATACATTTATTTATATTTCTTCTGTTCTAACCGATAACATCAGAGGCAGCGGGTCCGTGAGGCTGCAATGTCTCGCACCTTTCCTGATATATCTTTTAAAAATTCAACTGAATTCATAACCAAACTATTTAGATTTATATTTCGTAGTCAACGCGAAAATATTCCGCGGTTACTTATTTATCCCGTGGTCAACATTGTGAAATGAAGTGTACCTTATACAGCGTACAAGAGTTTGAAATGAAATATTTGGCATGCATTGAAATCGCGGCCATGGCGGCTATGGCAACGGCCTGACTCATGATCAAATAACCAATCACAGTATAGTCGGTATATACATATTTGAGGCACACGATTTACGCGTTTTATTACGTGTATAACAATATGTGTGTAATTTTAAAAAGTGATTAACAAACTTCCTCTAGAAGAAAAAATTAAATCGTGAAAATTAGGTTGGCGATAAGCTCAACTAAAATTGGAAAAAATTTGAACAAATAACTGGAAAAAGTTGAAAATAAATGGATATGTAAAAGCGAAAATTGAAATTTGTTATTATTTTTTTGTTGTTCTATATACTGCGTTTGAATCATTAGATTAGGCTAAAGCTGGCGTGAAAGATTTTTATTATTTAACCACTAAAATAAAAAAAGGTGAAGAATCTCGTCAGCCAATTAATGTTTGTAAGAAACGATGCTAAATACAAGATTTTACCACATTTTTTACAATCGCGCCCCCCTTGGTCAAAAGATCACGTACTGCCACTATGTTACATGATGGAAATCTTTTAAATTTGATGGAAATGGTATAAGAAGTCGCTCTTCAGAAGGTGTTGGTTTAGTCAAGTTTCTTAAGGAGTGGGTTTAAGCAGTGGATTTAAGAAGTATATATTTTAGGAGTATCTTTACAAGTAAGATATCGCTTGTAACATTGAATCTGGAACACCCATATATCGAATATCATCCTTAAATATTATTTCTGAGTTTGGCCTAAGTTAAATATGTGCATGAAGTAATAGAGAGCAACATCAGATAATTGTGGACACCTAGGAAATTGCACGTACATCTGTTTCTATCAGAGCTACTACAACTACATACTGAGTATGAACTACGACCCAATCAAGAAAAAGAACCATTAGGTAACACCTATTGTCTGCCGGATTTAATTTAAATCTCTTCTTTCCTGAAGTATTGAACTCATTTCGCACAAGTTCTCGTTGTTGAAGGACATTTGTATACAATGGAACGGTTTTAGCAATTTAACAAGATTAATATTTACGAGCAGATGAAAGAATGAGAAAAACGAATCAATTCAGCACGAATACAATAAAAGATGAAATCGTCTTCCGGATACCCCCTTTATAATTCTGACACCATTATCGAACGTTCTAGTTGGAAAGTACTCCTTGGTCAGATGGTATTCACCGGTGCAGTATTTTGAAGTGAAATGCAGAATTGATTTCGTTAACTTCGAGCGAGGTGGAGTATAAAGCCGATGCTCTGAAATATTCTTCATTCGTATTCATAATAGGAATATTACGTGAATGATTTTAATAGGAATTTAATAAACCTTTCTTGGGCGTGTCTATACTAAAATTTAACAAGAAACAAAGTTATTTTTACCTTTTTTTTTGAAAAATGCTATAATTGTTGCTTTGTTAATGAAGCAGCTCGCAATTAAATATATTTAAGTCTTTTCAACTTTTTATTTCAAATAAATTGCTATATTTTTCCAATTATTTTGATAGTCACTTCGTTAAATATTTTTGGCTGCTTAGCAAATTTTGTTAAAACTTTACAGATGCTAACGTTTTAAGACCTATCCTGGAAACGTATGGAGTACCGTGAGTTACACTTTTTCTATAGATTTAGAGACTAACACCATCTAGTTTCAAGGTGATTAGTGTAAAAATATATGCAGGGTGTTAAATAGGTCGTGTAACATTCTTCAAAATTCAACGTTTCCTTTGTAATTTTCTAAATAGAACCTATATTTTTTGATATAATCAGCAATTTTCTTGTAAACTTACTGAAATAGGACCAATAAGATAAGATAGATTTATATTTTGGTATTTTCGATTCTATGATTTTAAAACAAATTTAATTTCATCTGATTTCATGATTTTAAAACTACTATGTAACCAAATGTCAAATAGCAAATGGTGCTTTTTGATATTACGTGCATATTAATCGTAAACTTACTACACTATAACCAAAAACAAAATTTGACATTGTTAATTTTTTTTCCCGTACATTTTAAGCTAGTATGTATTAAAAGCAAATAAGTCTCTTAGACTTGGTTTTAAAATTATAAGATAACAAAAGTCAAACAATTTGCCGCTGTTCAATTGTTCCATATATGGAAATTCTTTAGATTAATTGTAATACATCATTATTAATTTCAGCTTCTAAAAAATAGTTTAGATATTTTTTATAATAAAGTAATCTTAATTCACTAGATTCTCAAATATGCCTCCATTCCATTCATTTGTATATTCTTAACCTTCTTTCTATGGTCTGTCTTACATTTTGAATTATGTTTACTTTGTTTAATAGAAAAAAAGGGGTTAATTATTTTTGGGGATTTTTGTCACAAGGAGTGGGATCCGGTGATCGGAATGGCCAAATTATTAGGGTTTCTCTCCCAATGCACCTATTATCCTTGATCTCTGTAATAGCTTTTTCATGATCTGCAAAATTCAAACTCCAACTCATATCAGAGGTATCACAGCTACTTGTTTGGATATTTTTATAGTTAATCTGCCTAATGATATGTATGATTCTTGTTGTATTGATAACGACTTATCTGATCATTTTTCTCAATTATTCAACCTTTACATACAAAAATTATAGTAACTATATATTTATATTATTATATATTATATTAAGCCCAGATATTGTATAAATACTCTACATTTGTTTAGAAGGTATCTATAGGAAGAGTCTTGACTTTCAGTTTACGAGAGTTTATATCCTAGCGAAGCTTTCCAAAATTTTATAACTGCTTTTAACTAGTACTTAGACAAGTGCTTCCCGCTAATTAGATGCGAGAAAGATAGCCGTAAATCTTGGGCTGCGTCTAATATTGTACAAATAGAAAATAACATGCAGTTTTTAAGGGATCTTAGCTAAATATCCGACATTAAAACTTAATTATCTCGAACATGAAAAATTTTACAAAGAAATGGTCGTTACAACAAAGAAACAAAACACTGACAACTTTATTTTATAATCTCAAAACAAAACTAAAGCAATTTGGTCAATTATGCGTAATAATAGACAGAACTACGCAAGTGACAAGAAGTTGCCAGCTAATTTTTCCAGCGTGTCTGAATTATGTAATGCTTTCATTCGGCACTTTTTAAATCTTGCTAGTATTATTGTTTCGATCAGTAACTACTCTTCTGTTGATTTTAGTTTTATTAATACGAATTTAAAACATATTAACCATTCCTTTTTTAATCATCCTATAGTTGAAAGTGATACCTCCGAAGCGATCTTGAAATTACGTTCATCGCATAGTGCTGGAAATGATGAAGACGATTCTTTATGTAAAGCGTTATCTTTTAAATATCAATTTCTATGCCATTAATGATTAATGACAAATGACTTAAAGAAAAATATGTAATGGCTTATATGTTTACTGGTATGTATATGTAATGTACTTCCTTTATTGATTCCTTGTATCTGTGATGCGTTTCGTTAGTATCTGTTAAATTACTATTCCAAATAAATGTGTAATATCGTTATTATTATTATTATGTTTTATTAAGATGCATTCTTGAAAGGGCATCGTAATGTATGTGTGAGCCATCATGTTGATATCATGACCACGTAACCTCATGGGTAACCTGGTAGGGCTTTCAAGAGTTTTGGTAAACCGTTTCATAGTTTTTATCAATTTCACAATTTAAATTACTTTTGAAGCAGACATTCATAATACATAAGTGTCTTTTCAAAATCAGTTTACAATTACTTTTAGTGAACACTGATTTTGTGAGGTTGAAATTTATCATTCTTCTTATATTTAATGCCATGTTGTTTCGAAGTTGCCGTTATAGATATATAGGTGAGGATTTTCCAGAACAGACTGAATGATTGTTTCTTCATTATCTTCTGTAACCATAATTTTTGCTCTTCCATGTTCGTCTTCCTCTGCGATGTTCTAGGATTAGGATATTTAGCTATATACATTCTTGATGTTAGGAGTAGGGACCAAAAACAAATATCTTCTCTATAACCACGATCGAGGTTGACTCTGCATGAGGTCATTTTAATAGAAAAAAGTGTAAGAGGGTTCTTTATTCAGAAATATAAGTGCGTGAAAAATCACGCACATTAGCCCAGAACTATAATAACACAAAATTAAAATTATTTCAACTGTACTATATAATTTAAGCAATTAATCTGTGGTGTCCTTTATTATATTAAATTATATCGACAGCAATATGTTATCTTTAACATTACGATACGCCCGATTTTGTCAAGTTGTGAACTACATTAGTTTAGAAAAATAAGCTATAACGCTATTGTATCAGTTACTGTTATTATGGTAGCTATCGTTTTGATTTAAATGTCCTACACCGAAGTCTAGTCGCAATTTTATATCACTTACACTTAAGGCATTCTCTCGCAACCGGAACGTGATGCCTATTTTATGTAAATAGCTTTGTACTTGGTAATGTGTACATTGAAAATAAAGATAAAACCGGAACCAGACAGACCAGAACTCGCGTTTTATATAATACTGCAATAACATATCGGGAGTTGCATAGTGTGTTTAATACACATGGCATAGTTTCCGTGTCGGCTTGGTCTAGTAAGTATACGGAATTGAATAATCTTTCATCGATGGCGAGAGGTCATACTGCGCTGGCAGCCCATCACTGCACCAATTTCTATACGTAACCAATACGTGTCCGTACATATCGGATCCCTAGTTTGGCCGCCTGCGGTAGCAAAAGCAGGGTACATTGCATACGTACAAACGATCCAATAAGACATTGAATGCACCCAGACATCTACGTTTTGTAAAATTAGCCTCACACGCGTTCTTTTTCGTCTTTGGCATCAGAGACCACTTCTGGGACGAACACCCCAACTTCTCCTGCTTAGCTGGTAGTCGCTAGTTGAGACGGTCGTGGCGCTGTCGGCGACGCTTGTTTAAGGGTGGGGCGAGGGGACCTCCAGCTACTGCATAGCGGACTCCAGACCGACATTCGCGAGTCGTCCGTCCTCCGGTTTATACCGGAGTCAGTGTGACACCTACCGGTCAAATACATAGTACACAATATAACACATCTCATATAGATTTATTCATATACACACAGATACATCCCTGAAGAGAGGAGCCGGGCAACGCAGCGACAGCTAGCAGGAAGTACAGGGTTGTTTCCGGAGGCATGGAGGCTATGAATGGGGTTTCGGATGGCGGAGGTCCGCCGCCTCCGAGCCCACTGACGGGCTGCTATCTTTTAATCGTAATCGGCGAACCTCATTCGCAAGAACACAAGAATATCATCTTGCAGAGAATCGCTAAAGGTAGGTACTTAAATGTAATGCAAAGCAAAAAAAGAAAAATTGATATTCGGCTTGTTAAAATCAATTTTTCTTTCCTTGGAATATTCGGAAAATCTCGATTTGATTAATACATATCGACTGCTTTTGCGGGGCATGCGTTCCTCGTTTATTCTCGCTGCTGTACAACGACCATCTCGATCGGGGTGGATTTTCGCAAAAAGACGTGCAGAAGCACGCCGAAGGATCGGCCTTGATGTGCATACGTCTGGGCAGGAATTTATGATCGATGCCCGGCTTTCGCCATTTGACTATATATATGCCTGCATTGCCGGGCTACTGCCTACAGAAGAACTGTTAAAGTAATTAAATTTAATAGATCCTATTAAAATTTTATTCCGTGAGCTGGGCTAATTGAGTTTAATGCTTGTATATCATGAATATAATGAAATGATGATGCTTTTTCATTATTTAAGCGGATTCGCTTTACTTGATACGGTCTACTATAGGGGCTACGGAATACATTCCGCTGTTTGTATATGACATACTTCCGTGGTTAAATATTTTTAAATCGTAATTAGAACTTTTGCTATCACGCTAGAACAAAATTTGTCGTATTGAAATGTATTTGGGAATACACGAAATATTATTTTATCAATAATGGATTATGTAATAGTATGTCCACCATACTTTATTCTATCTTATTTGAAGACATCCAGAGAGCATCTCATATATTTTAAAGTTATCGCAATTATAGAATAAATCAAAAAGATAATCATTGTTGAGGTATCAAGATGGGATTGGACCGCTTACACCTACCTGCCCCAACGCAAAACGTTGAAATATTATTGATTTTTTGGATATGGAGACTTATAGTATTTCAACTTAGAAGTGAAATATATAAAATAATTAGGATTTATTATTAAATATTTTCAAATATTTTATCAATATAACATACATACCATGTTTTTTTGGATTTCTGGTATTAAAAAGAATTTGTAAAGAGGCGGCTTTTGCTTATTTTTTTAGATAATTGTCCTGTACTAAATAATCTTATAAGATTTTTATTCTTATTAAAGTAGAATGACTAAAATACATATACGTTCTTTAAATTTTAATAATTAAAAATTTTAGGAAATTTATACCATAATTTGGACCAATGGGGTACTAGATAAAACTAATAATTGGTTATAATTAGAATGGCAGCAATATCAAATAATAGTAATAACTTTATTGAGCATATTTAGCCCTGATAATTACTATTATAAAGATACAAGACAACGAGACGTTAAGAATAATATGCACAGCCTCAGGACTAGGTTTAGTGACTTAGAGTCTACGTTGTTGCTATACCTAATCCCGTGTAGTGTGATAGTGTGAAAATTCTAATATGTAAAAAAAAATGCCTAAAATGAATGAATTAATTACATCTCATTGGAGAGAATAACGGCGAAAAGAATGTGGACCAGTTTCAGTTTAATCCATTTATTTTATTCTACATTCAACGTTTTGACAACAGCGATAAAAACAAAACTTATTGTCGTAGCTTCCTATATAGAATAAAATAAAGAAATTAGACAAAATTATACATTTTTTTGTCTGTTTTATTCTCTTATTGATCGAAATTTCGAAGCACCGAAACTACTTTAATAAATCTCATTTGCAATGATGACGTAACTGCAAATTAATATTCTACATCTACAAGAAATACACGAGCTGATTTATTTTCGAACCCTACCATGGGGCCCTTGCTTATTATTAGAGTCAGTAACTCAACAACAAAAATAATAATAACAGAAGCGAAACAATACCTACAGATATTTCACACAACGAAGATAATCTTTGGCTTTCGTATGACCAACGATCAAGCAAGACTTGGCCGCCTAAAGAGATCTTCCTTAACATTGCCTGACTGATAGATTCCGAAGGTCGTACTGTTAATTAATATGGACGGTAGCAATAATCTAACTAAGAATCCTGGCTAAAATTGCATATTAAATTCATTGATTACTGGTTCAATGGTTATGCCAACATGCCATATGCAGTTGCCTTCTGTTATTTATTTTCTACCAACTGTAAAACAGCAACAATATATTGATAATTTCTTGTTACACGCAAAATGCAGACAAGGTTTTTACATGCATTGGATTCGTTCGTGAGATACACGAACTATATACATCATCGCATTCATCAAACCGTGATAAAATTAATGGATTGGTAAGCAACAATCGCAAATTACTACCAAAATAATGCCTGTTTCCGTAGAGCATCTTTAAAGCACCTTGCCACAGCCATTACATATTCCCCGAATTTCAACGACCCACTACCCAAATGCCATCCCAACAACTTAAAAACATCTATTTCTTTTAATAATATTTCTTTTAATATTAAATTTGAAATGTTCCCGTGTGCGTTTTGGTAAAAACATATCTTTGATGGTATTTGAGGATTTGTCTTTAGATAATGTTGTTCAGCAAGCTTGACAATTTTTTTCCAATTCCGAATTAATACATTTATCTACGCAATCCATACTTTCTTGATGAGCATAGAAATTACATTTACAATGCCGCAAAACAGCTGGATAGATAATACATAATAAAGTACCTAATGCTGATGCTTGGGGAGCACCAGAAATAACCGAAAAATGTTTGGCAGTCTGGAAAGGTGCTAGAGAATAGAAATGCTAATAGAAAAAAAATAGGTTTTTAATATTGAGCGTTATATGTTACAGGTAAGTACAAAATGTAGCAATTGCAATAATAAGTGACGTCCCCACGATGAGGGTCGAAAATAAATCAGTTTGTATAATTCAAGGTTTAGTTATTTTATAAAAACTAATCTATCAACCCACTAAATATCAGTTCTACCAACGCCATCGTTTTTAAGAAGACTCGGTGCTGGCTTCGATAAACTTAGCTATAATGCAGGCGTGTTACTATTTCCGTATTCGCTCCTATGCGTTCTATGTACTCATACAGAAAACCACAAGTAACTCATAAAACATGCTTAATTTTAGATCCCGCTTTGACATAAACGATGCTATGTTTGTAGGATTGATTTAGTACTGGGTCTATTTTTATGGCAGTTCCTTTTAATGTCATTCGAGACCTTAGGACTATGCGATGTCTGCGTTAAAAATGGATCATTCCTTAAACACACTAAACTGTGACTTGTACCACTGAATTGTTCATTTTTCGGAATATAAATACATGCTGTGCTCTCACTTTAGGTAGGAAATTTCGTTACATTGAGTAATAGTGCATTCAACTGACAATGTTTAAATGAGAAAATTTGTTATTCCAACATTTTTTGTATTTAAAGGTACATATAACAAATAATAATATATTGACTTTCGCTTAAGCTCCGTAAATTGTTAGTTACAAGGGATGGTCCCGAATCGGAAAATTCAAAAAAGTATGAAACTCTGAGAAACTTGTAGAGCATATATAAACACTATATGAGTATGTATTTATTACACAATTATATTTTTCTGCTAATATTCACTGAGTGAAAATTCTGAACTTTTTTACGTATAAAGTAGATGTACTACATATAATAAAAACATATGCGTATAAAATTTGTTTTTAATTGCATTTATTTTTAACAGACCAAACTAATACAATAAATTGAAATTAAAAACAAGTTTTTATATTTGTTTTTATTATATGTATGTATACCTACTGTATATATGAAAACGTCCTGATCAACTGAAACAGTATATGCAACATAGTCGGTATTTTATAACTTTCATTATAAATATATCGACTTTGACGCATAATTTTCTTTTCTTGGCCGAATTCATTACAGCTTCATAAAGTTCATTGCAAAACTTGCTCTCTTACCATTAGTGGGTTATATGCGTAGAAGGAGTGGAAAATTTCCAAACTTCACCCATTCAGAGTGAATGTTGTCAGAGAAATAAAATTGAGTAAAATACTCTCTTATATGTGCTCCACATGTTGCCAAGTTTTCATAATTTTTTTGAATTTTCGGTTTCAGTGTATGAAGAAAAAATATATTTCTGTACTTGCTGTAGGTAGATTAATGCTAAAACAGTATCTAAAAATATTTCATTGATATATTTTCAAAAACAAAGCAACGCAAAGAAGTTTTCTACTTCGCACTTCATGTTACGTTCATTTCTTAATATTTACGGAAGCGTACACATGTCAAAATGCTCTAAATCACACCATAATGATGTAACTAGCTTAGGCATCTCCAAAGTTGGTTATATATGCTACATTGTTACTGTTTTTGGAAGAAAATTGTGTTAGAATATCTTGAATATCATTGAATGCGAAACTTTTTTGTCTTTGAAAAAAAAGGAAAAATGCTGTTGTGTTAAAGAAAAATATGTGTTCACACTTTAGGCTTTTAAAAGTTTAATGGTAACTATCCAACACGCAATGTGCTTTCGAAAAATGAATTGAGATACTAATTCTGTCCTACGCGGCCAACAGTTCTGCAAAACTTCAATTCCCAAAAAATGCCGTCGCCGTTTCGTCAAATAAACCTTTATATTGAACTGGGAATTCAAAAATGTAATAATATTGTTGGTAGTATTATACTTAAAATAACAAAGTTAGCCGATACTTCCGGCACAACCAAAAATATATTAGTTCAATAGTACACGTAGGCTTTAATATATTGCCAAGCGTTCAATGTGTACTCTTTCATATATCAAGTGACGCAGTTCCTTGAGGAACTGCATTGTATATATAAAGTGTAGGTGCACATTAGCTTCCTGGGGTTTTGGAAGCCTTACGCGCCTAAGGGGGAATGTTGCATATCTGGTTAAGTTTTTATAGGTATCTTGATTCTTCGTCATTCAAATTTTATTTGATTCAGTGCTTCCTATTTTTTTAGTTCCGTATCAAAAATGTTTTTGCACGTATTAGATACCACGAAATAGCTGCGAAATTTGATTCGTGCTTTTAGTAGAATATCCAGGATATTTATTCGGAATCTAATGAAGAAATTAATGTAGATATTGTTGATAAGTATTTTCATCTACCCTCTGCCCTAAATTTCTTTTTTAGTAAATTAAATATAAAGTTACTCAGAAGTTACAATACACAGAGTGCTGGCACGAAATCCTGTAAACTTTTGTTTCCGTGAGATTGCCCATTCTGTTGAAAATTATCATGATTTTGCTACATGCGACCCGCAATGCATAAATTATTATGCCTTGCCCAGCTTTCATAAAGATCCATAAAAATATATCACTTTGAGATTCTTGATGACCATAACATGAGACCTGCTCATTGTAGTCATCTACCAAGAGACACTATATCTAATTATATACACACATAAACCCCAAGTTGCGTAAAATACCATAAGTATATCATTCAATAGGTTAGCAAATGCAAGCACTAAGCTTGGCAGCGATAACAATTACGCACTATTCGTCCTGAATGTGTCAGTGTACGATCAATAGTGCTCTACCACTAAATATTACCGACTGAAACCCGTTTTGCACAATTATTATTAAGTCTACGCGCAATTTCCCGAACATTTCATGTAGCTCTATATTCTGGTCACATTTGAAGGGGTTAATTATTTGTAAGGTGCACGTTGTCGTTTGTGAAACATTTCCCACGATTACTTGAAACATACACTATTGACCCAAATTGGTGGATTGGTAAGTTACCAGAATTGTTTTTAGATTCGATTTTATTTTATTAGGCGAATATTGGGAATGTTAATTAATAAAATATAACCAAAAATAAGTGTTGCAAAACGTTTTCACGTTGATTAGACGTTGCGAATGCATATCTAGGTAGTCCGCACGACCTTCTTTCTATTATCAGAATAAAATAAATATTAGCCTTTGACCACGTCTGTTTATTCGTCAATGGAGGTTAAAGTGGTAGAACAAATTGATATTTTTCTTTACATAATAATTTTAATAATTCTAATAGTTGCGCACAGGTATCTATACCAACTTGTGTTTATAAAATACCAAGAACAATAGAGTTTAAGACGTTGACATATACTCTCAATGAAAAAGCGCAATCGATTCTCGTGCAGTTTCTAGAAGAGTATACTTAAAGATTTACCCAAACGAAGTAATAAAATACGATCACTACGACTACACGTCAAAATCAAAATCAAAATCAAAATCACAATCAAAAGTACGTTATCTAAAGCCGAGCTTAGAACTTATACTTATATATTTACAATCTGAAAATTGAAAATCTCCCAAGGAAATATACAAGTACCTTCTTCTTACAGAGCTTTATTCAGTTGCATTACAGACTTGAAAGCATACTTATGCTTGCGCCATTGTATCTCGGATAAATTACGTATTAAAGACTTCTGGAAAGGAACCCTTTTTATTGTAGCTTTATCGTAGTTTTATCGAGGTAATCTAAGAAATAGCATTTTAGCATTGATCAATATAGCCTTTATTTAATTACTGTGATGGAATTAGAAAATTACTGGAACAAATTGCCCCCGGAGAAAATGAAGGCACCGAATGTTTTGTTCAGTTCTCTTTCTTGTTCGAATGTTGGTAATTAGCGGATAGTCACTAAGATCACTTAGGGAATTAACGACGTAACAGACGCTGGAGTAGCAATAATATCGTCAGACGTTATATCTTGTTAAAGAGAAAACCTTTTATTGCATTAATTAATAGGAAAGAGGATCGTTAGTAGCAGTTATGAATTATGAAGGTTCTGACTTTTGACATTTGCGATATGTTGAAATCAACAATACTTTTTATTATGTTACTGCTTCATATCATAGCAATTGACAAAAACATTGAATTAGTAAGAATAATATGCAGCTAAGAGCAACATGCAGTTAATTTATTAATTATTTCGCAGATGCCTTGAAATAAGCGACTACTATCTTGACTTATGGCGCAGGAAAATGTTTTCAAGTAGCTACAATTAAACCTATACCCTGTGGTTACGGGGGTGCGTTTCGAATGAAATGAGAGTAGCCAGAAATATGACACAAAAAATGGTTTCTTCTTATGGTGAACGTTGTTGTTTACAACATTTTTCAATTTTGCAATTAGGTAATAGGTCGCTGAGACTCGGATCCGGATTGCAGAGTGCAGTTAGCTTTCCTCGTCTTTCCTTTTTAGTAAATTTCTGCAGATACTTTCGGATTGTAGCGTAGTGTTCTGCTATGGTTAGGCTCATTTGCCTGTAACCGATAGAAGGGTAACTCCACTAACATTAACTGTGGCCATGAGTTTCCTAGTTGACAGCGGCGACTTGAACAACATCCTTGGACTCGGGCTGATATCAGTGAAGTCAAGTTTAGCCTAAC
Organism: Oryctes rhinoceros; assembly: GCA_020654165.1. Taxonomy (NCBI): domain Eukaryota; kingdom Metazoa; phylum Arthropoda; class Insecta; order Coleoptera; family Scarabaeidae; genus Oryctes; species Oryctes rhinoceros. The sequence goes on from JAIOKQ010001013.1 coordinate 1,401,616, forward strand.
AATATGATCTAATACTTCGTACACGGCGTTGTTGCAGAGGTTCAAAAACTACGAATACGTGATATGTTCGCAACGGCGAAAGCATTCTTGAAACTCATCTTATACTCGCTCTTGCCATATCAAAATATTCGTGGAAAACTTTGATAATTGCCTTGCTAATTAATTTCGGGAAGGTATCTGAAAGACTTTTACACAAATATATTTATCATCAATTTAAACAAATACTTTCTGAAGATCAGCATGACTTTGTTAACCAACGCTCTATAGTAATCAACTCAGCATTGTCATTTAGTTTATTGCTAAAAACTTGGATAAGGATCAGAAGGTGGATGTTATTTACCTCCATTTTTCTAAACAAAAAGTTGAATTACATCCTTCTCAGCGTTGTATCTAACGAATAGAAGGCAATCTGTTGTACATAGATGTCCTATAAGGGAGCAATATTGGTTCTTTGCCGTTCCTGACTTCTATTAATGAGCTATGTAATTAACTTCGTTATAATGAGGTGCTTATTTGTAGCTATACACCAGAATAAATACTATACCTGATTGTATTGATCTACAAAGTCAACAAAATAGTTGACAAATTTTGTCCTTGTAAAATAATTTAATAACATTAATAACACTATAATCAAAATATAGTGCATTTGTTTTTTCCCATAAAGCCAATCCGATTATCTGTAATTATCTCTCTAATGTAACTCTGTATTTTGCTAAACCTCCGTTAGTGTCCTGGGATGTTGTTTTTACATAACATCCTCTGCACTCAAGATGGCTGGTGTTGTAACCAGAAATACTAAGCATTTCTCGCGAATCAATGGAGCCGCTTGAATACGTCGCTGTAATCTGGTCAAAAATCTATCTGTCTATTGGGAACGTCTAGCTATCTGGTATATGATGTATTATTTTGTCTTGTAATTGGTATCTTCCTTGGGCAATATTATTATAATGATCAGGTATAGGCAAGTTGTTTCTTCTGGAGACGCGAATCTTCCAGTACTGAATTGTTCCAGGACGAAAACCGGTAAAAGTAGCGCTAACGTTCAGCAGAGGATCTTAGGTTACTGTCAGGATTTTTGGCAGGCCATGTAGTCCTAAAATATCACTTATGTAAACTAGGAAGAGCTGAAGATCTATAAGATAAGTCTGTCGTCTATGCCAAGTAGATGTGATATGGAAGAATACACTCTACGCAAAACGCTAACTCACACAAGGGCACCTTGTTACAACAGATCTAATAAAGTCTTAGTGTCCAAAAGCATCTGTGCAATAATAATAATAATAATAATAATAATAATAATCCCAACTTTACTCAATTAGATCTATATTTTGAATTGAGGGAGAAATCGTTATCAACATGGTAGAATGTATTCAAGAAAAATATTCAACGAAATGCTGTTATTACGCCCAATTCCATTTCGTATTAAGCACTGAACTTCAGGAAAAAAAAAAACGATATGAAAATTAAAACGTACTGACAAAAATATGGCATATGTATAAAAGCTCATGCAAATTCCTGTGTGAAAATCACAAGTTTTAATGTAGCCGCAAAAGGCAAACGACGATTATATAGAGACCGCAAATTTAATTCCGTAGTCGTTTGGAAACGGTGTTAATTAAAGTTTCGAAAACGCCTAGTTATTGCAGTTGAATCCCCTGTTGACATTCTGCCTTTAAATACGGTCGCTACACCAGTGAGCGCACAGGCCTTAATCTCCTGGTGTCGGCGTCAATATTACACAGCTCGTATAGTTTGCTTCTAGAAGTCGAAAATTGTTCGTGCGAACAATTCACAAAATCTCAAGCAAATATAATGCGACAGCATTATATTTGCTTAGATTTTGACATTTCTGCAAGATATTCAAAGCTAATATTGAATATTCATATTTCTGTATAGCTTATTCTTGGAAGACTATTTTAGAACTGCATAGATTACCGAGAGGTATTAAGGTCAGTTTTTTTAGTTCCTCTTAGTGTTCTCTTTGCTTTCTCTTCTTTACTAAGTTACTTCTTGTGCGTTATCTACATCAAGTGTTAGCGAAGTAATTAAAAAACGTTTTGCAGTCGATTAAAAAATTAATTTTGCGTAATGATAAAAAGGAATGCACAATTTCGTTCGTGTCATTAGAAAGTTAACCGAGACTGTGTTTTGTACAGAGCTCAATCAAGCAGTACAAGAATGTATGTACGTATTATAAAATAAGCTCACTAAATTCAAAACCATTTGACTACCAATTTTATGTTTCTCTTAATATTTCTTTTCATGTAGCGACGTCATCGGCAATAATTCCCGTTTTTAATTTTGGTTTTAATTTTATTTTGATAGATAATCTAGTTATCTAAATGATATCAACATTTTAATTCTAAAAAGTACAACACATAATAATTTTGAATAAAAGTCATTTAAAAGTTGAAAAAGCAACAAAAAGGAAAGACAAATACTGTTTTTCAAGAAATTAAATGATTATTTCCTTTAAATCAAGTAATAGATCTTCCTGTAAAATAGGGAAGTTTTAGAGGTTGTATTTCAATATTTTATATATATTATTTCGGATTATACCAGAACTGGATCAAATGAAATATCTATTATTTTGCTTTAAAAAGAATACGTCCCAATTTCGTTCGATGTGCCAGTAACAATGCAAAAAACATAAGACTTTAACTCGAGGGGCCTGCTATTTAAAAAAATCGATTTTTGCTAATTTTATCGTATCCAAACTTGATTCGTAAATTTAAATGCCTGTATAGTGTTCAGCATTGCAGTTGACCGTAAGATTTTATCAAAAAAGAATTAATAATTTTGATTACATGTTAATTTTGGATATGAACTTTTGTACAGTATTCTCATTTCATTGCAGTTGTTCATATTTAGTGCCTTTGTTTCGGCAGTGTTGATATCTGTCGTTCGACGCTTCCTTGTTCAGTTTCCTGATACTACTACCACAGAGTAACTCTTCTAGATTAGGATGGAAAGTATTAGCGGTCTCCTTGATTCCTTTGTTGGCTAGTTTCATGATTCTGAATTTGGCAAGCATCTGACTGGGATGTGCAAACGCGCGAATTTCGAATTTAGCTTGATTTTTATATGATTTTATTTATTGCTATAGTAGCAGGGAATGAATAATGAAAAAGTAAAAATGTTTTGAATTATCTGCATGTTATCCTAACATAATTTGGATTGATAAATTAAACGGTTAAATTCTTGTTAAGATCATTTTGGTCAACTAGCGATATGATATATTAATATATATAGTTAATAAGAGATATGAACGTCCCGACCAATCAATGTAGTTTCTTTGTCAAGTTAATTACTGGTAACTTTGGAATTTCGGTTCATTGTGCTTAAAAATGCATGTAACAAGAAAGTTCATGTAATTAAAAGTGTATATGGGAGTGTACTTTTATCATTTGCATACTCATAACATCGCTTTTTTACTTCGATACAGCACATTTGGCCATGTGCTTCCGGTGTAAAACAATTATGCTGTTTTGTTTGGTGCTATATCTAACTACGTAAGTCACAAGTACCTTATTGCTCGGAAAAATGAATGCCTACTTAGAATGTCGATTCTTGCTTTGGGACAATGTGAAAATTTCAATTGCCGAGCATTTCACTTTATGCCAGCTTTCTTCTTTTAGTATCACGGTTTGCAAGTTTAAGGGGAATATTAATTAACATTCTTGAACGGAAGAATCCGTAGCAGCAGCGATATCTTGTGTGAAACATTTAAAAGATACGTCTCCGCAATATAATCTTTGATTAGCTAACCTTTACAGATTTCTTAAAAGCGGAATTGTAAAGTTATTGGGGTGTTACACTCAGAATTTTGGGAATTCTGTCGCAAAAAATGTGATATTCTTATACCATAATACTCCTTCAATCTTCACAGTTTCATCAAAATCTGAACTTCTGACTTGCGATGTTAATGAAATGTACTTCTCTTAGTCCTGCAAGTAGAATTTTTTTCTGCTGGATCATTATCACTAAAATATCACATATACAAACTCACTTATCTAATAATAGATAAAGGCAAAAAAGTCAAAAATAAAATACTGAAAGATGCAACAGATCAAAAGAGCTGAAACTGACTATTACTGATCTTAAGTTAAATACTGGCAAAAGGTATGACAGCAGCGCTGGTTGAACACGTATTCTGTATAAATTGTTATAAACTAGTAAAAGAAGGCTATACTTCAAAAGACCCAATACTTCAAAGCCAGGATGACGCAGACAATTATAACTTGCATTTTCTCCTTCGTGGTGTATATAATAATTAAATGTAAACTATTTGGCAGCATTATAAAAGATGATGTAATCGTATTCGACTCCTGTACATAATACCAACAATACATTGCCGAAAACAATACAAAGTAGTTAGCGTTTTCTGTTTATTTGTCAGAGATAAACTCATGTTGTTGCTGGAAGATGAAAGAGCCGGCAACAATCAAGCTATTGGTTACAGTATGTAATTTTTATTAGGAATAGGTTGTCGGTATACTAATTTTAGTGTTCAATTAATTGGTAATTACGACCAAATATTTGTGCCTTCGTAAAGCTGAATAAACCAAAATTTGCGATATGAATTTAGTCATCGTTCGGCATTCATTATGTGAATTGCGTCGAACAGTTTGTTGACGAATTTACCAATTACTCATTCCCCGAGAGGGCCGGAAGTAACGAGCTGCACGTGACCATCGTGCCAAACCGGAATTTATGAGAGGAAGAAAGCTGTTTGAGTTATTTCTCGGTGCAAATTAACGCAAAGTGCGGAGTATACTAACGGATAATTCAATTTTGTTTTTATGGAACAAATCATTTGCTTATATATACGCTACACTTCCTTTATTATTTTAATTACTTTGTATACATAAATGTTCTAAGAAAAGAAAAAATATGAATACCATATTTTTCTTAAAACATACTAATTCTACTTGCACACAAGAAAATTAATTCAATAAATCGTTCGTTGACTTCGTTTTATTAAAGCAAAAAAATATATATTAAAACAATTAACTAGAATTATTAAACTGAAACCTGTTTATCAATGTAATAAATATTCCTTTACCAACCTACTTTGTTCATTGATATAATAAACAGCTGTCTATTAAAGTGATAACCTCGTTCGTTGGACCAATTTTCATTAAAAAAAAATCATTATTAACGTATTTCTTGGTTGAATTCACGTACCTTCTTGGCTCAACGTGTGGTTGGGATTACTTTAATTGTTCAATCCGTCAAATTTCCAAATTTGGATTGGCTATACCGTATTACATAATCGAATGAACTTGCTTGAGCGAACTTTTCCAATTAACCCATAACTACCAGATATGAGTGCTTTAACTAATCTAAATTGGTTGATCTAGATATTATGATTTGTTAGATACGCAGTTCTCTACTGCAGAGTTATAAGGGTTTCACAGCATTATCACCAATGGCGTACTAATGTGATACATTAAATCTTCCGCATCATTAAGGATACATACCAATTTAGTCACAATGAATACAGTATATGTTGTTCCTGTGCCACGTTTGTTATATCTATTGTACGAGGATGATTCTGGAGATAATTTAAACTGCAGTGTATACTTGCCTTCAATAAATTTTAATACAGAGTGACATATAATTCCTAATTTGGTAGTAGTATAAAATATTAAATTTTTACAAGTTTTACAAGCTACAAATTTTGACAAGTGTCACTTGATTACAACTTAATTGTGTTAGAGCAATATTTTATTTGTTGTATAAAGTCTTAATCACAATTTTTAAACTAGACTTGTATTAATTGTAAAATATTACATGCTAACGAAGATACTCGAAATGTTGCTCTCTACCAACGAATTCTGTACTTCATATTTTCAAAAACAACAATCATATTGGGGACTAGCGTGCCAGCTATCAAATCGTTAAAATACATTCAATTCTTGAGGGAAGTTTCCTTCATTAGAACGACAAAGATATCTGCTAAATAGAACAAAATTTACTCCGTTAGTTTAAAAAAATTGACTTAATGTTGACTAAAAAAAATCAGTTCAAATTTTTTCATTTCGATAACTATCTGTTATTTTATTAAATTACATTAGAATAGAAAGCTGTCTACTTCGGGAATATAAAGACCACGTTCATTTGTATGGCAATATTTTGATTCTTTGTTATATTATTTGTTATGTCCATCTCAGTTCGGAACCTTTGATTAACACTGATGCTTTGCATCGACTGTTCGAAATCGAAACTTTCAACGTACGTGTGGAATGGGCAAATTTCCTACCAAAACTTATTTTGGTGCTTTGTCGTACGCTCCTACTTGCATCAAAATCTTACAATCGATAGTATTCAGAAAGGATCTTCCAAACAGATAATGGGTACCTTGACAGAGGCGCTGAATATTATAACATAGATACAATTTTTTGTCCCTTGACCATTGTGCATACTGCAGCGTAGAGCTTCATTATGGGATCTTAAAAGATAATCGATTCGCCAGATCTTCTATCGCAAATATACTTCACTGTACTTAGTCATCACAGTCGCTTCTTATTAATTAATTCATAATTCATATTTTTCGAATACCTAAAACGAACAGCACCTATTAACCGCATGTTTTTCTCAATTCCAATAAACTTGTTTTATTATTAAACTCAAAACTAACGATAATAGTTACATACAACGGTATTGTTCATAAACTAAGCCGACATTACACGTAGAAAGTATGACGTACGAAAGGTGTTATACGTCTAACACAGAGGCTGTCAGTTCAGTAAGACCCGTATATGCGAGACGTGACAAAATTTTCTAATATTTTCTATTAGAAATCTCGTATTGCAGCTTATTTCCTTGCTTAGGAAGAGCTTGTATGATTCGCACCTAGAATTGTACAATGTAAACAATACATTCATGTTCCTTAAAATTGCAACATAATGAATTAAGTAAATTAAACAAATGAAGCAAGCATTGCAAGCATTGTTCTTTAGTCACTGAAGTCACAGAAAATGGTAATAGAAGGTTACTCATGAGGATAGCCTGTTAGAAATTAATTTAAGAATAGAAAGTAGAATATATCTTACCTTCGTTTCTTTTTTGAGCGCAGAATGCGTAGAAATGATAAAGAAATACAGGTTATTAAAAAAAGTTTTTCCTGATTAAATATATCCATGTTTGGACTGAATTTTCCGAAGAATTGTATAATTTTTTTCACGTTTATCTATGAGTAACTATTCTTGTAGAAATTGGTGTAAACTTCTGTGGTTGCTGTTTACTTTTTTTTTTAAGTTTCCAGGTTGCAATGCTACGGACAATGAAGTGATTGTCAGCAGGATTTGATATGATGCAGCCTAGAAGGAGCTCCATTGAAGTGTCAACGCACATGACTGTTACAGCTACTCTAGCTCTTAATCCACTCTGTCGTAACCTATTCCGAATAGTTTGAGTACTCACACGAGTATTTCTGACTCTAGCCAAGTCGTTCTGCAATTGTCTCGCAGTTACATGTCTTCGACGTAATGCTTGTAGTAGTAAATAGCGGTCATCTTGGCGAGTAGAACATCTTGGACGACCTGGTACAGGTCTTCTACTGTAATTGCCTGTTTCCCTATATCTGGCTACGGCTCTAGAAACACTTGACTGATTGATGTTCATCAAATTAGCAACGTATGCTTGAGATCGTCCATCTTCGATTAAAGCAACTATAGCAGCCACTTGTTCTGAAGTTAAATTTTTCATTTTAGTTTTAAAAGCGTTGGTACAGAACTCTGACTTCGCACTTTAAAATTTGTCCGTATAGAAAGACTTTCAATAAACAACTGAACAAACCTTACACATATGCATTTTTCTAAATGTGTTCTTTTAGAAAAAAAAAGTAAAAAAGCTATGTTCCATGATTTTGTTAGTGTTTTTATAGTTCACATACACGAGGCAAACTTTTTGTGAACGTATAAAGATATCTTGGTTTATAAATGCCCTTTTATAGTTTATGCGATACTTTTTTGGCGGAGTGTATATCGTGGCTGGCGTATGTGGTTGGCTGTTTAACACTGAAGACTTAGTATGTTTCGAAAGCGTTTCAATATTATATCTAGATAAAGTCAAATGTGTAACTGAATCTTGAAAAAATGTAGGTTAAAATCTACTTGCATTTTGAATATTTTAAAGGAAACAAATATATTTGCGTTTAGGCAATTGTGATAAAAATTGCAAATATCTATGAGAAATAAACACATCAAACTCACTATGTATTGGTTTATTTTACATTTAAAAACTCAAAGCATAATAATATACACGGCGTTCCAATTAAAATAACAAATGCATGGTTGGCTAATTATCGATCAGGTTGGACAGGCGGAAATATGCGCAATTTTATAATTTCAGAAGATTGGCGCACGTGTACATAAGATTCCGTGGATCTTAAACGTGTAGTATAACTCAAAAAGTTCAATATATTATTCAGTTCGATTTCGACTTTAGTTTCATTTTAATAATATTTCAACGATGAAGTCTTTCAAGAAGGTACGTTACAGATTGAATTTTTCGCACAGAAAAATCGTTAGAAACGTCATGTAACCACATATTTCATTAATACATACCATAGCTTTCGCCGCATATGCATTTTACATTTCAATTGCGGACGTTCTTTTGAAATTGAATTCCTTTCAAAATAATATTCAGTTCCAGCTCCATGCTGGGAAATAACCGATAGCTTTGAAATTGCTGTTGAGTTATTAAAAAGTCGACTGCAGCATTTTCGCCGCTAGCGAGACGTGTATACGAAACACTTCAGGAAAAAAGACAACTCGAGGATGTCCTTGAAGGAATTAAATGTTTCTGAGTTGCCGATTAAGCGACCTACCTTCTAAGCGTTACCTTGTTCTTCTCTTTTAGCTGAAGAATCAGCTATGCGGGTTCTCGTCTTCTTGTTTCAGTCAAGTTTGCACCAAGGCGGTGATGTTGTCTCTCTCCGAATTCGGGCACAGGGTTAAGTCTCGGATATTGATCTGCGGATGGGCGCATGTGCGTCGCAGCACCATCGTATACGTATCCTTGTATGTACGTGGTTCTTCTACCCCTACTCCATAATGTATGACTTCACATACACACCTGCATTGAAAATCTCGCATGTGTTGAGAGCAATTCATCATGATTTCCGACGGAAAAAATACGAATATACGAATAGTTGGTATAAAATTTTAAGACTGCACTGTAACCTGAATTCAGAGCTTCTATTGCGCAGCCGTTGTAGCAAAGGCGATACGCCACCATATTGGAATAGAAAGAAAACTTATCAAATAAGTGGATGAGGAAGTAACATTAAGCAAACTTTAAATACCGTCTGAAGTTTCGTTTCAAAATATTCACGACAGGAATATTTTTCATACTATTAATTACACTTTCGTGTTCCTAGGTTATTTTATATGAGACATAAAATTTTGCAGAATAGTTGACTGTATAGGATAGGATTGCAAAGTGAATGAAAAGCTTTTCGCAATGTCTACAATTTAAAAAATATTGAGACTCCTGCAAATACGGTTTTAAAAATAGTGGTACACTCACTGTCACGGGAGTGCATGTCTTCCAATTTGCGTCTTTTGCCAAAAAACATAATGAAAAATTTTTCAAGAGCTATCTAAAAAACAAAAGCATGTTGAACAACAGATAATTAAAGTGTACAATTGCATTCCACTGGAAATAAAAGATTCACGGGAATGCACTTTTTAAAACACATTTATTCAGAAAAATGTCAAGAAATGCAAATATTTCAATAATTTAATAATAATAAAGTAGGAACATAGTTGTTGTATCAAACGAACCTTGAAATTAAAGTAGGACTTCAAAAATGTAATAATATGTTCATATATAATAATATATTAATAATATTCATTCGAAACAATATACGTGACAGCTACTTCCGGTATAACTGGAAGTCTTAGATTATTAAATATACTATAGTTCAATAATAATGCGGGCTATAGTATTTTACCAACTTTTCAGAATTTTTCAATTTACACACACTTCCATATATCGATCGACACAGCTCCTCACGGGGCACTCTGTATATGATATTCAACCACATTTAGACGTAACCATTGTGAAAATTATATAATATACGAGTAAAGCGGAATTACTGCTGACGGTATAGTATGCGCTGGCACATTCGATTTTTGGGTACAACATTCTAATATGGCGCCGTGCCGATTACTAACACTGTACTTATTTGTCAAGAAAAAATTCTTATGTTGATTTTTGGTATGTCCTACAGAGAATCATGTAGGTCATTGTTCATGGAAAAGAATTTATTGACCGTTCCTTGTTTATACAAATACTGCGCGGTGGTATATGTCAGGAGCACTCTGGACCAGTCCAAAATGCCTCCCAATATATACAGTACTCGCAGGGCGGACTTATATAAAATATATAAAAATCGCCTTTATATTTATTTGCGAAGATGAATTCTGCATTACCAGTAACTTTGAAAAATATTGCTGACCCAAATGCTTTCAAGAGCACAGTAAACAAGTATTTAATTTCTAAAAGCTACTACAAGGAATATTTTAATGACATTTCCGCTGGGTATTCCTAATTGCCTTAAGTCCCCTATATAGTGTTTTTTTATCTTATTTTTAATGAAATTTGACGTTATCAACACTTTTTGTGAAAGACAATAAAAAAAAGAGCACAAAGAAGATAATTCTTACATTACGATTTAATAAGTGGTGTGCAAAACAGTGCGTATTTTTAGAGACTTGTAACAATTTGTCCTTACTGGTTAACAATTTTCCATCCCCCATATTTAGGAAGCTTTTACACGATCCGTTTTCTTAAAGTATTTAACTCTTTGTTTGAGGATTCTTGAAATACAACTAACATACTGAAAAGAACCTTTTAGCAAGAAAGAATACTTTGTTTAGTAACGGTTTTACGTATTAGATTATATCGAAATATGGATAACGAATGCTGTGCACGTCCAAAATGTTTTTTTCTACTTGAATTAAAAACTAAAGTTTTTTACATATAAAAGAAAAGAATTCTAGAATTTCACTAAAGAAGAGCTTGTATATAATAATAATTCGTTTTACCGCAGTATAGCGACTGGAAAAGTATTATTCCGTTGTATCTAGAAAGCTATATTGACTTGTACGGGAATAACATTTATTCATTTCAAGCATGTCTAATAATAATTACTGATAGACGTTAGTGTCGCGTTTCTTCGTGGGGTAGACCGTCAGCAAACAGAAGTACTTTAATATATAAGAATAAGAAGCTGAAAAGTAAGCAATATTGGTTCAGTTATATTTTGACCAAATGGATAATAATATTATTTAAATTGGGACATTCCTGCAAAATATTCTTTTGAAACTCTTAAAAAGTAAGTGAAGATTTTAACATTAACAGGATTCATATAAATTATGAGTTTATTTATTTATTATAATTCGCTGAAAATGTCCTGCATCAATGTCGAACCAATCGTCTGTTTTACATTGTTTAGGACAAAATCGTCGTCAGTTGCTAGGATATAACATAAAATAAAGTAAGTTAAACAATTGTAACATTAAGTAATTTAAAGCAAGATGAATTACACACAGAGCGAATGCGTCAAGGAATTGTTGGTGCGTTAGGCTTTTATTACAATCGTAAAGGAACATATAAAGGAACATAACAACCTTCAAGTGAAATTTCAATTTTTTCACAACATTTTTCTTCTAACCGAATTACTAGTCCGCTTTATGCTGTAATCCCTTCATCCATAACAATTGTCAGATTTAATGAAAATAGTAATGTCATATTTCAACAGCGCCAACTAGCGGCCATATTGGCTGAAAGTTCTGATAAATTAGCTTGTCATTTTTTGTTTCCCTTAATACAACCCAAAATGATGCGACTGATGTGAGTAATTGCAGATCTCACTTAAATCGCCATTTCGTATCTTGCTTTTGTGGTGGAGATGAAAAGGAAATCCTCTGTGGTTCGACGTTGTTCTTAGAATTTGTGTTAAAATTTTTTCCCTACGTTACTACTGTTGGTTAACATACAGATATACTAGAAACTTGTGAAATACTTCTTTTATTCTTTTGAATTGTAATATTCCTACGATAAGAAAGATGATTTGTAGTTGAAATTTTGTAAGCTCATAAGAACGTATTTGTTCGGGATGATAATACAACAATGTCTTCTAATAAATTGAAAAGATGTTAATCATTTATGGTTGCAAAGACTTATTTATCACAATTGGACGGTCACATACGAAAACGAAACACGTCAAAGAGTATTTTAGTTTGAAAATCGTTGGCGTTGTCGTGCTGTGACTATTAGCATCTTCAGATGAAAAGGGTTACAACGTAATAATTTATGCTGCGCAAGCGTTACATGTTACGTTTCATAGACGTTATTCTGGAAGAAATATATTTTTTCCGACAATGAGAAAATCGAGAAAAGAAAAACAAATGAAGCTAACAGAATAGGTGTTTTAGTAAGCGGTCTGGTGCATGGGCTTTACGATGGCGATGAAATTCATTGATTTAATTTACCAACGAAGGTTTTATGGAACTTTATTCACAAATTCTAAATGTCCTGGCTAGTACTCCTAGCATTTCTGCAAGAATAGGTACTAATGGTGCTATCGAATGGTCAATTCATTCTCTCAATTTAAGTTCTTTAGAGTACTTTCTTTGGGAACATTAAAAGAGTGTAGTTTACGATACACCTTTTAGATATATCAAAGAATTAACGTTAACAAGAAAGTTTACGGAACGTAACCAGTACAGCCTTAATTACGCGTTATGATGCAGGAACTTGTAAGCATTTAATATAACTTAATTTTACTTTTACTTTGAGTGATCTCGTTTTATATTTTCTAGTAACATGTGCAGCTCGAGTTTGACATCTCTCGTTTTCGTTACTCTTTTTAGTTTTATTAAAATATTTGATAAATTCATCTGCGCTTGAATGCAATCTTTTATATTACGGTATTTATCAAAATTATTACTTTCACAAAAGTACAACAAATAAGTTGATGACAGTTTATGGAAAGTGCATAAGTTTATGGAAATGCAAATTCCAAAAGTTGAATAAAAAGTGAGATATTACACCGAAAACAATTAAGTTAGGTAGCGCCACCTAGTAGTGGCATGTTTAATTTAAAAGATTTTTTATTACAAAATATGTACCGTACACTTATAAAAATTTTAAAATCTTCATTCTTGCTTGGGATATCCTTCGCTGAATACAAATTATATCAATTTACTTTGCTGTAACTTTTAACCACAAAAATAGAATAACTGTTACCAAACAGGTGAAAAGATGGCACAATTCACTCAGTTTTAATACTTGACCACGAATAAACCAACTTGAACTTTACGAATTGTTCAATTACATAAAGTAACTGAATTCCATTAGTTTATGATCTGTGTTTTGTATTCAACATGGGCTAGTGCAAATATCTCATTTAATAGTATTCGTAGCATTCCCAAATACAAATGTTTGTTCTTTCCGAATATATAAAGCCATTATTTTCATTGCATATCCAATAAAATTCGGGCCGGAGATCAAAGGCACGGAAATCCAATATCCATCTGCCTCCCTCGCTCTCATAACTGTCATCCGAATCGTAAATTTCATTGACCCTCCCGATTTTTCTCGACTGCCATTTCCCAGATTTCTTGGCACCGAAAAGATCCTCCATGCCGAACTATTGATTTGCGTTTTCCGTCTTGTACGTTGACGGATATATACGCACACCGCACAGTTGCGGCGGTTGTACCGTACTCCCGTACGATGAGGTTGACGTTTATTGGGGTGTGCTGGGAAACAAACAGATTAAAAGCTTTAAGCGGTCGTAAAGGTGATCGATATTGAGCCCGTTCCGCTATAAAGATTTATCGCTAGGAAACACGAGATTGAGGGTATCGGTTCTTTACACATTTTAAACAATTTCTCTATTAACGTGCCCAATTTGTAGCTTTAAGACAGTGTGTGATATGATATCAACGATGCATGGATGGTGGAAAGTATACGAAACACGTTATCAAATAGTAACGCAGACTCCTGGAAATATGGTATTTCCCCCTTTCCATCTAATGCTCAGAACCCTTTTAGATTTATGCCCCTCTAGAAGTAACTAATTTTCTGTTGTGTTCTTATATATAGCAGATTAATATTAAGAATACAACGTTAGTTAAGGTAGGGTAGTATTTCATCGGCGAACGATATGTAGATTTCGTGCGCGATATTTTAGATTTTGGAACATCTTAGATGAAAAAGATCTTTCACAGCTTTCAATAATACCTGATTTGAGTTGATGTACTCATGTTCTTGTGGCGTTATCTTGAAAATATAGACAAGTCGAAAATATTTGGTATGGTAGACTTCTTCAAAGGTTTTGGAAATGTCCCGAAACTAACCGAAAAAATGCGTTGAGGAGCGTGAAGTAGTTTCCGAATATCTTCTAAATTAGTATTAAAACATACGTTTTTATTTTGTTGTTGTTTTATAATTAAATGAAATTCTCTAAAAGTTTAGTTTTTTTTTGTTTTTCCACTTTATTACAAATTATTTTTCAATTTTAACTGCTTGTGCAAATGAAAGTAAGTGAACTGGAAATGAAGTTAAGTCTGTCTTCGCGTTTATTCCAACGACTATCAAATATACTATTTAAAATATTATTTTGTTACTTGAAAGATCTAATACGGGTATACTTAATTTTTCTTCAACTTCATTCTATGTTTTTTATTTATTTATTTATTAATCTTGCTGTGAATATTATCTTCAGATAGAATATGAGTTCGCACCTGTCCTGTATAAGGATAAAAATTCTGCATTCATTTCTAAGAGTCTAAAATAAGCATTGTCATCTATACAAGTCTCCAATATATAACGGCTCTTATATGCTTCTTTAGGTCATCGCGGTTATTAATAATTGAGTATATTTTATCTTTCATCTATCTCGAAAGCTAAAATACATTAATCTTGCTAACTACGTAATAGGTCACCACGTTGTGTTCATCTCCTGAAATTATTGAAATTCCCTATACAAAGTGTCACATCAAGAATTGCATTGGTCGATATATGAAAGGATATATTAGAAAATTCTGAAAGCCTGGCATAAAAAAGCTTACATGTGCTATTTATTGAATTAAAATATTTTTAATAATCTGATCCTTTCGGTTATACCGGAAATACGTGTCAACTTTAAAGTTTCTCTGATAAAATAACCATGTTTTTATTCCTAACCATATTCGAAATGTTTGGATTTTCGAAAATTTTTAACAGATGGACATGTGCCTGTGAAATTTTATGATTGTGAAAGTGTTTAACTTGAAAAATTGAAATATTGCAGAACTGTTGACCGTATAGGGCAGTAATAGAATCCGAACAAATTTTTCGAAAACATTGTACAGTGTCCAATAAAAACGATCTCATATTCGTTACGTATCTAAAATTCATACTTTTCAAGATAATGAGGAAAATGTGTATTGTAGTACAATTTTGTTCTAAGAAAAAAGTACTTCATAATGAGAATATAGCGTATGTAGTCTCTTCTTATTTTGTAGGTAACCAAGTATACTTCTTTGGCAGTCCATTTCTTATAAATTTGTCTTTACTTTTCCAAATAATGCTGTCAATTAACATAAACCAAACATTGATATTAAAAGATTACCAATTTCTTTAAATGCAAACATTTGTTTTTTGAAATATCTGTATATTCTGCCTGAAAGTGTGTATATAAAATATATCATACTTACTATCTAAATTCACTCGTTTTTGAGTTACTAAAACATTATTTTAAAAACGATTATTTATTACCAATAAACAATCAAAATTGACAGCGTTGATTTCGTTTTGCTTGCACACCATGCTTCATCAGTAAATATTACTTTAGGAAGAATAATATAAACGAAAGGTTCTGAGATACAAACGCAACATTATTATTGCAGTTTCCCTTGTCAATTCTGGTTGTTTATTGGCAATAGGTGATCGATTGCATATTTCTTCAAAATAACCCGGAATCGGGCGAATAGTAAAGCTAGTAAAATATGTTTTATCGGAATTTTCTTTAGTAGAATATATAACATTCTTAAAAGCAGAGCTTATCATTAAAATGTGTTTGGACTAGATATATGGAATATTTTGTAGAACATTGATAGATATTCACAGCAATAAAGACCATTTGTGTTCATCTGCCTTTGTCCTCTCTATTCTTCACGATCCTTTTAGTTATGAGTTCAGCGTTATATATTGGACATGAATTAGTTTCCTTTCTATGTATTTGTTTTTGTTTACGTCTTTGTATATTTTGTATTTACTGCTAACACTTACTTCTGGTTTAATTATTTTTTTGTTTAGTTGTAAGCAGATCGTTTTCTATTTTTGTTCTGAAAACTCAAGGTCCACTGGTAGATCTAAGTTTACATCTGAAGTGGACTTTGTGATTTTCTTCCATTCTACTTTGGCTACTATACGTTTTCTTTTTTTTTTTCTTTCTTTGTAACTTTTAATTTACAGATTACTACGAAGTCAGGAAGGGAGGGAACCATCACAGATAGATTCACCTGTTTAATTTTATTTGCTTTCCTTATTACTATTATTATTATCTCGAAAGTCATCATCCGTCTACCCAAGTTTCAAAAAGACACTTTAATTGTTCCTAGATATACTTTGAATAGGCCATCGCATCGTCGTGAATGACCATGTATCTATTACTTGATTATTATTATTATTATTATTATTATTGTATTAAATAGAAAATAAATATTTTTATACTAAAACGAACTAAAACGAAAAAAGCAATAATCGAAAAATCATCAAATACGAAGTACTGCAAAGTATAATTAATTAATCAATCGTTTTGTATCCCGAAATAATCTGCAGAAACATTGAAAATTGAAAAACACCTGTACATGTTGTACAAATGTTGAGATGCTATCAATAAACAGTAAATTTTAAAAATCCCGTTGATCTACTTATTTTTAAAATTGAATCATAACACGTATAATTTAAAAGTTACTTACATAAAGTTCTCCGTTATTGTGAGTTAGGGTGTGTGTACAAGCGATCCTCTGATGTGAAGTGTGTCTTCCTCGTTTTTATGTGTTCTTATTCGTTGCGTTTTGTGGATGAAATTATGGAATCAATTCTGGAGTGAAGAATATGAAGCAGTATGAAGTATGAAATATTTTAGATTATAAATGAGAGCAAAGTTTTGGACAAAAATCGACAGTTCTTTCATATTGAAAGTTCCTTCAAGTTAGACAATTTTCCTGTAGTGACAAAAGTGTATAGAAACAATAATAAACAGAGTAATTATTGAAAAGCATGCATGGAATGTAATCCGTGATTTACACACGGTTTGTGGGTATCACGGAGAAGAAGGGAGCTATAAGAGAGTTACTGAATGTACTGATGGTTATTAAAAAAATTAATAGAACAGTGTGGCGGTTGAGGAGTGCTGGAATTGTCGTTCGGCCTACAATGGATAAAGAATCTGAAAGTCAGGGCACAAACTGACTTCTCAAAGCTTGCCTGATGGACCGTACAAACGTATTTTACATTATTATTATATTTTATATTAGTTGGAAATCACTTGATTTCTGAAGAAACTGAAGGACTTCTGAATATTTTTTTGGATTTTGGAACATCGAGTGTGGTACAATCAGATAACGGTAAAGACTTAACCGCAACCATGGCCTAATCCGGTTCTTATAAATGGTAGACTGAGATTCGTAAAGTTAAGGTAGTGTAAAAAATAATATTTCTACTGTAATTAGTGGCTTAGCTGCGAAATAATAACACTTCGACTTGGTTCCTGCGAATAAAATTCATTCAATGGGGAATAAATATCACTTATCATGATCCAATAAAAATGAAACCTTAGAAAGCTATATTTGGAAGGCTGAACACCAAGATCACTGACTGCTGGTGACAATGCGCTTTTAAGTAAACTAATATTATTTTATTGAATATTATAATCTTGAATATTATAATTCTTAATCATGTATACGTCAGTAAATTTGATAGAGGAACCGAGGATCCAATCAAACTTATTGAAGCAGCTACGGAGGAGAAAGAAGAAAACTTTAAATTGGTAAGAAACATGGAACTGTCAGCATCTGGCTAGAAACAATTTTTGCTTTTGTAATAGTTAAAAAATTAAAAATAAGTGATGCACAGAACCGTAAAACAATGCTTCTACATGAAGGTTCAGTAAGTTTTGGTCAACGTTATACAAGATGCAACGAAAATGTGTTTCTCAAGAAAATGTAATATGTTTTCAAAACAGATATCTCTGTAATCCAGCTTGCCATAGTGGAAAAAGTGAATTTACACTTTACAATAAACGTTGAAAGCTGTATATATGTTATATCGAGCACAGCTTTCTTAAACTTAAAAATATAATATTGTAAAATGCATAGAAAAATGTTAATTTATATTAAAAGAATGACATCGTCCGTAAAATAGTATGAACTATATGGGTTTCCTTTTTATTTCTTCAGGTTTAAAGTAACTATGTTCCTAGTTTGTCTGTACTTCGAAAGCAACGAATGTTCCAAAATATTTGACATATCGTATTCGTATCAATACGTAAACGCTTTTTAAAAAGTGTTCCAAAATGTTATTATTTGATAAATTTTGAACAAGTGTCATGAGTAAAAGCTGCCAGCATCTACTGCCTTCAAGGTACCCTATGTAGGTACGGTTCTAAGAAATAAAGATATTTATCAACACAATTGTAGGAATTATTATAATTAGATATATTAAATCACTGACTTATCAATGTTTTCGTTGAGGCAAACGTAGGTGTACTTGTCAATGGTATTTAAAACAGGTCCTTAAAGAAATTATGATGAGATATGCAATTTAAGTGGAGTGGGAATTACAAAACGTGCAAGATGTATTTGGCTGATCGATTTCAAGATGACTTAATATAAATGTACAGCCATACAGAGAAATATCGGCACGCATGTGTCAGTAAGTCAGAAAACCAGGACGGAATATCTTGAATACAGGTTATCGTTCCCATATTTCAACAAACATAGTTATCCTCTTGGTAACTTGTTGCGTGACTAATGGGTACGTCGCATGGCCTTATAGAATGCTTTATGTGGAAACTCGAAAAGTTTAAAGCAATTATTCATACAATAACATTTTTCATATTGCGATGAATGATTGCAAACTAAATATGTAAACTTACTTATTGCAGAGCTAATTTATTTAGAGTTTTTAGTTCATATGTATTAAATAATTTTGCATTAAATTTGTTTTTTACCTTGATGATTTCTTTATAAAATGTATATAATCGCTTCTTTTTAAGATTATATTAATAATAAAAGAATGCGTTAGTCCTTAATGTTGTTTTGATTTTTTAAAATGTGTTTGCTTAAAAAAATAAAAATCTTCTGTACATTAATTATAGTAAGCGCATAATATTTATGTATACTAATATAATGCATATAAAATACTTTAATAGTTTTCAGGAAAATTATAGATTTATTACCAAAGTAATAAACCAAATAATACTGCTACTAAGTTGCAAATTGCATCCCGTGGTGAGACGGTTTGTGAACGTAGAGATGCACATATTTCCCAAAAAGCAAGACTAGTTTTTCCTATTCTATTTGGTCAACTGTTTGTAAAGGCAGGCCACTTCATTGAAAATTGTAAATATAATACTATTTACAAAAATAATAATAAAAATATAACTTCTAAAGGATCGAACAAAATCTTAACAAAATAACAGCCCCTTTCATTAACAGTTCAAAATTACATAAGTATCCGAACAAAAATTAAGTATATCGCAATATAACACATTCTTTAAATAACTTCCTTCTAGTAGCTTTTAGTTAGAATATTAATGGATATTTTTAGGTAATTTTATCTATTTCATGCGATGAATGAAGTTGAAATTATACATTCATCCGCAATACTAACAGCTGTTATTGACGCAACTGTTCCTAGGTAAAATATTCTTTTTATATGTTTATAAGAGTCCGCTGCTGCAACAATAGCAGTCTTAGCCAATGGCCTCACGCATTCCGCAGAGAAAACCAAGTATCTTCGGAGTTGTTCGGAGTCAAAAACTATGGAAGATATATAATAGAAATAAGCCAATCTGGTGCAAGTAATTACCGTCGGTATCAAGAGAATCGAATTATCAACATAAACATTACGTAATTGTACGAATCACGAATATTAGTACTGCGTAGGCCTTCACGGTCGGTATAAATACTACTGCTATTAACTTCTTTTCCGGGCTTCGCCGTTTCTTCCGTAGGTATCCTCTTGGATGCAACGACATAGTTCATTCAGTCTCAACTTAGCAGTTCCTCCCCGCACGGGATAGTAATAACACTGCGTAGGCCTTCAGTTATCCTGAAGAAGCCATCAGTATGAATGGCAAGACGTCGAGAGGATGTTTTGACGCGCGGTGAAACCAGGAAGAAGTTAATAGGAGTAGCAATTACACATACGGTTGTATTGTAACATGTGCACATGTTTGTAGTTAAGGACACACACCTACTCTGGAGTGCAACTAAGAAATGTGCAGAAGAGCTGTTGCAGCCGTTTGCGGAAATGTATTCAGGTGAAAGGAAGGAATTTCGAACATTCGCTGTAGATTAATTATTACAAACATTTTAATGAAGGTTATTAAGTTTGTTCGTAGTGTATTTCAATAGTGTTCTATAATTGCTTTTATTTTGGGGTTTTTATTTTGAGTTGACATTTATAAATTTCATTTTAATATTCACATCTGTAGAATTTTCAATAGTATTAAATTTTGGTTTCATTTTGGCGAATGCTTCTGGTTATATGCATATTTATGGAAGCTGCTGCTTCATGAATCTTCGGGAAACTCAAAACAAGTATCTAAGAAAAATATCGGTGTACGATTTCTCGATCGACGTCTGCTATAACCTCGTGTATCTGCTGCCTACATCATAGCTAATCGATCGGCGTGAAGGTCGTCACAGTACGGCAACTTGAGAAAATTGCTCGCTCAACAATTAAACGTGCAAATTGAGATCGAAAGATCAATGGGACGTGCCGAAGACAACTGGTGTCAGATGTACGACGCCAATAGTGCTATCAATTTTTTTAGCGCGTTAAAGTGGAACGAAATTTGTTAGGCGTGTGCTGTTGTAACAATACGTGCATTAATTTCCTTTTTTTATACGCTCCTGGCATACCACGATGACTATGTTAATAATTGTGCGTAATTGGATGATTAAATCGGTAACTTTCAACGGCATATAAAACGAAAGGCAAAGATTCTGTGATTTTATTCGTAAATTCACTTTACCAAACCTACGCTTTAAGTTCGACCAGTTATCCAGTAAACATCGAGTTTTGTCCAGTTTAGCAATTTATGTAAAATGCCTCATCTAACAGCAGGTTGTATGTGCTTTCTACACTAGCTGCTTTCTACTGGGTTCAGTATGTGGTTAACCCTGCTATGAAATATAAGGAATTTTATAAACACATACGAAAGAGATATCTAATATATAACATATCTATTTTTGAGCAGTATATGTTGCTATAATACAATTTGCTTTCCTGGTGGTGGTTTATTGAAGCTGGAGTAGCATTTTTTCTATTTCTTTCTTTTCTAGTTTTCGTAGGTGGTTTGTGAATATTTGGATATTCATAAACAAAAATTATGGAATATTGGATATTTCACTTAAATTTCTGGGAAGTTTTTTTTTATCAATTTCCTGTTTTTGATATTTCATCTTATCGAGTAAATCGATCAACGATTGAGGTGATTTACGAATTATGATAAATCTTTTATCATCCGTGCGGGATAATATTTCAATTACCACTACATTAGATTTGTGTGAGTTTTGTGATTTTGATATGAATATTTTGGCGACAAAATCCATTTTCATTGTGGTATTATTAATTGTTGTGCAGAAGCGCGTGATTCGATTTCTAGATCCAATTGAAAGGAATATTTTTGGCGGAACTAAATGTATTTATATTATTGGAAACCTCCTTTGTACTATTAGAATTGGTTTTGTGAATACTTTTCTTATAATTTTGTAATTTGTCTTGTTATGTATATTTATCGTGGAAACAATGAAATGAGTTGACTACCTAATTCTTATTTCCCTAATTATTATTATAATATTTTCTTTTTAACGGTTTTCGTTTTTGATTTTTGTTTGTGATCCTCTTTTTGGATTTTTCCTTTTATTCGTGGATTTTCTTTTGGTCTCATCATTACTTCGTCTTGATTGAACTATCTGGAAGAAGCAGTTTAGATAGCCAGAAGAACTTACAATTTTTCTAAACTAAAAACTTCTTCTCAAATAGTAATTGCAACATAGAAGAATATCTGAGGATAAACGTATACATTGATAACTATTTTTATTTTATTTGTTTTATGTTTGTTTATTCAATAGAGACACTTTATCCGATGTGTATAATTAATGGGCCGATATCGTCAAATTCCACCATCCTGTCGCATCACAGCATTTTTCAGTGTCACGAATGGTATTTTCCCATATTGTCTTTGTGATGGTGCTTAAGGGCACTTCCTGTGACCATCTTGACCAATGTGCTGGTCGTGTATAGTACGTTTATTTAACATATCAGCTTCCTTTCTCCAAATTACGGTAGGGCATTGAACTTTAAATTTACTCTGGCTTGAATTATCCAAACGGCTTCTTGAGATGCCTTAGCAGTATTTTAAATCGACGAATATAATTTTCATGATTCGTTTCTCCATGATAGTCAAAGTTTTTACTGCTCGAATAAAGTAATGTAGTTTACATGTTGAATATTGTATATGCGCTCACCTCTTGTTTTCAGTTTTATTTTCATAATACTGCAGAGTACGGGTCTAGCATGAACAGAGAGACAAAATTGCAAAGATTTACATATGATTACAAAAAAATCTTGTCGAGGATCATCTCTTTTTCAAGGGACCTATTTCTTTTGAAATCATATTGAAATAACTGCACATCGTCCCCTTCAATTCTGGCAACAATAGACGTGATTATTTACTAGATAAAGGCTAATTTTAATAAAATAAGTAAAATAGTAAAAAAAAATAAGCCTTAAATGAGCAGTTGGCAATAACCTAAGTGAACAATACAAATATCAGATAATGTTGACAGAAACATTTATTGACAACAATGTATTTCATTGCCGATAGTTTGTTATTTATTTTCCCTTTTTACACCTTTATTTGTTCATACACCAAGTACTTAGGATATTAAAAGAATTATGCATTAATATATTCACCCATTCTCGGAATTCTGTGTCATATTTAATGAGCTGTTGCAGGTGTAGTATTTTGTAATAATACTAATAATCCTTGTACTACGTTATCTCCCACACCTTTGTAAGGTCAGGATAATTCGGCGAATAATGGAATATTTATGAGAGTTATGTTAAAAATTTACAAGTAAAATATTTTTTAATAATACAGTATATTTCCTGTTTGTTCTCTACTGTAGAAAAGCTATACTATTCTTGTAAAGAGGGAAATATTTCTATTTACAAAGGAAGTTACATTTTGCAACTTCAGTTCAACTTCACCTGAAAAAACCTATACCCTTTAAATTGGTCGAGTTTATAACATTCCATCACGCAACGAAAGAAACAATGAAACTGATGTGGAAATAAGCCGATCACGCAAACTTTGATCGCGTATTTAGCGTAGAATAGATGGAGTTGGTATAACAGATTTGTAATATTACAACAGATGCAAAGTATGGCAATTTTGTTATACTTTAATTAAATTGTTTAAAGCAGGCATATACGTTTCTTATAGGCAAGAAGTTGAAGCATCTAATATTTTCTCATCTTCACGTTTTAGATTGCCGTACCCCAAATTAGTACAAGTAGATAGTTGGAATGCTTAATGAAATATTGCTGTCTTGCATTGGCATGGATACAGTTTTACATTACGATATATTAAATTTTCTTACCAAATCTTCAATATGCGGTTGACTTGGATTTGGCCCTTTGTACTTTCAATGTTGGAACCTAAAAAATATTTAACCTCTAAGTTCTTAATAAAAAATGTTTGTCCTAAATGACTTTTTAATTTCATCTTTTTATTTTTTTACATCGTTTGAAAATATTAAAAAACCATAAACATAAATAGCAACTATAGTAATTTACATTATTTTTCTTATAATAAATGCGAGATTCAATATTAGATTTTGTGTAACTATACCTTTTAGTTGTCTCGCTATATTCAACAAAAAATTTTTCTGTTTTGATCATGAATCAGCATGTAGGCAACATAGCTAAAAATCCGAAGATGTAATAAACCTATCTTTTGACCACTCCATTCTTCTTCTGGTGTCGCATCTTGTATTTTCTTTGTATTAGAACGATTTATTAAGTAAACTGTTGCATTTACAGTTTCTGTCCACATGCATCGATCAGCTGCATCTCATCATGGAACGTACTTTTATTCATAATCGTCCTGTTGTAACGTTCTAAAATCCCACTTTGCTGTAGGCTTCCTGGCAGAGTGGTTTGATATAAAATTCCATTTTCTCTTGGAACTAACTTAAAAGCATTGCTGCAATACTCTCCATTATTATCAAATACATTTGATTTTCTATCTGTTTGATTTTCGGCAAATGCCTTAAACACACGGAATTTATCTACCACCTATTTTTGTTTTTAAGTCGTTCCTTTTAGACAAGCTTGGCAAACAGGCGAGCTTTCATTTATATTAAAACATACCAGTGGCATACTTGTCACAAAGGAGCCCGATGGTAATCTGGTTTAGATACTCTCTTATGTCGTAGTTCATATCTCTTACTGGAGCTCATATATTCCGTTTGTTCTGCTTGCTTTAGCAGCAACTTCATTTTTGACAAGGTTGAGGTTTTCGTCCTTATCAAAGACAATCCAGTAGCTTCAATTAATTAATGTGCTAACCGACAAGGGATTTGTTGCGAATTTAGGCACTTTACTATTTAAAGTGACCGTCACTTCTCGTATATTTTTGCAGCATGTGTATATTTCTCACACAGTACTGGTGCTCCTACTAAAATTTACAAGCCAATCTTCCCGAGAGTGTGCGTGTTGGTAGTAGCGCTACTATCAATATACCAAGACGAATCATTGTTTGCAGAAACTAAAAAAGCTGTAAACAAAGCTTCATCATTGTTACTCTGCTTACCGTTATTTTGTTTCGTATATTCTCCAAGATTGTTTTGAGAAAGTACATAATTTTTCCTATTACAATTAAATTTGTAGTGGCCTGGTGTTTGACAATTCCAACAATATTGTTTTCTATTCTAAACATCTCTTTTGAAATGTGTCTCAATTTCTATTTGTCATCTTATAATTACTTAAGTTTTCGCTGGTTATTTCTGACCATCTGAATGGGTTTTCTAAAGCCACAATTCATATTCTTGAAGAAGGTCTTGCACCAGAAGCTCATTATCTATGGGTTTACCCATTGGACTCAATTGTTGTGCCAATACCATGGCTTCGTGTACATATTCTTGCATAGAACTAAAATCCTTTAACTTAATTGATTACAATTTTCTTAAACCTTTCTATAACCGACGATACAACCATCTATCTTCGAAAGCACTTTTAAGCGCTTTCTACGCTTCTTTTGCTGTAGCCGTATTGACAACATAAGTAAATACCAATGGACAGATTTATTTTTGCCATTTCGTCTTGACGTAACCTTTTAAGAGTCGACGCCTTGTCATCTTCTTGATGCAATTTCATAAGTCCATCTAATTTCAGTAGATTAGTAATCTGAAGTTTCTATTAGACATACATTTTTCTGCTTCTTATAGGGTTCAGCAGTAGCTGGAATATTTTTATTGATTAGAATTGATTTTATTAAGCAGTCGAAGTAGAGTACATTTTTGGAAGTTCTGGGCCCGTAACCTGTAGGGTTATGGAGATGATAAACACATATTTAACTAAAAAATCGCGTATACATGAATATATGGTGAGATCACTCCAACGTAACTAACATGGATATATTAAAATACGGAGATTTTTTACTTCTTTGTGACGAGACTAGTTTTATGAAATTATACTTTTTCAGGTGAAATTTGTGGCAATGATGTTTGCCACTACCAGGTTTGTGACTTACTGCACTAGTTTCATTTCAGTTTAAATCACCAAATAGATTTAATTATTTCTCAGATTTTAACCTCGCGGAAATATCATTCTCCTATTAAATTGTTTCTTATCTACAATTTCTTACAAACTATTAGGGCCGTTACATTATATACAATAAGATTTATAGGGTAATTCTTTTGTAGAATTAAACATCAATAGGTTGTTGACCAGGGGGGACCAGGGATTGTTGACAATGTTGAGTTTAAGGTTCAAAGATTTGGAGATCCTGGGACGGAAACTATGTTCCACAGATAGTCAACTTAAGGTACAAATGAACATGTTCAAGCTTTCTTAAAAATAATTTAGCAAATAATATTCAAACAATTCGTTACTCCGAATTGTTTGAGCACATTTACAAATACATTCTTTTCGAACGTATAATATTCGTGACTCTTTTCAATTTCGTTAATAAAGTAAGTTTATATTTTGACAAATGTGTGCTCGCCGGAATGCGAGAAAAAGGATATCTGTCTTTCCGCCTCAAGTTACAAATTCTGAATGAATGCCAATAGCGTGACCCAAGTAAATCAATACTACTTTCGCTTCGAGGATCCGTTATATAATTCAAAAAGCTTTATCTTGGAAGAAAATTAGATATCACGCTTATCAATTCATGGCATGTCGACGTCGAAATTACGCTTGTCTACAATGTGTAAGAGAGAAAAATGTTGGTTTTCTTTATTTTCTTGAAACGAGTTTATTTTAGGAGGGACTACAATTTTCTTTGGGATTTTCAAGTTTTCAAAACAATCAAGTTTTGAGTTTAAACTTAAATTGCTTACATATTAGTCAATACTAAAACAAAACTTGAAGTAATGCAACTCATTTATTACAACGTGAAAAGTGAAACTCGTTTATTGTATGTACCGCAAAATGTACCGGCAAATTCGTAGCAACTTGAATAATTTGATACTTTAAGTATTTTTTGTTATTGCTGCCTTTACTAAAGTTGCAGCACACATTCATCAATATCTTGTATGTTCCATTCCATAATCTTTTTAATTTAAAAATTACGAAACTATTATTTTATATAGAAATCATTAAGATCAGAAAAGCAGGACAACCAGGATCCCAATATCTGTACTTTTTCGTTTTTCCAACCAATTTTGGACGAATTGGGAGCCTATGGTGTGAGCCGCCATGCGGAAGTAGTATTTATAAAAATATAATTTTGTAATTGTACCAACACATAGGTATCCTCCTATAAGCAAGCAAATATCTTCGACAGGTACGATACCAGCATTGTACTAAAATGTACAGTCTCTGGGACGTGGGGTAAATCTATTGCGGCAGGTTAAATGACATTTGGAGTGCAAGAAATACTGAATGTCGCACATTCATAGAAAGCACACAACGTATAGAATACACAACTAACAACTATCGAAACGATTGTTACTGTGGTGTCTCCACCACTGCCGTCGGGTTTAGTTACGGTGCATCTAATCACATTGACCAACGAGGTTTTTATCCTAAGTTAGTAACTGGTGAAATTGAATAGCATATATAAAGTAAAAATGATTCGAAAAGCGGCAACATTGGCTTAGCTCTGGTTACAGAGAAAATGCCTTTATGGTATGGCCGGTAATCTGGACTACTGCAATAATGTTTATAAACTTTCTGAAGCTTTTGAAATACATCATGATTCCAGTTCTTGGAGATTATTCATAGACTCATCAAAGACCAGCCTAAAAGCAGTTTCGTTGCATAATGGAAACTATTATCCTTCTATTCCGATAGGTCATGCTGTTTCTATGAAAGAAACTTACGAAAATCTGAAAATTTTATTAGAAAAGAAAAGTACAAAAACTATTCCTGAAATATTTGTGCAGATTTTAAAGTAATTGTAATTATTTTGGGTATGGGATCTGGTTACACCAAATACTGTTGCTTTTTATGTCTTTGGGAGAGTCAAGGTTACCATAAGCAAGAGTGGCCACTACGACAACAGTTTATACCAGGAAAGGACAATGTACAACATCAGCCACTAGTAGAAAAAGAAAAGATCATAATACCACCTCTCCACGTGAAACTTGGGCTCACGAAAAACTTTGTAAAGGCACTGAATCTCGAAGGTGAAGGTTTTAAATACCTTAGTGAAAAGTTTCCAAAATTAACACAAGAGAAACTGAAAGAAGGTATTTTGGTTGGACCTCAGATAAGAGAAATAGTAAATGATGAAACCAAATTAACAGCGAAGAAAGTAACAGCTCGGCTCTCCATGGTATAAGTTTTCACGAATTTCTTGGGAAACAAAAAAGCTGACAACTATAAAACTTTAGTAATAAATATATTACAAGCATTTCACGTTGCTGGCTGTAGTGCACATTCTACATTCTCACTTGGATTTTTGTCCGGAAAATATGGGCGACGTTAGCGATGAACACGGCGAGCGCTTCCACCAAGATATCATGGGAATGGAAAAATGATATCAAGGGAAATGGAATCCTGTTAGATTCAGATTATCTGTTTTTGACGAGTTTGATGCTTCCGTTTGACAGATCAAGATTGAACATAAAATTTTTTAGTTAGGAAGAAAAGACGCTATATAAATAAATAGCGAATAAATATATAAATAGCGAACGCCCACGGTTTACAGAAACTCTGCGTCATTGTGTCAAGTTAAACATTCGTCAAAACCGCTTCTCTGAAAGAGTATCTCTTACAGATGATTCACACAAGCGAGGACCCGTTGCTGTAGTGACGTCAGAATACATCAAATTGGACAAGCAACGTCCTGTTTTAGGTTTGCCGATTTTTATTTCATTGTACGGTATCTGTAATGCCATCTGTTAACTTGGTTCCGAATTTATATGCGAAAGTTCCACTGCTTTTCTCTCGAAAAATCCAGTAATGTACACAGTTTTACACATAAGTTGGCATAACTTTTCTTAGTAAGCTGAAGTTGAGGTCGTTTCTAGAGAAACAAAGTCATTAGCTGTCCCGTACTCCTTTGGGAAATATTTTGCGATGTAAGTCGCTGCAGAAGAAGTATTCTTTATTAAGCTGGATCAAGTATCGCATTGCATTTCAGTGTACTTTTTGTACGACTAATTCCAACGAGGTAGATGTTTATTTTAGATTATCTTTCCGGAGATTAATTTCCCTTGTGTAAAATTTATTTTTATTCTCCAAATTTCTCCAATAGTGGTTATTCTTTAACATCCGGTGTAACCAACTGTGCGGTTGAAATTTTATCATTATAACACAGATGTTGGAGGCGATTAGTTGAATAATTATG
This sequence comes from Oryctes rhinoceros, assembly GCA_020654165.1. Classification (NCBI taxonomy): domain Eukaryota; kingdom Metazoa; phylum Arthropoda; class Insecta; order Coleoptera; family Scarabaeidae; genus Oryctes; species Oryctes rhinoceros. The sequence continues at coordinate 1,430,945 of JAIOKQ010001013.1, forward strand.
GAAGACATTTTATGTTTATGTTGCAAATCTGATATTATCCATAATAGCCAAGTGAGTGGAATGATTCAGAGCGTCGAAGGTGTTAGACTAATCAAGCAGAACCATATTTTCATCCACGCTCTTAAAAATATCTGCTGCCTTATTCAGTAATATGTTGTTCTTATCCAGGTAACAGCGTAATAGTTTTCTTCAAAACTTCCGATAATGGCGGAGAATAGGTCTTAAGTCATGCCACAAGTTTGGAAACACACATTACAACAGGCATGTATCGTAGTATAGTAATTTCTAATTAGAAGTTTCTGCTACTCTGGCATTTTGATGTTTTAACCCGAAAATATCCTGAACCAAGGGTATACGAGAAATCATTAATTATTTTGTTGGAGCAAATTTAATGAGTAGAAACTGCAGATTTACTTTACAACTACATAAATGTTTTAACAATGCGCGTATTCCCTGTAGTAACTTCTATTGTTATACCAATTAGATTAACTTTTGCTATGCAATGAGAAAGCGTCTAAAATATTAATTCTCCTCTAGGTCAAGGTAAATGACTCATTCGCACAGCATATAAATGAATCAGCGGTACTTACAAAGTTCATTAACAGTGACCATATACAAGTATGTACATGCGATTTATATATGTAACCGTGCTTAACTTCGGATGAAACGACTGCTTTTTACAGTTATTTGTTTTTTCTTTCTACACCTATAGATATGAATATATAAAAAATCGTGCATCTGCGGTTAGCTATTGGGCGCTAGTTTACCTTTAACAACATGCCATTGCTTTTTAATCCTAGTATGGCTGAAAAGTATAAATGTTATTGATATACTTATATACCTACTTGCCGATCGCGCTACTGCAAAAAGACTATTCACACAAATCTTGGCAAACCGAATTTTGGTGATAAATACTAGAAATAAGCACAAAAAGTAAGCAGCTCTATAGAGTTTTGCATGAATACTTCTTATGTGCCTAACAAACAAATCGTTTAGTATCGTGCTAAAAACTCCACTATATGAAGATAGAATTATATGCACATAGCATTTCTGGAATCCGCTTTTAAAGTGGAAAACATAATTTTTAGGTTTTAAACGGCATTTTCCCTAAATAGTTGCTATATAATCACATATTATTTTTACTTTACTATAAAGAGGGCTTGATATTTTACCCATCAATTGAAGAGAAATGGTAGGTTCATATTTAGAAAGATCGAATAATGCTATTGCTGCCAAACAGTTGAATTGAAATGAAATCTTTGTCGATAAGAATTTCATGTACAACTCTGTTCAGCCTTTTTTTATAAAATACATGACATTGGCGCTTATATTAACTGTACGTTACTTACCTAAGGTATTTTTGCAAATGCCTACTATATTGGCTATTACTATGTACTATTAACATGAGAGGTACTAGTGGAGAAGTTTTCCAAAATATTACATGTTTTTTTTTTTAATTTACCAGGGGCACATAAAAAATACTTACTGCAATTTAAAATATGTAAAAAACTCTGTTTTGCAATGTATTCCCTCAAATAACCTTTCACTCGGGGTTGGTATGCTCATACATACTTTCAAGAATTTGACTCGTCGGTTTAAAAAGTCATTAAATAAATCAGTCAAAAATAGGAAGTTACAGGTTGGCGAACGCAACTTTGTAGATAATTATTTCTGCTCTTAACTAAAGAATTTACGTATTCATTCCTTCATGGTGATTTTATTCAGTAAACTAAACGATCATGCCTAGCAGGCATTAATTAAAAGCTAATGTATACTTCATTGTTTGCTATGCCAATTGAAGGTTTCATAAAGGGTAAAAAAGCTTCAAAATTCCTAGTGCCTAACTGTCAACAGGAGATAAAATAAAAAACAAAATGCAGATTTCTCCTTTATTTGAGATAATTAACTTTTAAATAGAAATAGGCATACTATTGCTATGTATGTCACCACTATTCGAAATAACATTGTTTTCAATACTAACAAGTGAAACCATAAGTCTATTCCAGCAGAGTTCGTATTCCTGTATAGTTTTGACAATTTTTAAAGCGTAAACAAATAACTTGCTTTTCGTGCAACGCTGTGTTATGAAACTCACGCCATATTGGTGTGCAATGGCCACTTTTACACTACAAAATTGCTTTTTGAGTAAAAAATGGCACATATAGCTTTTTCTGCAATGCATTTCGGATTAATAATGACATTATTTTAAACCGTATTTATATGTAGTTCCTTATATTCCAAAATGAGTCTGTTTACATCTTTAGTTGCATTTTGAAGACTGGAAGTTTGCGAGGCGAAGCAGTGCTGATGGTCCCTTCTTACAATTTTCTCCCAAAGGATAACAGGTGTTTTCTGCTAAAAAGCCAATAAATAACATTTAATGCGCAAAAAAGAATTCATCATATGAATCTTTAATTATGTTTCTTGAATTTCAAATTATTTAATTGCGTCGTGTTAGCTTCTCTTAGCTTAAATAAATTATATTTTAGGGCTACGTGATTTATCAAAAATCCGGCAAGTAATCTGAGAACTCCTTTGCTGAACAATAACATTCTTGACAGAACACATTAAAAAATGCCTAGAAACAATAACCAAAAATATATAATGCTAAGATAGCTTGGCTCTCTCATGGTATTGGTGGAATAATTCACGACAAACGCAACAAAGGAGAGAAAAAAGTTCACTAGCACGTGGACATGTTTCTGCATACCCGGCGACATCAGCGTCTCTTGTTCCCCGGTTTATGTCGCTGCTGTGCGACAGATGGGCGTTTCTATGGCACCAAAGGGCGCCAAGGAATGTCGAGTTTGTCGTTTTGGAAGTTGTGGTATTAATTGCAAGGCAACAGTGACAAGAGGTGGAGATGAAGGTACGCTCGAAGTCGCGCTGATGATGCCTTTCGTTGCGCTTGCTGTGAATTATTCCATCAATGCCATGAGAGAGCTAAGCTATCTTAGCATTATATATTTTTAATAACATTGTTATTTGCCGTCATTAGCGAGCCTAATATGAGTGCTTTCGCCTATCTTTATCCTGGAATGTTTTCCAGTACGAGGCCCTCCCATGTCTTTATAGCTTGTTTTATGTGCTGTTTTGAAATCATAAAAGAGGTTGTACCAGTGAAAGGTATACTCGTTGCTTCTTTAGCTAGCTTATCTGCCTTTTCATGTAGATTTTCCACACATTCGTGTATTCAGCTAGATTCGTATGTGTAGATCTTAATAGCCTTTTAAACTGCCCCACTGTCCCTGATGATAGTAATAATAATAATTTATTTATGTCATGACTTTTAATAGAGATATAAATATTGTCAATATAAATGTATAAATAAATCGATAAATTGATAAAATATAAATAAGTAGATATATAATAAAAATAAAAAGCCATATAATGTGGTGTTATGATATAGCTGTGAAGTACCTATTTAAAGGACTAGATCAATATAATTCATATTTATCAAATCGACGTCAGCGTGTTGTGGCTTATGAGGAGGAGAGTCAGAACAGATGACTGTGCAAAATGGAGTACTGCATGGTTCTATTCTTGGTGCTTTGATGTTTATGTTAATGACCTCTCAGAAGTAGTGCTTGACTGTAGTTATGTTCACAGATGATACTACGATAGTAATACGCCCAGAAATGGTGTAATGGTAACGGTGAGACTTGAAAGTACTTAACAGAACTACAAGACCAGTTTGAATATCATGGCTTATAGTTAAACGCAAAAAGAAAACTAAGTTACTGCAATTCGCGAATACGCAAACATTCGGTGTAAAATATAGTGATGATGCGCTCTTCCCGGAGTGGATATTGGATTTTGGACTGTCCTGGAAGTCGCATACTGAATATATTTCTGGGAGATTGTGTAGCACCAGTTATGCGTTGAGGGTCATCCCTCGAAGTGTTGGTCTTCAGGCCTTATTTGACTTCTTCCACACTTTGTAAATAAGAATAGAACGAAATGTGTTATTATCATAGATTATTATTACTCGTCGATAATGTAAAATTCGTGGTATAGCAATAACCTTTTCACTTTTAATCTGAATTCAGTTTCGTTCAGGGAATTTGGGGCAAATGGCCATATAATTTCACAGCCTAATAGTTAGTTGCATAGAAGCGAAGAATACATTAAAATCGTGATTTTTTTTGTGTTTTGTCGCCATTGCACTCAGCTACTTCATTACACTTTTCTTTGTTTTTTCCCTTAAGATTTGCAATTTTGAGAATACCAACATCGCGTTTAGTTAATATAAGTACGCCAAACTTGTGCAATAAATCGAACCAATATTATAGTTTTCAATCTTCAAACTATTTATTGCGTTCTGTTTTAGCCAATGTTCCATAACGCATGCTGGCGCCGTCTATGTATTATTTCAAAGTACCAATTTTGCTGTTTAATTACTGAACACTAATATTTACGATAGTGATGTTTGCATTTATACTGATATCTATTTTTGGTTATACACGAATATGATTTTCTTTTTGGAAAAAGCTTGTACTTTTTAACTTCAAACAGGCCGATGACTGGATTCGTAAATGCTCTGTGCCAACTTTGGAGGCACTCCAATTTTAAAATAACGATTCTTTGCATCTGTCAATGTATTTCGATTGTGTAGTGTTCTTATTTCAAACTCTTTATTTGCACCGAATTCCTTTTGAAGAAATTCTTTCATTTTAATTCCAGTGTAATCATCCTCATACATGTCCAGATATCTGTTGGCTTGCATATGAGAGATTGTCGTTTTCCTTTGTGCCTACTATTGCTTCTACGCGACGCTTCGTGAACTTATTTTTCAGATTATTACCTTCTTCTCTGCTGTTTTTATTTTTACTATAGTTTTGGGTATTTTGTTCGTTCGGTGGCATATCCTTAGATATTTTATTGATTTTGATGTCTGTCGCATATACCTGAATTGCTTTAATTCTTCGATAGTGGTATTTGAATTTCGGGTGGGTAATGACGGCTAGATTCGCACTGTTTTTATTTGAGATTCTAGGAAATTTTCTTTACTTTATTCATTTGTATTGTGGGCATTCTTTGTGGATCATCTTTGACAGCCAGTGAATTAGGGGCCTCTATTATTTGTTCCTGGGGTATATGTTGATTTATTTCAGATTCCTTTCTAGATTGATCCGCTCTTTTAGCATTTAACCTCAATGACCTCCATTTTAGTTCCGTGATTAATTAATTTTTTTCGTCACACTTGCATTGTTCATCTTTAAATTGATTTTGCTTTTGATTTTTATTTTCATTTGTAAATGTGCGAATCTTCTCCTCGTTTTCTCTGATTCTATTGTTCTCTTGCTGAATACTTAGATTCAGTTTCCGTATTTCCGTGTCTTTCTCGCTTGATAGGGTGTATTTGCAACCGAAAACCTCACCTTCCTCGTTCACGTAGGTTCCCTTAACATGGGTGGTAACTACAGTTGTTCTTTTCGAAAATAACTATACGTATTTCAACACTTTCTATTCATGAGCTGCTCTTTTGCACTGAGGCCCACTAGATGCCCACTTAGTATGAGTTTTAATGATCACTTTATAAGAATGGTTAAAATTGTATTAGATATAGCCTTTCATGGATTATGGCTACTAGGTCGTCGGCATATCCTTGCACCTTATATCCAGTAGAAGTAAAGTTTTGTGGGAAATTCTCTACAACACTACAACAAGACACAGTAAAGGTGACAGGTCCCCTCCTTGAAGCAACCCTATTAGCTCTAATTACTGTCGTTTTTAAATATCTGATGTATATTGGAATCAGGAAAAATTCATTCAAAATTATTCGTAATTATAACAAATTTTGTTCTATATTAGAGAACAAAAATAGATAGATAAACAAGTCTTGACTAAACGAATCTTTTAAAATTCTCCGACTAATTCAAAAGTAAATAAACTGAATAAACACAAAATGTTAAAAAAACAACATACTAAATCAATGTGTTCAATATTAAGGTTATCAAATATTAAGCAAGGTTTGACGAATGAAAACATTTGAATTTGAATTAAGTGCAGACTTCCGCAAACGGACATCGAACTCTATCCTTCCATTGAAACATTACCCTGAGTAATTAAAAGTTTATAAATTTGTTATGAATAGGTTTTCTTATTGTGTATGTATTCATAAAAGCAGCTGTTGCATAAGACTTCATTTGGGAAACTTAAATCTGAAAAATGAAATGTTTCAAGCATTTGCTCACTAGAAATTATGCACTGCTGCTATTCAATTCGAAAGGATTGGCGAACGAGATAATGCTATTTATTAAAATTAATAATAGAGGTTGATGCAACGATGCGTTAGAATTCCAGCGGCGCAAGAATTTACACACAGAGTTACCGTTATTTAATTCGGATTTATAATATTTATTCATCACGTTGGATTGTTCGCAGGAATGCCGTTTCTATTCGCGATTTATACAACAAATATTTCCCCGCATCCATTTTACCATAAACCAACCAATTTACTTCCGTAATATATTTTTATGTTCTTCGAGCGTTTAACAGCTGCTATATTTTACGTTGGATAATAAAGAATTTGCATGTCTAAATTTGTTCTCTTCCTGTAGTAGTAATTTTATCTCTACATGGTATACGCTATACAAGTGTTTTAGTTACGGCAATGAATACATAAAAATACTTTCACATGTTAAAATCGCGGATACTTGCTAACTTATAGTTTTATTACAATCAGTACTGTATTAAACAAGGAAAATTGTATCGACATTAACCGTAAAGTAGTGTTCATATAGGATAGCGCGAAATTAGCGTGACCCGAAACTATACATACACTCGTCATCCCCTAACATAATTTTTTGCATTTCTGTTTGAATTTGCAATTTCGTGCATTACAAAGGCAATAATTAACATCAGATAACAGATGTAGTATAGCCATACGTGGATTAACGACCGTTTCTATCGTCGACACTTGAGACAGAGTGTACACAGTCAGATGATACTGCTTCTGTGTACTTGTCTGTGTAGTAGTGTAAAATATTAGTGGCGTAGATGCATCGAACTGAAGATATTGCTTAATTCCTAGTATCGCAAATTGTTAAACAAAGGTAAATAATCTCGAAGGTAATATTTTATGAACGTTAGAAGTGATTTATTGCCACTAATGTGTAACTTTTTGGAGTTGCGCGTAGAAGTTGCATCGATTACTGATTCAAAGTATTTCATTTTTGGAAATGTATTATGAAAATATTCGTTAATAAAATATAAATTACTTTATAAAAATGTTTATGACATCAGCAACTTTCTCCAATTTGTCTGAATCATGAAACTTCTAAACATGTATTTCTATCTATAAAGTGCCAACAGTGACGTGAACTATGCTGTGGTTTAACATATACATAGCTTGGTCAGTCTTTAACTAGCAGTAATTGTGTCATATTTCGCTTTTCATTGTGTTTATCACAATTTAAAGATTGGATTTTAAATGTTTTATAAATTGATTTTTTTTTCAAACAATTCAAAGTTGCGGAAGAAATTGTAGAATAAGTCTCTGTATCGCTGGTAGCTTCGAAATGATTATGATTATGTATCTGCATATATTGAAATAAAAATTAACTCAATAAAGATTGCAAGGATAGTATGTGTGGCATAGTATGACAAACAACACTTACCGTTAGAGAATGAGGATCTCACGCATCCGAAACGGTCGTCCCGGATTAATTAATTAAACTTGTATGGTATGAAGTGTGCCGATACTTTTACGTAATTTGTAAAAATTAATCTTAATAATAGGCCATAAAAGAATCAAATTTAATAAAAATAAGCCTAATTGAAAGCTATATAGTAAATATAGCAGAGTGAATTGATGATTGACTTGCGTGGAGCGCAAAGAGGGGACTGTTGTCGTTGGTTACTCAGACCAGAGCCTTCATCCTGGATTTCTTTCTCTACGGTGGTCCTCAAAAAGAAAGATATGTGTTAGATGCTGTATTCATTGTGAATAATGATACTTATCCCAGCCTACTAAGATAGTCGTAGGCGGCCTTATGTCTCGCCCCTGAAGGCATTTTTCTGACGGTTGTGTTCGTCATGGCAGTGTTCTCGCTCGTTTGCGTCTTTTCGAAGAAGTTTTTATTGAACCTTGCAAGGAATTCCTGCAGCTCCTCAGTTTTGCCCAGATGTATTAATGTAGCTAACGAAGTACGTGGGGATACGTGTAGCACTAATCGCAAGCAGCGATTTTGCACACTCCTCAGAGACCCAATGTAAGTAGGTGCCGCCGTGACCCAGATAGAACCGGCGTAGGTAAGGATCGGGCATATGTGTGACTTATGCAACATCACACTCGTTGGGGGGTTGAAGCAGAAGTTGGTGAGGATGGAGTACAGGTGGCTGGTTTCACCGAGTGCCCTTGAGCTCTTCTGAGATGCTCCGCGAAATTTAAACCTTTTGTTAAGGATCATTCCAAGCTACTCGGTTTTGCTGTTTAGTCGGTCTCCGTCGCTCTGTTTTTTATCTTGGGAACCGGACCGTGCTGCTTTCAAGCAAATGCAAATTGCTCTTCTTGCATCTTCTCTGATCTGATTTTGGTCAAATGCGCATGCGCAAGTCTGACCGACGATTTGCGATGTTTCAGGATTGCTGTGTCATTGCGTAGATGATATGTCCGTGATATAAATCGTGAACAGAATTGGGTCTAGCGTTGATCCTCGTGGGACTCCAGATAGCATGCTCCTCTCTAGACAGGATTGGCTTCATTGGCGAACGTGTATGGGTTGACATAACTACTAGAGTCTCCGCGAAGTTATAGAGGTGCTCATTGGTCTGCAACAAAGCAAACAAAGCAAATTCTTGGTCTCAGTTGAATATCACTATAACATTTTCGATTGATATAAAAAGAAAATCTAGGATATATTATTTGTTCTAATAAACGCACAAAAATCTAGAGTGAATATTGCAGGTCTTGCACAATCCTTTTCCAACCAACCGACTTTCCCTGGTTTCCTTATCATCCTTTCTACATCAGAAATAACTGGGACAATTGCGACCATACAAGGAATGTTGCGTTGGACAAAACAACTCATATCATATCAGATAGAGCAATATCCGGACTGTATGGGGTATGAGACAAAACTTCAATTGTTTCTATGTTTCAACATTTTTACTGTGCCAAGTAAGACCTGTGAGGCGGAGTATCTCGGTGTGTTAACATTCTGTTTCTGTTGATTAATGCATAGTAACGAGTTCGCAATGTTTTGCAAATTCTATCTAGTTGCTCACAATACAGCCTTGCATTTATCAACAAACAAAAAGTAGTAGTCATACTACGTAAATGTATAGCATAACTTTTTGTTCGTTATCATTTATCAAATTATGTGACTCCATTCGAGGCCTTTCTTGAGTGAAATCCATTTCCTTCACGTGTCAATGGTGACAATTCACGAATACTCGATAAGAGATTGTCCTGAACTGGTCCTCTCAGAGCACCCACCTACACTTGAGATGGTCTATCTGTCTTTTATCGATTAGCTTAATGCAACCTCGGCCAAATTTTCAAAAAAAAATTCCGGCGAACTTTTGTGAACCGTGCCTCCTTCAATTCCATTAATGCGTTTTTTTACAGTAACGCCTCAATAAAATTCTAATTGCTATTTTCTCTTCCATTATGATTAGCAACTGCGCATGTACAAGAACAAGCAAATTTGTACTACTAACCCGTCAAATAATTGAATTGAATGCTATTGTTACCATAGGCAACTAAAAACAATGAAAAAAGTGAATTCACCTAAAGCTACAAAAACGTTACCAATCTTTATTCACAAAAACTTATGCGATAACCTACTAATGCAATATGTGCATCAGGCCATAGATGAGGGCGAATAGACTATGATTTGCAAACCTTAAGAATATCGAATATATTGAGGTCTAAGGATGTAACATTGAAGGCAAATTTTTGATTAAGCTAAAATCTTGAGTATTGCTAGTACAGCATGTATATGGAAGATGTCATTTAAGTTTAACTACCCACTAACTTAGCTATAAGGTTGAAGCATAACTAATTTAAGAGGGTGTTAATCTAGTTTGAAGGATTGTACAAATTTGGATGATGTATTGAGCCTTTCTATGCTCTCCTAACAAAGTTTAAACTTACTTTTGGGTCTAAGAGTTTTCCGATAACTGTTTGTGAACTTCCTACTTCAAATTTATAATTATTATTGACAGAAATAATTAAAGCTTGGCACAATGAACATATAACTTACGTCGAGACCTTGCGAATAAAATTTGTACCCTTTAGAAATCGGACACAATCACAGAACTTCGTGTATCTTACAGTGGTTCCTAACTATATTTGCTACCGTCCAGTGATTTTAAATTAATTAAGTTGTTTCGTGAACTCAAAAATGTGTAATCTGTTCTGATTGGCTAAAGGTAGTTGATCTCGTTCATGTGAATCAAACAGTTAAGAAAATATTGAGTTGCCCCATTTCGTTTATCTGTTGTGGTAGACTTGATAAGTCGATTCTTCTGTGCGTATTTTTCAAATTGTTCATATCTTATCCCATAAAAACTTTACTAATATCCTCCGATATTCTGTAAAAGAGGAGCTTCACAAATTTCTCATCGCGGATTACGGCCAGAATTAAAGCCGTGAAATTTCTTAGATTATCTAGTGAGCTTTTCCTTGATTATAAGTAAAAAATGATTCACCGAGGCAGCCTTTCACGTCGTTTAATTCTTGTTCTTACACAATGCTTTTGTCGGAGTTTCTTAAGGTTGCGATCGACATCTACAGAAGAGTAATTATTATAAATAGATACACTTTTTATGTGTAATATATTAATAATAAAAAGTATATTTGCTATCGATTCAATGCGAATGTAGACAACTCTACAATAGTAACAAACATATTCAATCTGGTTGCTTAATCGTTGTTTCTTAGGCATTGTTGAATGTTTAAACCAATCGGAAAAATCTATTTAGTGAATGATGCACAAGAAAAGCTTTAATACTTTGCTAAAAATATTCTATATTGAAACATCTTTCTGTTAAAATTAAATAATAAGGAGAAACTTAATTAAATTTAGATCTGGTATTATACAGATGGATTTGGTTTTTACATAAAAGATCAGATTTATTTTTATAAAGATATAAGAGGTATAAGAGGTTCATACATGTAGATAGCGGTGACGGAAAGAATATTCAATTTTTGGAAGTAAGGTCTACGTGGCTGTCTATTATCAATGCCTGTCATTCATCTAATCTTTTGAACTAAAAAAAACCCTAACAAACGTTGACCAACTCTTATTGTGATACTGTAAGATGCTCTAATATGAACATTAACATATTAGTAAGATAGAAGAATAATGCTTTAAAATTAGTATTTATATGTAAGCTTTGTGGTAACACAGTGAATATACTAAAAAATTGAGATAATAGGGTCAATGTATTGCCATATCATCCAAAACAATCTTGATAGTGAATTGCGTCTTATTTTGACAATTATCATATATTTAGTTTTATCTACATTAAGAAGTAATTTATTTTCGGAAAACCATATGTTCATCTAGCATTTAGCAATGGATTAGCACTCTCTAGTATCTTATTGTAAGATACAACGATATATAATACATAATAATAAAAATTAGTAATATAGGAGCAATTCGCTTTATTCCAATATTACATCTTTATTATTTTACTGCCCGTGCTCGAAAATATTTGTTAAGCATAGCAAATGACTGAGATAAGACAAAATCGATATACGAATGATGATATTTCATCATTATTCGTTCATGTTTGCCTCTGGGACAATGAGTCATCGAAGTTGATGGTGTTATTATGTCGGACTATTTAAGCCACTTATTAATTATGCCACATTAGACGAGTAATCTGCAATGTAATGAGTCAGTTTGAACTTCTCTGTGCCATCGCGTAAAACGATAATAAAAAATATAAACACCTGTCGTGATTATTAATTCGTCTTGTGGAACCGTTAAGCTTCGTGCATGTATCCAAAAAATGCTGCCGGCTATGAATTAAAAATTAGTCCGTAGTTATGTATGCACTACATGTATTGCGGCTAAAGCAACACGACAACGGAATGAAAAGACATTTTTTTACACTACAGTTGCCCGAAAGTGTAAGTTCAATAAATAAAGCAAGTGCACTTTAAAAAATGCTGAAAATTATCCTGGAAACAGAACGCGACATTTTTACTTCCGGTTGGAGTAAAATTACCCCGTAAGTAAAACAAACATATTACTAGTTAACTACTTGTTTTTATTTCCAGCGACATTTGTACGAACTTAGTCTGAATAGTTTCTAGCCCAACACAGAAAAAAAGACGAATTTTTTCCGAAAAAGTTAGAATTATCTTTCAAGGATGTTTTCGTATCTTTAGCGACATAATATGGTCTCCTTATTCGACGAAAGTCTTTGTCCTCCGAGCAAACCTTTGAATATAGAAAACAGAAAGAAACCAGATTTTGTGAATAGAATAACTTGACTATCAATTCGCAATACGAATGGGTAACTTTTTATCATGGCGACCTCTGAAGTGTTGTGGTTTTCGGGGGCAAAACTTTCTTTAAAATATTTCTTCCAAGTTTCCATTATATTTTTCTTGTACTCCGTTCTTTTTGTTTTTGATGACCTTCTTTGCTTTTCTCTTAGGTTCTCTCATCTTTTTTTGCTCCATAGCATAGCTTTTGATTTTTGTCATGTGCAATGTTTGTACTGTTGTGTATATGACTTTGTATATAACTTGGTGGGGATTATGATGTATCTCTTCTGTTAAGTTTAGAAGTTTTTTACAGTTTTCCGATATATTAAAAAATGTCGAAAGGTACTATTACGGCATGTTAAATTTAACGGGAGAGATACATCATAACCCCTCATATCCCTTTATTTTTGCAATATAATAAAAACAAATATATAAACATAAACTAAAGTTAATCAGATTTCTGTGTCGCTTTAAAAAGCACCTTGAAGCAAGCTAGAAATATCAAAGGAGAAAATACTGTAAGTGTCGAAATAATTTTGATTTAGTAGTATGCTTTACATTTTGCTGCGCCATTCTCTTCGAAAGTAAAATATTTCCCCACATAAATCACATTTGCGTCCTATCTGTAGCTACATGCATAAGCCGTTGTCCAGTTTCACATTTGCAAGGAGATATATGGGTCGTGATTTTTGAATACGGCTTAAAAGGGTAAATGGCACAATAAACGCTTTCGCATTCGCGTTAAAAGTTATATGAATTATAAAGAGCGCATGTATGTTTGTAGAGAGCATCGTCTATATAGAAACTGCGTTTGTTTTGTAACTCTGCGAAGTAATGTACATAATACAACCACTCATTGATTACACTTTTCATCAAAGTTCTCTTCTGTTAAAATGATATAAGATGGATTTTTACTTAACTTTTTTGTAAAATTGTACCTACGATTTCTGTGTAGGACAAAAAGGGGTCGAAAGAAATAAGAGTAGCAATTACCACATAGGAGTATAAATTATATAGCACTCCCTATGATGGTTTATTAGAGATATGTCGGAAAGTAATTAACATATTTTTTGAAGCTTTGATGAACTGTGTTATGTCCCATATGTTATGAATTTCGAATGTTAATTTGAATGCGTTTATGGTATTGAGTGCACATCCAGTTAGTTGTTTATAGCTCCAATCTTTACTCAATAGATACAACACATTCTTTCGAGATATCCACAGTCTCTATTATTTCTCTAATCTTGAATCATCGGTAACCTAACAGCATTTCCTGAACTATCGATGTTTGGTCGTTCCCAACGTTCATCGTCAGCCAAGCTTAAATTAGTTGCCCAAAATTTTAGTGTGACAAATGAAGGTGCAGTGCTCGCGTAAGCGGTGTCCATCTTGCATTTAATTTGCGTAAGCGTATTACCCTCCAAGTACAAAAATTTAGATTAATATTCATTTCTTTTTCTCTCAGACACACTAACATCTACTGACAGAATGTTAAACAACAACTGAGTGTCCAACATGGTTGAAATTTTCAAAAGTATCGTTTAACGCGTGCACAATTAGCGCCAATTAGTCTTCATTTGAGACTTGAAACGTTTCGTACTATCCTCGTATGTAATAGATAAGATGTTTTCGCTTACTTTCGTTTCCTTTTTAGGAAAATTCTATAATTGAGAAGAAATACTCTTTTTCTTTCACTCGACGTCGATTGCATTAAAATATTAAAGTATGATAACACTGGTCAACAAATTTCAACTTTTGATTTTGCCATAAAATAATTTATGCTAATTTCAATAGAAAAAATTAAAATACAAAACATTTTATTTTAATAAAACGTAGAAGATCAAGTTAGCTCCATTTTTTTTAATATTTCAATGAAAAGGTTTTTTAGATTAGACCATAATTTAATGTATATTTCAAATTATTATAATTGGAAATGTGAAGTAATACTGCTCCGTCTCTTATAAACAATATCTACAGCATCTCTTCTTAACATCCAACAGTAATCTGCTAACATGACAGGATTCCATTTCCCCTGATACCGTTTTTCCATTCCCACGATGTCTTGGTGGAAGCGCTCACCGTTTTCATCGCTAACGTCGCCCATATTTTCCGGACAAAAATCCAAGCGCGAAAGTAGAATGTGCACTTTAAGGGACATATTACAGCCAGCAGCGTGAAATGCTTGTAACATATCCATTACTAAAGTTTTATATGTACTTTATCTTTTCTAATAAAATTTTCAGATTTTCGTGAGTTTCTTTCATAGAAACAGCATGACCTATCGGAATAGAAGGGTAATGGTTTCCATTATGCAACGAAACTGCTTTTAGGCTGGTCTTTGATGAGTCTATGAATAATCTCCAAGAACTGGAATCATGCTGTATTTCAAAAGCTTCGGAAAGTGTGTTAAACATTATCGCAGTAGACTAGATTACCGGCCATACTATAAAGGCATTTTTTGTGTAACCAGAGCTAAGCCAATGTTGCCCCTTTTCGAATCATTTTTACTTTATATATTCTATTCAATTTCATCAGTTACTAATTTAGGGTAAAAACCTTGTTGGTCAGTGTAATCGACATAATAACGTTGTGATTAATAAACGTCGTATGTAAACTTACATACATTTCTTACATATACAAATTGGCGCTAGTTGGAGTTTGATACTGCGATATCTTAAATTTTATTACAAACCACTATACTAGTCAAGGGCTAAATGCAATCAGCATATCACAAGTCCAGGATATATTAACTTTGAAAAATATTCTTTTGCAGAAAATTTTCACGCACCTTTTCAAAGCCTTTTAAACATTAATATCTTCTTCTGGCATTAGCAACTTAAATCAATTTTGAGGTTTTGCATAAATACCTGTTTATAGTTACGAAACTATACATCCTTACTGTACATACTAAACATGGTACAAGAAGTACCCAATGTCCCGGCCAAACAAAGGTATATTCACACAGGGAAGTCATTTTTTAAAGAAAAACCCCGTATTTTTAATTATTTCTACACAATATACTCTAAAACACGTAGGTAAAACATATTGCTTCTTGGCTACTATATTTATTAGTTTAGTTCTTTATTTGTAAATTCATCATTTTGCAAGTAACGTCATGTCATTTATAATCGACGGCAACAATAGTCAATTAGCTGGAATTCCTAATCATTCAGTGTTCTGTTTTTAAATTCTTAATTCTATTTTTTCATTCTTTATAGCTTCATGTGTTATTAGCGAGAAGAACAGGATGCTTACAATACAATCTTTCTTTCATTTCCGTTGTAATTTTTCTAATTATGTTAGTGTTGTTTCTGTATGTAGCCTTTAATACCTCTATTGGTTCTTGTGTCTACTTGTCTTTTGGCTGATGTTCCATATATATTCCCGCCTCTTTTTATCAAATGCATCCTCTAGGTCGATGTAGCATATATGGATTCCTTTGTTTGTGTTGGTACATTTTACTTTACACTCATTTGTCTTGTTACAAATGTGCTGCATGCTTTTTCTTCCTCTAAACATAGCTTGTATGTCCTCCATGATTTTTCTATATAAAAAAACTTATTTCATGAAATTGAAGCATTCACATAAATATTCATTCTAATAACGAAGAACAACAAATATTCAACATAAAATCTTTATCACCAGTAGGCACTCATAAATTCGCCGCATCAGACGACTACTGATGTTGCTCCATACACTTTTATTTACCACCGCAGTTACCGGTCCTCGCAAAATTTCTATCGCTACAGAAAACTGTGTATTTATGGTTCTCATTCAACTAGGTTTTCTCGAGATATATAATCGTGATCACTGATGAACATGGTAGGGTAAAACAATAAACGTGATGAGTGTAGTGCGTTTCAATTTACGTTATTAGCCCTTACCAGATTCGATGCCAAATATTCTCCATCTGTTATCATCTTCGCGTTCCTCTTACGCGGTTAACTCTTTTATTTCAGCTTTCCTTGGTGCTTTCATGTGTAGCACACATTTCTTCCTTTAGGCTACAATGTTTTTATATATTGGCGGACGATGTCTGAATAGATACTATATACATCATATCAATCGTATCACATCGGTCGTATAATCCTAAAGCCGCAACGATATCGAAAGCTCTTTCGCTAGCTGTTTCAGGCACACCTTGTACTTTTCCATTAGGTTGCTTAAGTGAGAATATTGCCGAAAATTTGAATTTTTTCCGCCGTCATTTTGCATACCCAACTTAAATATATAATTTTTGATTGCTAATAACGATTCCAAACTGGAAAATTCAAAAACTTTGGAAATATCGACCTTTAAGGTCTGTGTGAAAGCAATAATTATCAGAATGTAGAATTTAATTGTAGAATTATTAAGTTTATTTTGAGAATTGGAATTAGAAATGTAAATTACTACGCAATTTTTTTTTCTGCTGAAAAGCATTCTGAGTGCGTGAAATGAATTTTCGAATGGAAGTTCAGCATATGCTCATAAGTTGCTATCATTAAGAGGTAGAGAAAAAGTTTTAAAGCAAAAGCTTTTTGTTCATTTCCCAGATGTGGATGCTGTCAAATGAACATTTCACGGTCAAAACAGAGACTGCGATATACGCGGACCGAGCCAAACGTAGCAGTCTGTATTTTGTATTGCACAGGGGGTATAACAATTGCTTGATTCTTTCTCAAGTCATTGGAAAATTTATTATTGGTGGCTTTAAAATCTTTGGTATCTTTGTAATTTTTGTCGTTTGTGTCTTCATATAACTATTAGTGCAGTGAATACTTCTAAATTGGAGTCCATGGTTAAAATACCTCCAGAAGACGGAAATTTGGACAACAAAAAGTGGCGACAATTGGTGCTTGGTTTCAACAGCTAGCATTTCTAGCGACCGCAAGTGGCTGCGATTGCAAGTGTCCCAAGTCGTTAATTTCTAGGTACTCAGCGACAACGGCGAGCAATTGGGCTGCCGTTTCGTCGTCCACAGCACAGAGAATAGGATCAGAATTGATGCTGGGTGTGCTGTACGACATAACATAAAAACACTCATGAAATAGTACCAGCGTTATTGTGTAATAGGGCGTAGTGTAGAGCAAATGAGAACACATTCATTTAAAACAAGGAAATATTTATCTAACGATACGTTGCATCTCCGCATCACTGAGTATAACGCAAGTGGAAATTAACCTTAAACCTTACCTTCACTCATTGTATTTCCATGTTACTATATATATATATATATATATATATATATATATGTATGTACTATATGCAAGCTCATATCTACAGTCATCACAAATGAGAATATTCTACATATGCCAACAATACGCTTTTGTCACTCAGAACTGTTTTGATCAGGGTTCATAAACGCCCGGAATAAAGTCTTTCGCGAAGATTATATACTACGGAATTCACATACAGCTATTAAACAATAGAACAGTGAGCGCTCCAAAGTAAATATTAACACAATGGGGAATCGTCCCTTGCAACAATAGACGATGCGAGCGCGCGACATAACGCTTAATATCTCTTTGCTTTTGGCGACTTAGCGGATGAAGTACGCTGGTTTTTATCGCTCGTTGGAAGGGAATGTTTGCTGGAGTCGTCTGGATGTGTGAAATGATTATGCACTTGAAATTGCTAAAATGAACGGAGCGTTATCCCTCTTTTGTATACGTTTAAGTTCATTCGAAAGCGAATAATACCTTGTTGACGGAGGGACAGAAAACGGAAACGCAAATCTCCCTCGAATTCGATTTTATTATCCCTTGTGACGGAATGGAAATCTAAATAAAATTATTTTTGCTATTTATAATTTTCAAATAGTTTCATATCTTTTCATTTATTACCATTTTACAAAAATACAGTAATTAATTCGGTCTCATTAAAAGAGGATTAGATCATTTGAGTAAATACATAAAAATCGGTTATTAAGAAGTTATGATAACGTTTATTATTAAAATAGGAGTACCTACAAATTAAAAATACAGGTTCTTAATGTTTTTGACTTAATTAAAAATGCTTTCTCTTGAAGACTCTGCAAAACTGTTATTTATTTACTTTCGCCAACTCTAAGGCAATATCTAAAGTTAAATACCTTCACTGTTATGTACTTGTCCATTTACGAGAAATGTACAGAATATACAAGTACTTCCAACAACAAACCTTAAAATTGAACTAAAAATTTACAAATGTAATAACGTATAAATGCTCTGGTTAAAGTAACAATGTTGACAACTTCAGTTTTAGTGTGTACTCTTTCATATATCGATGGATGGAATTCTTCGTGGGATGCCCCGCATAAATGTTTAAATCTCCTTTTTCTGATTCTGGACGAAAGTAAGTCATGACTACAGTTTTTCTAAAACCAATTTTATACAAACATTGGATAGAATTAAAAAGTTGTTGTCAATTGTCTTGAGACAGTCTGAGCCCTTATTTGCATATTTGGAAACAGTGAAATGTTAAAGTAAATTTAAAGCGAGGAATTCATAGTCTTCCGCAATTTCTACGTTTGTTGCTTAGAGTGATTAATAAGCTGCAACACAGAAAAGTTCTTCTCGAGCTTTAAATTGAATTTGATGAGAAAATGTACAAAGTTTTTTATAAATTCATATGTATTGAACGACAATGAGGGATGAGTGACTTATTGTCTAAAATGTTAAATGTAATAAATGTATCAGAATTTAAAATAATATGCGAACTACTAGATTTGCCAAAGTCGCAAAGCTAACACTTTGAAGATTTCAAAGCGTGTTGCTACCTACAGTTCAGTTGGCCTGGTACGCGCTAGTTTTCGGCTCATTAAAATCACTGCTCATAAAAAAAGAATCCAAGGATTTTGTTCTATTGTACGATGGGTTCAAGAGAAACTTTCTATATCTACCTAACTGTGAAAATGCTTTCGCGGCAATTTCATTTTGTCAAGTTTCTACAACATTGGTTCTAATTCAAAGTGTTGACGACTTCTGAAAGTACGAACTGAAGAAATCATCAACAAAGTTGAAGATGTGGTGTTGATTGACTACCGATTAAGAGTTTCAATTATATCTAGAGAAATAGGAATATGAGAAATTAGTGTTTTTAAAATTCTACACGAAGATTTAGGATGATGAACAAAGAGAACAATGTGTCATTACGATAGATTCACGAAGAAAGAGTCTATGCATGAATTCATAAGGGCTCTCTACCACTCAAGATAGCGAGGGCACACTTTTTCCGCTGAAAAGTTAATGGTCATTTGGACGCGGAAGATCTTTTCTTGATTGAGTATATATCGAAAAACGCTGTAATAACGACAAATGTTTGCGAAGGCACAATTAGGAACTTGAAAGTGGTTATATACAAAAAGGACTCCACAATTATGTTCAAAAAGCTTTGCATCTGCACGACAACTGCAAGGTACGTAAAGCATCAATTGTTCAAGCAGTAGTCAATGAAGGCCTCTTTAAGCAATTACAATATCTACATTACAGTCCCGATATCGCTCTCTGCGATTATTTTTTTGGAAGGTAAAGGTTCATTCTTTAACCGTCTGTTTTCATAGTTGGGTAGATAATACAAAAAATTCTCCTGGTAATAATCTTCACTTATCACCAATGGTATTCTAACACTAGAGTATCGGTACGCTAATTATTTTTCGGGAATTCCCTTTTTTTCTCACATAGTTTGGTCGTACGGTTACAAGCGAAGGATGTAAGAAAGGAATTTTATCTAGGTTTTCTAAAACAGGTTAAGTGGAATTTATCAATTGATTGATTTTCTATCACACATATTTATCTCATCCCGGTTAAGTACGCTGTATCTCTTCACAACCGTAACCAGGGTGACTTCAGTAGCTTAAATAAAACATCCATTCCAGCAAATTTTACTACAGATTATTTAGCTAAATACATACCCGCTGATTATAGTTATTGTACGTGCAGTTATTTAATATTCGATAGCAAACAATAATACAGTAGATCGAAGTTAGAGACCTTATGTGTGTATATCGCACATTAACTTTAATAGACTTGTTTATTCTGAAATAGGACTTAGTTTGGGTAAGAGCAATGACCCCATTTAGGCATATCTTGATTTAGTAAATGTAATTTTAGAAATGTGATTTCAAAAATGTCGAACGATGTATATTTATTTGTAAAAAGTTTTCCAATAAGAACGATGTGATTTCATATTGAAATGAAATAAAAGTTATTTCTAAATCTAACTAAATCTTCTATATAACTTTAAGCGCAATTTATTACATTACGTTTCGAATAGCACTTTGCGCACACGAGTGAATTCGATGAACACAATTTTTGATGACTTAGTGCAATAACCCTTAAAATGTTAAGTTTCAATGCATTAAGGGTTTGTAGTTTGTTTGTTTGTTCAGGCAATTTGATCCCGCAAGAAGTAATTTAAAGGACTTAAATTACAACTTCTTGGAGGCTAACTAACAGTTGCATTTCCTTAAATTATCCTTTCATCAAACAGTTCTTGCAGTATGTGATAATAGCATTAGCAGCATGACACGTGACACCGTCTCGGTGGAACCATGTTCTTTCAAAACAATTTCATGTGACAGTGGCCACAATAAAATCTATTAATATTGGTAACACAGTTGCTGGATCTTCTACTTCGTGTACGGTCAAATGATACCACCCTGTCATACACGGTGAGCTTTTACGGATTGTCATAATATCTTCCTACAACATTTGGAATACCTTCTTTTTTGCTTGTTCTGGACAATAGAACCAGGCCATATGCGTATGCGATATCTTGTTCTTGTCTGTAATACCAGTTATTTGTATTTTGCTTTCTCTCATTCTTATTTCCAGCAGTAATTTAAACAACTCAGTTGATAGCGAGTCCCCTTGTTTTAAATCTCATTTACACCAGAATACTGTAGGCGCCATCACCGGATTTGTCAGCATCTTTGTTTTTTTTTTATTTAACCGTAGCTTCCTAAAATCTTTTTCGGGAAATAATAAAATCTATATAGAGCATATTATGTAGATCACATTTTGTTCAAAATTATTCTTCTATATTGTTTTTAACGTAAAAATGTTATCTGCCTTCTATGAAACCTCCTCGATATTCCCAATAATTTTATTCGTCCATACCTTTAACTAAGTTCTTATGCGCACATCGAAACGTGACGTGCCTCTATAACTTTTACATAATGGTTTGTCTGATTTTTTGCATATGGGACACATCACTGCCTTACTGCATTTCTTTTGCATTTCTTCTTCCTTTCATATTCTGATTACCAACTGGTATAATTCCTACTTTCTCCTCATTTTTTCATCTGAAATTTTATTACTTATCTTTTTTTACTACTTATTACTTATTACTTTTCTTTTTTAATGCGTTTATTGCTTCTTTTAATTCTTCTTCACTTGGTTCCACTTTTTCCGTATTTTACTAGCTGTCCTTACTTATCTCTGCAGTGTTCGACATTTGGTACTTTTTTCAATTTGTTGATATCTTAGTAAGAATGTACTTTGTCAACATAGCAACCTTCTTTGCTTTTCAATTGTTTTCTAGGTATTCTCTCCTCTGTCTTTAATAGATCAGTTTTTTTTATATTGATTTTTATACTATGATCCTACAAATTAGTTTCACAAGAAAATGGTTTTACGTGAAAATCGCTGTCCTACCTATGCATTGTGTACAAATAATGTTTTTGAAGTGTTACTTTATTAATTAAATTATTATTTTGGTTTTTATGTAATTTGAAAATGTGTGAAAAGAAATTACGTAACACGATTACGAACAGACACACGCCTTTGTATTAATTTTCTTTTCGTTGGTAAATAGAACATTTACATAAAAAGGGATTACATGGAAATTATACAAATTGTACAATACGAATTGAGCAAGAAACTGCTATATTTGGAAGCGTCAGGCGACAATGGGTCTTCTATTGATCAAACATTCAAACAAAGCAGTCACAAACATAACAGACTTTATGATGTTTCAATGCGAATTGTAGGGCATCACTTTAAATTACGACGCGACTACAGAACAAAGGGTTATCGGAAATCAATATGATAATTCTTTTGTTGAAATGTGCCTGGAAATTCGATATGTAAATTTTAGGAAAATTTGAGTGGCGTCAGTACATGATTGATATAACTTTCAAATTAAAATACGTAGATTTTCCGGCTTTGTAATTTCTTTTGAAAAAATAATACAGGAGAAAGGGAGATAAAATATAAGTCCAATTTTAGTGATTTCAAGATTTACATTTTTTTTTCTGATTGAATATTATCAAAATAACGTTGTGCAGCATGTCTAACATTAAAAGCAAAAGGACTATTTATTGTTAAATGGTGCCGCATTTTTGTACTGAATTCAAGTGCTTTTTGGTGTTAACATTGTTTGCTTACCGTGGGAATGGTAAAGACATTACCATTGACAATTGGCATTGCCGCAGAATTTCAACCGCCGATTTCAACCTTCCTCAACTACTGTGGGATGAGCTCGAAAAAAGTCTCAAATGTTGGCCGTATTTCCAAAGAACATTCTCTAATGAAAATAGAATAACATCCCAGGCGACACACGATGATTATAAAACCTTTTCTTTATTAATCTTTATTAATACAAAGAAATATTTCTTTCAGAAATATTTCTTTGGCGGAAACATGGATTTTCTTTGAGAAATAATTTTTATCTATTATTTTCATAACTTCTAAACCATCACCTGGTTTATTTACCGTTACAATGTCTTATATTTGCAACAACTTATGCCATCAGAACCCAGAACATATATTTCACATTTTTTCTCCAAATATCGTATGTTACCCTCTGACAACGTACTTAAATTGGTAATCCCGTTTTATAAACGAGATAATTTCTTATCTGACCACTTTTTTTTCATAAATTTCGCCGCGATAATTTCGGCACTATCTGACAGAGATAAATTACTTCTCTTTGTATTTGGACGTTTTTTGGTGCTTCAGCTGTAATATATCATCGAGATGCGAAAAACCAAGCAGTTGGAGGCAACTCGAATATTCGCTCAATATTTTCTCTTGGCTTCTGAAAAAGGGCATGAATGGGAATTTCAAATTTGATTTCATATAAATTCGCGGCTTACGTTGGCATTCAGTGCAGCGCATATCTATTACATGAATGTATTCAAAGACCCATTCAGTTGAATCAATTAAATTATAGTTAATTTAACCTTCGGCTGAATACGGGCAAAAATATTTTGTTTAAGTTATGATGCGAAAAGTATATATTTCATTAATAATAATAATAATAGTCCAACAGTGTTCGGTTACAGGACAACAATATACAAAAAGAAATACGTACAATGATCAAAATAAGAATACAAATTCATTGTTGAAAGAGTGTACAATAGTAAGGATTAAATTTGTATGTAGTATGCCAAGATTTTTGGATCTGTTCTTTATTATCAGAACTACCACTACTTCAAATATATTTTGTCGTATTTCTTTTTTTTTTGTAATGTTAACAACATAACAAAATAAATATTCTATGGTTACGTATTTAAAATTTTTTCGACAATACAGCTATTAGCAATACATTAAAAATGCTTAGAAGCAATACCAATTGTAGTATTGTACTCTCACTACGTGATTAATGTTAATTTTTCTAAGAATATGTTGAAGTATTGTGTGGATATCTGGAATATGCTTGGCATATATTGATTAAAGATTTGGTCATGAGAAGGCTAACCATTTAGACACTATGCTTGCTCACACAGAATTAAAAACCCAATGAAGTGAACATTTCCAAAATCCTGTTGAAGCAGTTTTAGCAAAATAGAAATTTTTGCGTCGAATAATAATCGTAGGTAAAACATGTGAAGAACAATCAAAGCAGTGAACTGCAAAAGGTAAATCGACTCCAAACAAGGCAGAGACTGGCCGAGAAAGTGGTGACGACTATTTTTAGGATGGTCGTGGAGTTGGGTTAATCAACATTGTAGAAAAAAAAAAATGCAATAACGGCGACACAGTACAGGCAAAAATTATAGGAAAAAGATTGAATTTTGAAGAAAAACGAAGTTTTGTTCCACCAGAATAGCGCAGCGTCTCATACAGTGGTAATCATGATAAAGAAACACACGAATTGGGGATTAGAATTGATAAACCACCCTCTCTATTCATAAGTTCTGGTTCCCCACGGCTTCTTTCTATTTCCTGGGCTCAAAGATTCAGATATTTTCATCGAATGAGAAAATCATCGCATTCTTAATCGTCTATTTTCCAGAACAAGATGCCAATTACTATTTCGACGACTTAAATGGATGGAAGCATCGCTGAGAGAAATACGTTAGCAAGGAGAAATAAAGCTGAATTTGACAAAGAATACTTGTTTCTGTGTTCGTAGCTTAAGACGTATATCTCCTTTTAAAAATTCAAGATGATTGCGCATAATAATCCAGAATATTTTACAAGTATTCTAATTTCACCATGCAAATTTTTGGCTTCACAAAACAACTTAATTAATTTAAAATTACTGGGGGTAGCAAACGTAATTAGAAAACACTGAACAAAATTTAAGATACGAAGTTCGTAATTTATAAAACTTTCGTTCGACAGTTTAATTAGAAAACTACCAAGAGCTTTTGTGGTGCGGCAAGTGTAATCCTAGGCTCAGAGTTTCACTGGGAAGACAGACATTTTTATTGAATGAATCATATTCGTAAAGACGTTTTCTGCAAAATAAGATGTCGACTACTACTTGAGTGGGTTAGAAGTAAGACGGCATAGTTAAGAAAAGTATATAGACTTACGTAGAAACTTTGTGGAGAAATAAAAAAATTAATTTGATTTGTTTTCAACCTATTGTTGTATACTATATCATATAGTCTAGAATACCCAAATTAATCATGGTTTAAGCTTCGTACTGGAACTATACGTTTCTATATTATTAATTTGCGGTTGGTCTTTCGACGTAACGACGACGTCGGATGAAACTGCGTTAGCATTAAATTTTCATTGTGAGCAGGATCTTCGTGTCCGCCGAAACTAAATTTATACTTTCGATTAACTTTTCGGTTGAGGCGGGAGGTACCGCTACAATCCCATAAATTTAGGGTAAGTGTAGCAATGAAATATGCCGTTATTAAGAGGTGCCGCCGTGAATAATGGATCCGCTCGGAGTACTCGTACTGTTGCCGAATTATTAGAGTAGAAAATATTCTGACACGAAGCGTGAATTACGCGAATATCTGTCGGTGATCGTCTAACACTTGTTTTTGGTCGATTTTATTAATTTACGTACCGCAAATGGAGCGTGATAACCAAATTAGTGCCTAGGTATAGAAACTTTTTTCTTTTTGTAATCATTTTATCCGCATATGATACATTTGTGAAACAAGATTACTCCCTTTCGAAGTAATTAACTCTTTTTTAATTATAAAGCAATACATATTATTATCAACCTTACTATAACAGCATGCGCTTACCTCTAAATAAGTGCTTAACAGAAGAATAGCACAAATTCAAAATAAAAAAACGGTACGTATATAAATAAGTAAAACGGAAAAAATAAATATATTGCTTTTTTTAAACATTGTGGTGTAAATTAGGATAATTTTAAACACATTAAAGGTCTGTCTTCCTTTAATCCTTAAATAAATAAAATAATTTGCAAAGATATATTATATACTGCAAACATTAAAACACTAGTATGAATGATTCCTGATAAACAATGTTAAACAAAACCAAATATACGATAAAGTAAGTAAATAAATAAAACAGGATACGGCACAACTATATTAAAATCTACAATAAATAAATAAATTAAACAAATACTCCTACGTAATTAGCAATGGATTAATAGTCAAAGTGTAAATGTAATAAATAAACGTATAACATCATTTATTTTAACATTTGTAAATCCAGAAAATATTTTATTGTAAAAGGAACAGCTAGTGCTTTTGTACCCAATAATACATACACATACATGACAACAATTTTTATTTAGAAACTGTCCCTTGGAAAATTATAAACTGAATAATAGTAAACGAAATTTTTTTTATATAAATTGCAATAAAACATAATTTGATAATGGAGATCGATTGTCTAAATCGTTTGTCTTTCGTGATGTGCATCAGATAATTTATGTTGGAATCTTTACAGATTCTAAGATGCCTTTTAAGATCCCCAGGTTACAATCCAATCTTGATTTAAATTCAGTTTAGTTCAGATCGTTGTGCAAATAGTGAACTAAATATAAAAACAATTTACTAAGTTGTTCAGTGCTACAAGCAAGAGATGACAAAATTCATCTAAATTTCAAGCACAGAGAGTATCATCAGTCCTAAATCTAATTTTGTTGAACAAGTATTTAGGAGCTTTTTACAGTAGAATTCTATATACAAGACAGTAATAATGCAATGCAGAGTTTGCATATTGAGTCACCGCGATTCTATTAATTTTTGACTTATATGTTTTTGTGAATTTCCTTACATCTCATATGAATCCTAGACATTATATTTGCATTATTTGAATTTGTTGTCTATCATTACCGTTAAGACCGAGTCCATACACACAATCACAATAATCAAATTTGCTTAATATTAAACAATTACATTGCCTAATTAGGATTTTCCTATCAAATATATGCCTATTGAATTATAAACATTTAAAAGTAGCAGCATATGATTGCACCAGTTTGGCTTACCGAATTTAAGAGAATTGTCAATAACAACCCTAAGGTATATATTTAATTGGCTTCTTAAAATATGAATATACAAACAACGGGTGTTATCAGTATAAAAATGATAACATCGATTCTGCAAGGATAAAATATTGAAAGTATATATATTGAATAATAATAGACCCTGTATGAACCCTTCTGGCACGCCCATTGTAATTACGCAAGAGGAAGAAATCCCATCACTGTAGTTCGGGTCAGACCAGTTAGTTTTTCACAAATTCAGTTGTTCGCCTATCAAGATGGTTGTAAATATGCACTAACTGTTTTTCATTTTTCATAAAGAATACTTTAGATTCGAAGATTATTTTAAAGTACCCGAATACGGAAGTCTAAAATGGTTCAATTTTAACGTTGTAGTTATCTAGTATCTAGTAGTATACTATCGTGAACGGCGCTGCTATTATGTTAGATACAAAAAACATTTTGGGACGGTCTTTGTAGATTATAAAACGTTCTCGATGATTCGTATAAAAATAAAATGAAGAATGTATGTAATTGATAATTAAAAGAACTTACCGTTTTAAGCGTTTTCCGTAACTTGAAAATCAGGAGAAGCGCGATGAAGTATTATTAACATAAAGTTATTTCTCGCAAACGCGTCCGCCGTGATGAAAATATGTGCTTCTATAAAGAAAACGATCGCCTACATCCAACGGATGGCGATTGATTTGGTTTCATTTTACGTACCAAAACATTAAGTATAGATCTTTCTTGGCTATCTTCAGAAGAGGGAAGAGATTTAATTCAGGGAAAGATGTCCAGTTTTTTTTATAAATATTTAAAACACCAAGACATAAGTTAGTGTCAAATTTTAAGATGTTACAGCAGCATCTGTAATTGGTAGCCATAATTTTTTTCAATTTTTAAATGATATAAAGTTAATAGAAACGAATTACGAACATTAAAGTACAACTTGTGAAGTTACTTTCTTTCATCTGTACACTTATCTATTGTGCGCTCATGTGTTATGTCGATTTAACACTTCAGCAACTATTACACACAATTCGCAAACAATACCCTCATTCATCTTCTGGCACCGTCGTCTTTCACATTCTGGTTGATAATAATTCTTATTGTTAGAGCTTAATGGGCCAGTTTCACGGCCTATTTAAGAAGTGTTTTATTTAAAACATTTACGTTTCCTTAATTACTTTGTCTAGACTCCATTATGTTTTACTCGAGGAAAGGTAATTTCTAATACTATTATTTCCGTAAGCTAAATAAAAGCCGTAATAAGCTTAAATACAGTTTTTAATTCAACATTTTTAAATTCATATATAGGAATTTCTGTAATTCTTAAACGTAAAATTTTTAATAGGAATTTGCATTTCAAATCGGGATTAAAACTATGCTCGCAGATGCATTTAGTATCTCTGAATGTATCGCTGAACGTACGTAAACAGATTTTCAATGCGTTAAATTTGACAGAGAATGCCATCTTCTATTGGCATCAGTAGCGGGCGGTGGTGATGTAAATAGGAGCTCAAGGGTGAAACTTCGATTCCCTTTGCAGAAATCGCTGTGTTGTAATTGAACTTTCATTTGTATCATTAGCCGCTACACTAATTAACATATTGTTAAATGCTATATGCTCCTGAAACCCGAACTTTTAAATCATCAACTCTGCTATTTTCTTTGCTCGGGGAACAAAGATATTCGGCGAATGAGGAGGCCATCACATTGAGCATGAGGAAGCTATGTTGAGAAATCGAACCGTATTTGGCAAAAGATATTTGTGTCTGCCTTAGGTTAGAAGCCTTTCAGATTACCCTGGTACATCTTACCTTAATTAATTAATGGTAGCCTGTGTCGATGCTTTTCGTAAGCGACAAATATTGAATAACGTAGGAAGCACTGCAAGGATTATGCAGAATTACGCACTATAATACGTAGAATTAAATTAAACAGAAGGCAAAGACATAGGCGATCGTGTTCACTATTTCAGCAGTAAACAATCGATAATGTAGTAATGTCAATGACCCTTTGGTTGCATGTTAGATGCACCCTTTGCTATCGGCGTGGACAATGATTAATACCCGTTTTAACGGAAAGTAGTGCGTTTAGGAGATTACAACGTGCATGACTAGCATTTCATAGAGGTAGCAAGAAATAAATTATGTGTCGCTATTTATAAAAGCAGGCGTCTTATTAATGGAAATAATCTAGTCAGTGAAGTTATTAATATTCGCTTATAAAAAAAGGTTATTTAATCATGTCCCACGCGCGCGCCTATTGTAATATTAATATCGAATAAAACGGTACTTGTTTCCCAAATAGGTTAATTAATAATGCATAATCTAAAAATATGGATTTTTGAATTTATGGAAATATAGAAAATTTTTCAAAACATACACATATTATACACAATTACGCTTAAACGTCCAAATGGAAGAATTGTCGAAATTTATTTTTTAAAATGTAACTAACTGTTTTTCTCTTTCATATCAAATTGCATTTACAAAAATACAAAAAGCTTTCATTCACTATGCATTTAAAATTGATTCAAGGTATTTAGGAAAATGTATATTGCCAAGAATTTAGCTTATCTAGTTTATAAAAATATCGTCCAACTTTATAATAACTCCAAAGTTTTGTCGGCTCTCTCGGGGAAAACAATATTCTTTTTCACACAGCTTCTCATGAGGCGAATAAACACGACTCAGTCTAGTCCCTGCTAATTTCGCGAAGTGCACGGAAAGTAGCGAACTTTAATAACGATGTTCCTCTACCATAACGAAATAATCTAGTATTATTGCATGAAACTTTCAACTATACACAATGCCGAACTATATGACTGAAAATTACTGCAATTTATTTATTATTTATGGAGAATGAGATAAATTGTTATCAAAAACAAAGTAAGAACAAGATATATCGCGTTTAAATTATAAGAGAAGATAGTAAATGGTAAAAAAAGTATATTTATTTTAACAAATGTAAGTTACGTTTTTGAATTTTTAAGCGCTTTTCGCATCGATTCTTTATGAGTAGCCTTTCTAATTAATTCTTGGTTCAAACTTTCAAATACATACCTTACTCTTTAGAGACAAATTCGGGGACCATAAAAGAGGTCTATCGATAGCTATTCGCTGATCATAAAATAGTTCTTGCAAGAAGTTCTAGCCAAGTAACCATTGTGAAGAAGTGCTTATTTAGTTATTTCTGACTTAAACAACACATAAGTATCGGCGCCCTCCGCACCACAAAAGTTTAATTTATTATACAGGGTTACCTGTAAATAGCACGTAAGCTACCGAAATCTGAAGACTAGCTATCAATGTGTTACTGAAAATTTAAAAAGAAATTTATTTGTAACATATACATTTTGTTCAAATTTTAGGGCCCAAAATGCAGGTAAAGCCGGTCCATATCTTTGTTTCTCCTATATTATAGAAATACCGCTGATGAATCAAAGTTAACCCAGATGCAAATAAAAATCGATAAAGCATTGTAGATGCTATGAATAGTGAATAGTCTATTGAAATGCATTAGTCTGTCGTACAGCTGATGTCGAAGTGTTTATGTGTTTACATTGAATATGCCGATAACCATATGATTTGCGTTCTTAATGTTTAAAGTTAATGCATCCGAAAT
The DNA here is from genome assembly GCA_020654165.1 of Oryctes rhinoceros. Classification (NCBI taxonomy): domain Eukaryota; kingdom Metazoa; phylum Arthropoda; class Insecta; order Coleoptera; family Scarabaeidae; genus Oryctes; species Oryctes rhinoceros. Next base: position 1,461,648 of record JAIOKQ010001013.1, read on the forward strand.
GTCGGGTTTTGAGTTATTTGTAGTTATACATTCTTTTTCTTTTTATGAAATTTGTGGTGGTCCTAACAAGGACCGATCTAGGCGAAACAGGACAAAATAATTTATTAATGTAAAAAATGTTCGAAATGTCCACCGTGAGCTCTAATACAGGCATCAATTCGGCGACGAAAGTTATTATGCACACGAGTAAAATTTACCATGTCTTCGCGAATGCGTTGAGCTGCGACATAAATGCGATTTCGCAGATCTTCGACATTTTCAATATCAGGGCCACGATCATATACCAAGCTTTTCATGTATCCCCACAGAAAAAAGTCTAATGGATTTAGATCGGGAGTACGAGGTGGCCAAGTAAATAAGTAAATTATTTTTCAAAATTCGATGCACCGTCGTTTGGGACACATTTACTTGCTGGGCTAAAGTTGTAGTACTTATGCCTGCTTCCGCCTCAACGATGTTTAAAATATGCTCTTCTGCTTACTGAACTATACGTGATATATGACGGCCACGACCTTCGAAACGTGGAATTACTGATCCTGTTTCTCGAAGTCGATACACGGTTCTCACAATTGTCCCGGATGATGGATGCCGCCGATTGGGAAACCGTTCCGCGTACAAATTTTCTGCCGCAAGACTATTTTGTCCTGTTTCGCCATAAATCAAAATCATATCGGTGTATTCGATATTCGTATAGGATGCCATTGCAATTGCGTGTAATGACGGTGAATGCTATGTGCATACTAAATGGATATCCGAACGCTGCTTCAGCGACTGCCGGTGATTCCCGTATGTTAACTAAGACAGAGTCGGACTCGAATAAAGAAAAATCATTTTCTCGTTACTACGTGCACATAGAACCATAATATTTTGTATTTAGGCATTACTCATGCGTTTCTTTCACCTACTTTTTTTTTTCGTACTATATCCGAATAAGTCTGTATAGCAAAACATATAGTCTAGGACGGTCGTTTCGAGGACACAAATGGTGCTCATCATCAACCGGTGATCAAATGGTGATTTGCACCATCGACAATCCAGCCATCAAGTTTTCAAAATTCTGTATTATTCGTTTAACTGCACCGGCTTCTACTTTTGTGGATACCGAGGACCTACGCCCTATATGGTGTCCCATTTAAAATAAAGTTGACAGCTATTTCCAGCATAACCGGAAGTATTAGATTATTTAAAATATCTTAGTTTAATAGTAAATATCAGCTTTAATGCACTTCCAAGTTTTCAAAATTACCATTGGGTAATTATGGTATTGAGGTAATTATGGTATTATGGTATTAAGTGTATCAATATATGGAGTATATATTGATATACTCTTTTATAGATCCATTGATGCAGTAGTGAGGCCCTGCGTAGCGGAACAACTAACATTTAGTAAAATTAAAGAAAATGCAGCATAAAAACGAAGTGCATGTTACCAAAGCAGACAACTAGGGCGATGCGGTATACACCTAAATAAGAGTACTGCATTCCCGCAAAGTGAAAGTATTGTTTTGCAAGTATTAGCACTTGCATACGGCCTTGGAATCTGAAATATCTCTTCAACATACGTAGTGAAATTGGATAATATCTTTCTTTTGTGTTCTCTGTATCTGTTACACAATTACATTGTTAATAAAAAGGAGAAATTTCAATAAGATCCATACCAGCGTTGTAGTATCTAAATAACTGTTTTCTGTTCTAGATTACAGCGCTGGGAAACGTAATAGTCGGAAGTATTTATCCAATTATATAAAGTTTTCGCGAGATTACACATTTCATTGTCCCATTGTTGTTTCTTGCCTTGTCTGAAAATGGTTATTCGCATATATTTGGAATAACTCGATGACATGTAGAATGTGTGAAGGTTATAGCGTACTACTTATTACACAGTAAGGTTTTGCAGTATTCTTCTTCGAATTCCCATGCCGCAATGGAGATTACGACGACTTTTTTCTGTCCAGGCGCAATAGCAGCGAAGTAATGTACAAGTCCCATTTGGTCGGCTGTTTGTTTGACAGCCATCAGCAATATCTCATTCCGTTAACTGACGATACGTCTTCACTATTTTAACCTACAGCAGTTATACAGGTTGTCCTAAAGAATATTATCGACTCTACAGTATTTAGAAACTCGTATTTACTTTTAAGCGGAACAGAATGTCTATAATTGGATTTTATGATTCTATGCAAAAAAGTAACAGCACTTTATACAGGCAACGTATTCTTAATATCAATATTGCCATCGAGCTGACCTTACGAGGGTAATCAGAAAAATTTCCAGCCTAACACAGGCGCAGATATTTTTCTTGTTAAATTTTGTTTTATTTCTTGTACGTCTGTCTACTTTTCCCAAATAGTTGTTGGCATCTTGTTCTGCACCTGTCCTGTGATTGGATTTTTGTTTCAAAAACACTTCTTAACACGAAATTGACATTTGAGATTTCTTTCCATTCCACTGTACAACTATCCTATCAAAAAAGTTAAAAGGCATTATGGGGCGATTAAGTGGATAACGTCCCAATTTAGTTTTAATTCCATCCTGCTGGAAGGATGTGGTGTTTCCGACACATTCACTATGATATGTATTTGTTAAAATAAAAATGAATGGAAAAATTATCTTAGGAGAAATTGTTTCCCTTATCACAATATCCTATTTAAAATTTTCTTAAATGGGAAGGAATAAAATGTAAAATGTTAATTTTATGTCAAAATGTAATCAGTTTGAAGCAACACTTAATTTCTGTCGGCAACTTCAATGAGATTTTAAATGCAAAATTTGGTATCTAAAGTGCTGACATGTGAATTTCTTCAGCTCCATTATCGAAATAAATTCTTAAGCTACAGTCACAATTCGCAAGGCGTGCCTCGCGATGACTTACGTCTTGCTAACGAAGCTACCTTGAGGAAGCCATCACAGTCGAATTTTAGTTGTTTAGCGATAATCTGGCTTATGTTGTCTTGAACCTGCTCACTCTGCTTCGTGCACGTGCCAAATAAAGTCGTCTAGCTATATGTTATCGATCGTGATCGCAGTTTTGACTCGTCCCGAACCTTCACCGTCACTGGTACGATAGCGTTTAAATTAATCTGCCCAAAATTTCACTGCCCAAAGTCCCCTATAGTCCCCAATAGCGTCCATCTGAGCTATAATTTTCGTAAGCGCATCGCTTTTGAAATACAAGGACTTAATGTCGATGTTTTTGTAGAACACTAACATCTACTGTTGACAATTGTCAAATAATAACTGAGAGTCCAACATGGCTGAAATTTAAAATCTCTCAACGCATGGGATTTTACATCACCAGAATATTTTTGACGAGTTGCCATCTTTATATTGAAACATGAGACTTTTAGGCTACGCTCTTGCTCGCAATTTAAGAAGCAGCATAGAGATTTGTTTAAAAAAGAAGAAACAAGTTTTAAGCGTTTGCTTAGTTGTTTTCGTTCTTTAATTTTCTTAATTTATGGTATTTGTTGGAATAGTTTGATTCTTGTATCACGGGAATCCGGAAATTAATGACTTATATCTAAAAAAGTATGTTATCTTCACAATACATTCTATACGGTAGATTATTGCGGTATATTAAATGAAAGGGATTTGTATAAGGTACAGACTGCAGAATGCAATATTAAACAGTGTCATTTAAAAATTCAAGTTATAAGCTGTAGTAGGCAGCTGTATGTACATGAAACTATTTTTGACATAATAATGTGTGTGCTTATAGCACTCTAAATTTAATTTGGAAAAATTAATGTACACACCTACCATATTACTTTTACGGGAATATTTTGTTCCATTTTTGTCCAAGATCTAATTAGCAAAATAGCAGATAATTCGCTTCTTAGTCATATTTTACATTAAATAAATTAAACGGTCTACGAATACATTTAGTATCTTACACTTGCTTCGACAAAATTCAGCTATGTAAAACCCAACTATTTCCGTTTTCTTACGCAGTAGGATTCCTTCTGTTATTTTGTGCAAAGCTTAGCGTCTTCATTAGTCGTTGCCTTGCAACACGAAAATCCAGCAATTAATTTTGCATGGTGATCTTGTTAAGAAATTCTTTTCGTATTTTGGGTGCGAACGAACCAACCCCCGAGAGATGCAGACGCCGAGCCGTTCCGCCGTATAGCCTTGAGTTTTAAATTTAGCTTGAACTCAACGCAAGAAATGTTATGTTAGGTTGACACCCAGTGCGGGCAGAAATAAACTTAGATTATTTATATCATCGTACAGTAAGTACATCGGCGTGTTTAGACAACATGGAATGTTTACTATCATCGAAAAACGAATAACCAGAAACCGACTAAGATTGTATTTTTTTTAAAGGAGGAATTTTATACTTTAGTGGAAGATATAAGAGAATATAACTGAGTACATTAGAGAAGGACTGTACTAAAGATACATAAAGTTGGAACGACAATAACCTGTTATAATGCTAATCTCATTTGATGCATTGAAGAAACAAAAGTAATTCTGTAAAAATTGTTATTAGTGCGTAATGCAAATATGAACCCAGTGCCGTTTCTTACGCCTTTATAATTTCGAAGTTGTGCTTTCGGAAAAACACTTTGGTTCAGTTTGGCAATAAAAACGTATGTAAGAGGTAATTTTGATTTAATATATTATCTTGTTTTAAGAGAGAACTTACACGTTTCAATTTCATAATAACAAAGTACATTAAAAGAATATTTGACATGTTTGTATTTATTTATACATTCGATTCAATTCAAGTAAAAATCTGACACATAATATGGTAAGAGACAGTCCTAGATCGAGCGGGATTGCGTGGATAACTTTCTTATTGAAGATGGAGACTGGTTAAAGAATCAATGTTTTAGCAGTGTTGAAATCTAAAAAAGTTCAAAGCGTAGAATCTGTCAGAAGTTGAGTACTAAAAACTGAGAATTACGGTTTTTACTACTTATTAACACACTTACTAGTACGTTAAATATTTTCGTGGGAATAAGAGTCACGAAAAAGAGTTTTTTATGAAAATCACTGTTTTCGATAAGGCCAATTTAAAATTTATACCAAACCAAAAGTTATAATGGTGGCATTTGAAACAATAGTGTTAACTTTCTTAAGAGAAATGAATGCCATATTGGATTTTTTGGATGGAATTTTTTATATATTTTTTTTTGTTTATATATAGTTTTGTTTATATATTAGTTGAAATGTTCCAAATGCTGGCTGTTGTTAGTTAAATACAATTGACCTCGTAATTTCGCTAATTTTGTTTCGCACTAATATTCCAAGTCCTAATTCTATAAAAGATCAATCAGCTCGTGGCCACTAAGATGATTTATATTGGCTTCATCATCGACAGACCCAAGACAATCACTAGGAGAAGTAATAAATACATATGCTTCCGAAAATTAATAGGTCAATGAGTTCCTTAATACCTAAGACAAAATATAAATTGGATGCTCCTCGACCTCCAATACCCTAACAGTGAAACAATTTAAAAACACTTACATAAGTTTTTTAAACAATTTTAGATAATATTCGTCTTGATATCTAAATAGTTATCACATGCAACTTCCACAGAAAATAAAATGTAATTTCCTTTTTGGCAGTTTCGTGTCACCTTCATACATCTTAATTGGTCTAAATGTTGCAATAATAACTTATTGTCGTCCAGCCATCAATTTCGTAAAGAGCAAATTAAATACGAGATGTAATATATTTTCCAATTTTAATGTTCGTTCATTAGTTCTGAAGAAGGTCCCTTACGAAGATTAGAGTGTAAATATAATTCGTAAATTATTATAATATACTAATAAGTTAGCTGGCCATTTTATGTCTTAATTCGACCAACCCTTTCACTGAAGTAACAACTGTTCTTGGTTCAATAGTGTTGGTATAATTAACTTTTTCGGTGATTACACATAATTAGGTACATTAAGCACCTAATCGTACGTTAAGCAATCCCAGTAAGAAATTCGGGCTAAAAGTTCGTTCCTTATTTCTTAGTTTTTCCTTTCGTAATGGTATGGCGTGGCGTAGACGCGAGATACGCATTCCATCTATAATAGTCTTCCGCCATCGTAGCACAGTTTGTTCGCTTGGCGTTCTGTAGCGACAGAATACAGTAGAATGAAATTGCTTTATTATTGCAATGCTTCAATACAAAGAAATTGAAACGTCAACCAGGAATGACATTTACAATTAGGTGTTTGAAATTCAACATTTTTCTATACTATATGGCTCTATTCTTAATTTTTCAAACACCGATCTTTTAACTGTTTTAATATGTGATGGCAATTTTCATACAATTTCAAACAATTAAATTCTAAATTGTTAACGCTTACAAAGGAAAGTTCCAATCGCTAACCGAATTGAAATTGGGCAGATTTACAGAATCCATCGAGTGTCACAAAATGTAGCTTTCCATTTGGACGGAATCTCACGTTTAGAGAGTGAAAGGAATTCTCGAAATTTCAACGATTTTTGAATTTTTGTAATTGGCACCGATATTGTGAGTAAAAAAATAAAATAATATATCTCTTAAATCTTCTACAGGTCTATCAAACTAACGCAATATTTTTAACATATTTTTTCCACAATACAATATTTTTTCCATCGCTACTATTACTCCTCTATCACCTTACGGATATTTACGTAATAAAAATCATTAAACAAATGTTGAAAACAAAAATAGTCATTACAGGGCACACATTTTATAAAAGCAAGCTTACCGCAGATTGGATGTAGAGGGAAAGTCCCTTGATCGTAAAGTGAGGAAGCATCATTTACTAGATGGATGTCTATGTGAGCGCTTTTGTGCCAAGTATCTATAGATATTTTGGGAAGAAAGCTAATTGCAGTTTCATTGTTCATTCATTACTCTGCTGCTAATACAATACTCGTATTACCGACAAAACTTTATCTGAAATTATTTTCAGGAATGCTCTCCATATATGCATCCAGAAGTTGAACAAATTATTTCCTTTGGAATGATAAGAGTATGTACAGGTTTGTCGGCATGTTTGTATGCCTGTAATTTTGCAGAACACCTACAAAATGGAGTAAAAGAATTATCTCCGCTCTTCTCGTTATTCGATGCAAAACACTTCCGTCAATCATATCCTAAATATTTCGAATATTTATTTGCCTAATGTGCTTAAAATTTGATATATTTAACATTATGGTTTGAAAATGGCCCCTTTCTAGTCATCCTTACCTGTATAATAAAATTACTTTCTGGACAAATGTGCATAATCTTAATTTTAATTTTACTGGTTTACTAAGTATACCTAAGTAGAGACTAAAGTTGTTTGAAAAATCTTACTACTGCAACACACAACTCTCTATATCCGAACATTAAAAGTTTGTCGCTAACTGGTTTCAGAACCGCACCTACTGCAGCAACAGTGACCTACGTTCGTGTGACGTTTTTATTTCTCGAGAGGCATTTGCATTGTGCACAGTCTTTGTACTTTTATTTGTATTTTTATTTATTTAGTTCTTCTCACTGTTTGTAGTACCCGCTTGTATTACTCATCTCATTACTACATTTCTTTTCATCATATATTCCCTTTCTCTTTTTAGGTGGTCGGTTAAGTTGAACAGCTTTTAGTTGCACTTCGCAAAATGTGTGCAATCTCGAATTGTACCTTATTCTTTTTGATCTTTTTTTGTATATATTGCACGCACTAGTAAAGATTATTATTATAGAAGTTTTCCTGTAGCCGATATTAAAGACAGTACAGTGTAATTATATGTCATAAAACGTGATCAATTTTTGTCGCCTTCCTTCCTTGACCTTGACAGCTGCACCACATATTTTGATATACGGATTGATGATTATGAAATACTAGAAAATCTTTGGCAACGGTTAAAAATTTCGTAGTAACTTGCTTATGTGATCGTCCCGTAAATCTCGCTATTCGATTTCTTCGTTTAAACTGTATCATCCACACTAGTGACGAATATTTACGTCGTGAACAATTACGTCTCGATCCCTAAGCAGTACAAATTTACACAACACGTATTCGGTAATTTTTAATCATTTTTCTTTTTGCTCACATATGTAATTGTACAAAAGTTTTTACTTCTTAAAATTTGGATTGCACAGAAACAAGCGGGCGTGGTACTTACTTGTCCGATTTCCAAAGATCAACGGCCTCTCACCTATAACTGGGTTTTATATTACCATTTTCGAGACCGCAAGTTTCTTCATATTCTCCTTAAATATTGCTTAAGTCATCTACAATCCGCGTAGCATATGGATGAAACATTTCTTCTAGAATTTGAAGATACTGTCAATTACATATATCTGTTTCATCTTTATCCCGACAATTTTAACTGCGTATTAATTATATTCACAACGCCTTGAAAGGTTTAAAATTTGTTACATTTGGAGAAGACGGCCATTAATATGATGGCAAATATGTATTCGTATACATAAGCACTATCTAGATCGATAGCTTCACCAGCGTTTTTCTTGTTGGGTTTAACATTGTACATACTATTAAAGTAGACAGTAAGGAACTTAATATGCTACTTTGTGGTACGCCCTTTTTATGTTGTTATGTGAACAAACAATCTTTGTTGGTGCTCGTTTAGATCGAAGAAAAGCCAAGCTAAAGTATTATCGCGAATAAATACATTGTCTAGAATTGTGAATTCATACCAAAAGAGAAATTAAAAATATGTTGCAAGAAGTAAAGAAAATAATTTTAATAATATATGTTTGTCCAGTCTCAATTTTTTCCATTAAAAAGGTTCTATGTAACACCTTCAACATCTACTCTGATATACGAAAATATTATTCCAGCTTGCAAAATTTAAGCATATCTCAATTAATAACCTTTTACGTACATAAACGTTTTTTATGTGTATTATAGTTTTGAAGAAGACTGATTACTTTATAGTTCCAAGTTAAACTCCATAACGATGCTTCCTGTGTATCTACATGTATTTTAAATAGAACATTAAAGAAGCATAATGGCATTTCGAGCAGCTTCATTGCAGCGGCAGAGTTCATTACTCTTTCTATTTATGTTTGTGTATCAAAAATATTTTCGGTTTATTTACGTATGTAGTCTGAATAGGCTGTTAGTTCCTAGCATTTGAAACGTCGTTTGTGGACTACAAAGCTAGTGGGCCTTATAATGCGCAACTAAACGTAATTCAGATGCGTGCGTTCAATTGTGAATTGTACCCTTAATAAAAATAAAATAGAAATTTCGAAATACAAAGGTTAAAAAGAGAAAATTATAAAAAAAGGCTCACCACCATTCATTAAAATTCTCTCATTTTGCTGATCATTTCATATGCAATCAACAAATGCAGCTTTCTTAATAACTCAGGATCTTTGGAAATTTTGCAATAGAAATTACATTTAGAAGGTTAAGTCCTAACTTTTATATTTTTTAACTTACAAAAACGATGAAACTTTGGGAACACACAAAGAATATATAAGTATTACCCGATTTTATTTTTCTTTTAATATTCATTCTGAATAGGTGTAATTAATTTTTGAAATATGAACATTTTTCACTATACGAATGGTGTTGTTTGTCGTAGTTAGATTTATGAAGTAGTAATGAATTCGACCAAGAAAAGAAGGTTATTAACATATCATTGTTTTACTTAAACATATCATATTTAGCTGAAGTCTAAAGTGGAAATAATAGCATTTAATTATGTAATGCAAATGCCGCCCGTATTATAGTACAACTTGGAAGTAGTTCTCACATAAGAACTTTTTCAAATATAAAGTAGCTATACATACATATAATAAAAACAGATATGAGATTTGATCTTAACCACGTTTATGTTTAACGGGCTGTTGAACATTTTATGGAATTAATACAAAATTCTTTGATTTTGTAAGAGTGACCTGCAGTGCTACAGATGGTTGCCATAAGCATTTAAAAAACTAAAAAAAAATTGCGATTAAATTACTATATTGTTAGATTAGATTCGAAAATTATATAATATTAGCCTGTTACTGTTAAGTTTATTGCATCTTAAAAAAATATAACATGCTGGGTGAAACTCTTCTAGAAAGTGTTTAAAACACAAAAATGTATGACACCATTCTTACCATATCACAACATGCCTATCGCAAACGGAACAACTAGGAGGATGCACGAAATCTTGATGTGTGAAAGCAAAAGTTACTGGATTTTCAAATTCGTATTGTCTTTGATTAATATATCCACTTTTATGCTAACTGTAAGCAAACACGTGATATTTTGATGCCGAAAGTTAATTATGGATGAGAGATTCTAACTTGGTAACGTCATGTATATACTTTATACATAAAGAGTTCCCAAGTGAAAAACACTTCCAGCAGTACTATAAAACCAGAGGTTTTTGCCGAACGACGTGATACTATTGACTTAGTCTCTTCAACAAGAAATAAACTGACTATCTGATATGAACTCTCCTGTTGGGATGTATGAATTTCACGAAAGTTTTATTAATATATTCAAGAGATGCTTCATATTGAAACGCAAGTTAATTACACAGGACAACTTTGAAAACTTCCAATTTTTAGACGATATTTTGGTTTTAAAAACAATTTAGTGCACGGGCTAGCATTGCCAAGGGAACGCAGGGAGAAGATTGCTATATGCAATATAGAAACTTTCAAAAAAGGTACCCCTTCAAAATGATCCAACTAAAAGAGCAATTCTGGGAGTTGACAACAAAGTGAGAGCTATGCGGAAGGCAATAAATACCGAAACAATTTCTTTACTGCGAGACTGAATCAATCATCATCCCTGGAATAGGTGAGTAAGGTGGAATCGCCTTTTGCCAAATAATTTTAGACTACACAAAGCACAGTCCTCCTTCTTTGCTCCTATCACCGTACCAGAATTTGATTAGATAATAGCTCACCTCATAGAAAAAGTTAAATCAGAAATTAGCCTAGTGCTCGCAGAAATCGTCAATTTTTATGTAGAACAGGGGATTTTTCCGTCTCAAATCAAAATGGTCAAAGTAATCCATATTCTTAAGAAAAGTAACGCAGATAAATATCAAACTTATCGTCCTATAAATATATTCCCTCGTCTATCTAAAATTTACCAGATCAAAGGCTTTTGATTCCATAATCCTGGAGATCCTTATCCAGAAACTTGAGTAGTAGGGGTAATGTGATTTAATTTTTGAGGTTATACAACAAATAAGGCGACTTATTGGTTATATTAAACAGTATTCTGAAAATCCAGATATTAATTACAGCGAGGCACAAGGTTCAATAGGGCCCCTTTTATTCATAATTTACATAAACTTGCCAATTTGAGTAACGTCAAATTTTGTTTATATGCTGATGGTACCTCATTAATTATCTAAGCTCTCAATCCTCAGAAATTATTCTTAATGATTAGGGAAGCTCTCACCGAAGCTTACTCTTCACTGAAAAAAAGCATGCATTGTTTTAGAAATCTGAATGGATAAATGAAATTCATTTGATTGCAATTAAAGAAAGTAGACTTATTTGAAAACTGTATTTATGTATGGAATAAATATATTTATATATTCCTAACTATTGATATCCTTATTTAAATTTCGAGATCTTTTTATTCCATGAATCCCAAGTGCCCTACAAGCAGAAGGAACACATATTTCTTAATAAAGTTGAGTTTCCAAATGTTTATACTACCTTCTTACTTTATACTGTATTATATAGGAAACTTACTTGCTTTAAACTTTATTAAGCAATTAGGTATCTTAATGAGATTGACTAGTGGAAATACTAAAGATCCTCTAAAGGCTTAAAATAAAAAACTATCACCGCCCTAATAAATAATTTGCCATCATTCTAACTTTGTTAAGTATTTACAATCCGTCTATATATTTCCCGGGAGGCTCGTTCAACTCAAGTTTTCCCAGTTCCCCAGTCTCTAATAAATTGTATCGCATGCGTTTAACTGTATACCACCGAAGGATCTTTAAACGTGTCCCATCAGCCTCTATCTGTACTAGCAGCACTTCGAATCGATCGAGCAAGAGGGACTCCTACGTAGGTGTATATACGTATATACGACACGTTTTCCTTTACGTTTGAACAGACAAGTAAACAGACATGCCAACTGTTGGGAGCATGTGTGCAGAGAATGAATTGTTCGCCCACAAATATTTGTAGCTTTCCTGTTCGTGCCGTAATTGATTTTCCATCGAAGAGCCTTTTGCGTTTCCCAAACGCTTGTACTCTTTTCTCTTCCCAAGGGACCGACAGTTAATAAACTTTACGGCTAAAGTGACTCGCAGGAACAAAATAATATCGGCTTTCACGGAAGTACGTTTATCAACACGTCAAATGTTCTTCAAATCCAACAGACACAGCGAAGCATTATACTTTTCAGGCAACTCTAAGATGGAATACTCCATATACGTAGTTTGATATAATAAATTGCGAAAACAGCTTCTGTTAATCACACCCAAAATTTCGCCGACAAGATGGACAAGATCGCCAGTGCTTTCAACTAATTTCTTCAAACCATTTAAAATATTAAAACAGTACGTACGCTGTCAGATAAACTATCGTTTCATTTCAAATTGTAGGCGAAAATCTTTATTATTCGTAATTAATCCATTAGTAGTATTGTGAACAAACGAAGGTAAACGAATTATTTCAGCTATTATAAATAGAGCTATACAAGTTACACATCAAAAAAACGTCAGATTTTGAGGAAAACAATTTTCAAAATGGTCTTCAAAAAGATATGCATTGGAAGGAATTACTCGTAAATTCAGTTTAAAAATGGTGTACAAAATTCCGCGAAATTTGTCTTTAAAAGAAAGGAAACAGCATGTTTCCTGGATTAACCTCTTGTTATACAGAACGTCGAGCTTCTGTAGGTGAGCTTTAGCAGCCGTAAACCAACCAGGTCAGCGTTCCGTATGTGAGTACCGACTTGAAGAAGGTGGTAAATAACAACGATCACCCTCATCTCCAATAGGCTACCTTGGCAGAGTAAGAGCGTCAACTATTACGATTCCGATAAATTTAGCCTTAATATTTGTCTCAAAGGCTATATAAGTCTATTGTCTAAAAGTGAAATTTAGTTGGTGCACTGGATATACAGTATAAATAGTTCTGGTCGCAGCAGAGTTGTAGTGGGCCTCATATCTAATAGGGTGGCGACAAGAGAGCATATCGTTAACTGTAACAAAAATGAGAATGGACCCAATTGTAATTAATTGATTTTCATAGTTAGTAATATATATATAGGAAAGCCTGCAAAAGTTTTGTATCGTCACAATTAGAGTTGCTATCACTAGCTAATCTATAGGTCTACTTCCTATTCTCAAGTCACACTTGTGTTTTAGCAGTTTTGATCTACAGAGCTGTAAACCGTGATGGTCATACAGCAACCACTTTTGACAAGTGATGAAAAACTTTACCTTTAAATTCTGGAAATAAGGTCTTTACAATAACAGCGACAAATGGCATTTACAGAGTGTATTACGAAATTAATATAATGTTGAACTATATACACGTATTCAAACTTTCGAATACTTTCTACGCTGGTCTTTCAGTTTGTATGATTACTATAGGAACTGCGAAGAAACACAACAAAAATTTTATGTATTATTTCATGTATTTCCGAAGAAATTATTAATAATAACACTGGCCAACAATTTCCAACTTTTGATTTTGCTATAAAATAATTTATACTAATTTCAATAGAAAACATATATTTTAATAAAAGGTAGAAGGTCAAGTTAGCTCGATTTTTTTTATATTTCAATGAAAAGGTTTTTTAGATTAGATCATAATTTAATGTATATTTCTAATTATTATAAGTAGAAATGTGAAGTAATACTGCTCCGTCTCTTATAAACAATATCTACAGCATCTCTTCTTAACATCCAACAGTAATCTACTAACATGGCAGGATTCCATTTCCTTTGATACCGTTTTTCCATTCCCATGATGTCTTGGTGAAAACGTAGCGAAAAATCCAAGTGACAACGTACAATGTGCACTTTAAGGGACATATTACAGCCAGCAGCGTGAAATGCTTGTAACATATCCATTACTAAAGTTTTATAATTGTTAGCTTTTTTGTTTCGCAAGAAATTCGTGAAAACTTGTACCATGGAGAGCCAAGCTGTTTTTTTCCTTTACCGTTAATTTGGTTTTAAAGATTTCATCATTTACTATTTCTCGTATCTGAGGCCCAAGAAAATTACCTTTTTTCAGTTTCCCGTGTGTTAATTTTTGAAACTTTTCACGAAGGTATTTAAAACCTTCACTTTCGAGATCCAGTGCCTGATGTTGCACATTGTCTTTTCCTGGTATAAACTGTTGTCGTAGTGGTCACTCTTGCTTATGGTAATGTTTTTCCCAAAGACATAAAAAGCAACCGTATTTGACGTAACTAGATTGAATACCTAAAATAATTGCAATTACTTTAAAATCTGCACAAATATTCCAGGAATAGTCTTTATACTTTATCTTTTTTAATAAAATTTTGAGGTTTTCGTAAGTTTCTTTCATAGAAACTGCATGACCTATCGGAATAGAAGGATAATGGTTTCCATTATACAATAAAAATGCTTTTAGACTGGTCTTTGATGAGTCTATGAATGATCTGAAAGAACTGGGATCATGATGTATATCAAAAGCTTCAGAAAATTTATTAACGTTATTGCAGTAGTTCAGATTACCGGCTATACTATAAAAATCAACAAAATTTTCATGCCTGCTGCAAAAAAGTCTCGACCTGCGTTTTCTCTGTAACCAGAGCTAAGCCAATGTTGCTGCTTTTCGAGTCATTTTTACTTTATATATGCTGCTCAATTTCATCAGTTACTGACTTAAGGTAAAAACCTTGTTGGTTAGTGTAATTATAAGAAATACATTTGAAACTGGACGTGTCTGAAAGATTATATTATGTATTTGTTAATATACATACTTGATGAAGTAGACAAACATAAAGTAATGTACTGAAAAAAATGGCTGTACTAAAGAATTAATAATTTCTGGGAAAGGTATCTTATGAGGAAGTTGGAGTATGTTGTATTCTCTAAAACACCAATGTGTAATTATATTTACCGTTTTTACGCGTTCAATATAATATATTTTAATGTCATAAATTTACAATATCCAGCGTAATCGTCGTTCTCATCATGTATAGATGCGTACCTACGTCCACTTTTTCAACTTCAAAGTCATTTTGATCTTTTCCTTCGTGTCGTCAATTTAGTAGGTAATTTCGCTTGAATGATGAAACAGATCTCCTCTTCATCTTCCTCAGATTCTAATTCTTCATTTTTAGTGTACTATTCCTTCCAACAAGTCGAACTCTTGGTTGCGTCCACTTATGGCATCTTATTTTATTTAATATAAGGTGATGGGTATATTCTAATGAGCCGTGAGTAAATAATCGCTATCGCAAACAAAGAAAAAATCAATTTCGCAGTTTAGTACAAATTACCGTTTTGTCACGTATTTGGTAAATGTATCTTTTAAGTTTTTAGAACTTATTATCGAAAAATGCGATTAAGTAATTTAGAAAAATGTAATGTTTTTGTTTTCATTACATCACCAATAAGAATAGAAATATGAAATAACGTATTCGCTGTCAATAGCAACTGAATAGTAGGGCATTTTCAAACACTGGTTCATAGGAAGTTTTCGTTCAAGTTAAACCCTATGCGTGCCTAAATTTTGACCAAACAATGACGTTATAAATAGAGGAGGAAATATAAGAGAATTTATTTGTATAGTATTACGTATTGTCGTTTTACCTGACAGGTCTAATCTGAACCCCAGCGGAAATATCACGTAAAGTATTGTTATTATTGGAAAATGTACACCGGAAACGTTTCAGGACGAACTTTTGACATTTCAACATTTATACGTCGTTTTCACACGTGCTTGTACGGCAAGCCGTTGAAAGCAAACTTTAGCTTCGGAAAATCATTTATTTTATTTATGTTTCCATTTTTTAGCAGATCGTTTGTTATTATTCTTACAGCCATTGAGATAAGAACAGCTATTTTGGTTTATTTTATTGATCCAAATTTGTTATTTTGTATACATGGTACTTGGAGTATATTCTTCATATTGTTTTTTTTATAGCAACAAGGGTTTAACTCTACATTATTTCAAAGGTACTTGCTTCAGAAATACTTAAAAGTATACTATAAGAATAAATATCGCCTCACAAAAGCTTCTAATGAATGTCTAAAGGGATCTGCAGGCCACTTTGCTCGAACTTCTAAATTATCTTATGCCTTGCCCTATTAACACGAAATGTTAACGTTACACCCAGAAAGTAATTCAATTTAATCTCTTCGTCCAATGCATTTCTCTGGAAACCTGTGATTCGAGTAACCACGAACTTGTGTTGACCAGAGCGAGGTAAACAACTATCTTGTTGAAACTGGATGCACAGATGTGGATTCTCTGTATGAGGTTAGATTTCTTCCGTTCCTGGTACAATTTCATTTTATAGTGGTTCTGTGCCCGGCATGATGGGCCACTGACACCAAATCGCTAACGATATGCTGCACTCCTTTTCAGTTTTGTACGTTTGTTTGTCGTAAATAATAACGGATTTGTTCAATTCGTACTCGTTTATTTCCGTTTGAAATTTGGTATAAAAATAAGGCTTTTTTAATGAAATAAACATTTTAAAGAAATATGTTATTTGAAAAGATGCTTATTTATAGTACTATCATTCATCATTTTCATTAATTCACTGACTATAGGAATTTACAAATCTTTCGACAAATGATGTGAATAGGGTACATTAAATTAGATATTTTCATCAATATATGGTGCCACGTCAACTGTATTTATACAACAAATTAGTCAATTGGCCGCTACCTTCCACAAATGTATATGTTTTGCATGTAAAAGCATTCCTGTTACATTATACGGGTAATTGTAACAGGAATGCTTTTATGTTAGGCTTAAATGAGGGAAATAACTTGAAATTTTTGAGGCGAGGCGTTAAACAATTTCAAACCTAGAATGCTCATATTTTGTCTGTTTTTACATGATTTTCTAATATTGATAATAGCGATTCATCGTATGATAGCATATTTGTGCCAGAAACACATTTCTATTGAGAGTTAATGGTCTTCAGATAGTTGTGCTATAAGTTAATAAATAATAATGGATAATAGCGTATTAAAACGATAGTAAAAAATAAATCTTATAGTTACATCACGTATTTGATAGCAACTTGCGTTCAACTTGCCAACTAACTTTTCGCAATGAACGTCTAAAAGTAACAGGGTCTATTCTTTCTAGTGTGTTGTATGAAAAACCATATTTAAAAAAACAATTTGTTGTTAAAAACGAATGACCTGTGTTTTGTAGAAGTGTTCACTTTTTTCTGTGTGTTTTACATTAGGACTAGATACTATAGGGCTGGCGTACTGGTGTACATAATCTAATAAGAAGTCTACGAAAAGCAACGGAACTTAAAACTTTTCCTTGGAGTATGCCCGTTTTCACCAGATTTACCATCCTTACTTTATTCTCGATCGGTTAAACTTTACCAGTAGATATGACTGGAACTTAGTTTCGTTATAAAAATGTTGTAATCGACGTAATCAAAGCACAACTTAAATCCTGGAAGATTACTAATAGAAGTTCACCAGAACCCAGGCTTGCCATTACATATTCTTGAATTGCCGTTAATGCAGAATAGTTTAACTAGTAACCATTTTGTTGTTTTGTTGAAAAATTATGCTGAAAGTCAATCGACGACAACTGGAGGTATCTAATTGAGCGATTAAGATTTTTTGCGTAAGATAATACTCCGTTGCGTATAATCGCTAAATTTGTTGACAGCAGGTGTTATTGTGTCATTCTAAATGAATTTCATCTTCTAACAGCCAATACTTCATACCTTGAAGGTTGGAGGTTACAGCGAGATAGCGCAAGATGTCACGTCTCCAGGTATGTAAGAACTTGCTGCAAGAGAATGGAGCCAACATAATTCCGTGACTAACGGCTTTTCCAGACCTGAAGCCGACTGAAAATATCTGGAGACTTAAGAAAGTCGAGGTAGAATGTGCGACACCTCAAAATAGGCATGAGTTAGCGACAGCCGTTTTAGAAACCTGGCAAGTTACTATCGAGAAATATACATACGGCGTACTTGTCCATATTCTCCAGAACTCATCGAATGTTCACGGTCTAATGGTCTGTCTGTTTTGTTTACATACCGCTATTTATATAATTCCACGTACTTCTTGGACATACTATATTATAAAAATATTCAAATGCATTATTTATGTTGTTGTCATACTGCTTCAGCCGTTACGTAGATATATGAAATGGATCATACGGGTCTGACGCACACAGTCTATATTTTCCCTTTTTAATATTAATTTAGTCTAATATTTCTGCAAAGTGCAATATTAACATTTCTTGCATTACACTTACATTCCGAACTACCTTAATATTAAAGTCGACAACCCAAAAAGCAATACTCTGTTGCCCGATATAGGACAATCATTAATACAAACAGTACCTACACCTTGATTATTTGAGAAAAGGTTATCTGTAGAAGTAGTACCCATGCTTTGAATGCAATAATTTTCCTTTAACGTGAACAATGTATTTTCGCTATTATAATATTATGCATTACATCGAAGGACACCCGTAGTACACCTTGAGTACCGCGTCATATTTACTCTCCGATTCAACATTTATTTTATAATTAGTATATTTTGTGTCATAATTTTAGTTTTATTGTCTTTCGAAATATTCGCCATTCAGTTTTATATACTTCTGCACGCATTTACATTAAACCAATTCTCTAAACGTTTCTTTCACGTTGGAAGTGATATCTCCAGAATATGATTTCTGAGTGCTTTAACAGGCGATAAAAGTCGCTGCATAGGTATTTTTTGTTTGATATACAGGAATAGAAGGTTGTTAGGCGATAAATCAGATGAGATGTTTTTTGCGTTAAGTAATCGGTTGTCTGGAATACAGTGAAGGACTGGAATTGTCATGATGGACTTTCAGTAATAAAATTATTGTATACCATTAACTGTTCTAACTAAGTAACTGTTCTTTAACCCTCTAAGGCAAAGCTTGCGACATGTCCAGCACATCGAAAGAAACCAGCGATCGTTTTCTTAGAAGTAGGTACTTCACGAACGAATAGCTCTCGTTGAAGTTACAGAAAACAAAGGTGGTTTACCTTTGATTTCTGTAACTGTTTCTTATCCATTCAAATCCAAACGCTGCGATAGCGCCGCATAATATTCAAATGGTCGAATGTGGTGTGATTAATAATATTACTATGCCCAGTATTAGGTCAACCTTTTAAAAACATTACCCAACGCGTTTTTCATTTTAGTGAGTGAAATACAGTTTCGTCCTGTGCTCTGCCTAAAATAATAAAAATATCGTTATTAAAATGCGATTTGAAGTGTTCAAAGAAGTATGTTCGCAATCGATGTTAATGACCCATTCTGACGCGCAAAATTCAAATAGATGGAATGCGAATTCTCGCTGTCTGGTAACATCCCATTCTCGCTGGAAATGTGGAGTTTGGAATCTGGATACGCTGGGACGGCCATTTTGTATCATATTCAACTGGCCTCAACTTATCCCTGAATGCGGAAGACATTCGTAGTTACATTATCGTCTTCAACATTCGATAAACGCGTCCCGGTTACGCATTTTCTATTTAATATTAATATTAATAAATTCATCCATGCTAGCTTGGCTTTAGATGATTTATATAATGGATAGTCGCAGTGGACTCCCATACGCGCGATGCTATGCGTTGGAAAGTCGTTTCGCAAAAATTTCCCATTTTTTCTCGCGTATGTTGACAGTTCGACATCATTGATCGCGCTGTTTTTTTTTTCCCACTTTGGGGTAGAGAGTTTTTCGCGGGCCCATACTCGCGTTTGTATCCGACTTCACGGGACGAAATCGAAAAATCGCTTCCGACTAAGCGAAGTTTCGAAGATGTCGCTTGCCGTTTTCGCGCTTATCTTCCGAGAAGTCTAGATAGCGGTTAGCGATGGATAACTTTTCAGAAAAAGGTCCTATTCGCCCATCTCGCGTCTCTCTCGCCATCATTTCTAACCGAGAGATGGAGCTAGAGGCGTAGGGGGCGGCGACTTATATGTATAATATATGTTATGTTGTATGTATAAACATACATATAACATAACATATATTCAACATACTAGAATAACATATGACGCACCAGAGTTAAAGTTATTTGTTTGTCAAAACTGATCACATTATAAAGGGAATATCCATTCACGTAAACGTTTGCGTTAGAATTCACATTAATTGTGAAACTGCTTTTACTTTATTAGCTTATACCCTTCATAATTATCTCGTTCGCTATAGGATCTCGTATATGTTTAGTATCTACAGATGCTTTTGCTTACTTTCAATGTCCACAAATATTTTGGCATTACGTTATTTGTCTATTTACTTTATCGCTGTCAACTGCAGCGTAACTGAACAAACGATGTGTAAATACAATAGCATTCAAGTAATATGTCCTATCAAATTTAATCCGTATATCACCTTACAAATTTTACTTATCGCAAAATATATTCTCCGGTACAATATGATACCGAAATAGTCTGGAGTCGTCAGTTGAGCGTTTCTTTTTTGTCTCGTATCTTCCATCAAATTGATTAAAATAAATTTGTAATGCAGCGTCTTATTTCACATGAATATAAAGTTTATTTATGTAAGAACATCTCCAGGATGATGTACCATAGCGAATACATGTGGTATCTTTAGTTTTCTTTTCTTTCTTTACTCCTTATTTGGCTCTGTGGTGCTTTATAAAATATTTAACAGATCCCAGAGTTTCCGCTGGTTTATAGACGAAATAAGGAAATAACCTGTTTCAATAAATAATCATTTTACTTACAGGCTTCGCAGTTTTGTTTACGCATTTTTTACTTTATACCACTGTTTTTAGTGAAATTTATATGTAATAAGAAAAGTATGTATTTATGAAAATTATATATTATAAAATAATAAATTCATAGCAGGAACACCCGAACGATAATGTACACGATGACTCACCAAGCTCAATGCTTGGTATATGAAAAAATATATATTGGAAAATTCTGATAACTTGGCTGACACTTCCATTAATTGCACCGGAAGTAGCTGTTAACATTACCTTATACGAAATACTCGATGTACTGTTACATTTCAGACTGCAGTACCAAAATTCCAACAATATGTTCCTTTGGTGTATAGACGCGAAATAATTTATGTAAATTTATCCCTTAAGTGTATAAAATAAGGGAAACTGTTTTTGTTTTTTTTTTTTTTTTTTTGAATATACAAAGATAAAATTTGCTATAGGCCTCTGAATGCCTAGAAATAAGAAAAAGATAACGAATTTCTGAACTTGCCCATGTAAAAACTGTCCATCCAGAATTTACCCTTTAACAGTTGGGTTTCTCAAAAATAATGACATGTGCTCTGTAACACTGAATTTGCCCGCCGTTACTATCTTTACCCTTTTCATAATTATAAAAACCATTAGGATTAAAGGCAAATATGACGAAATATTTTTTTAACAAATATAGAATTTTGTAGCTTTTAAAAACTATATGATACTATCTTGCCTTTTATAATATAATTTTAATGATTAACGAAATCTATCTGATGATGAAATAATTCTTTTTTATACCACAGTAATTAGTAATTAAAAATAGTTACTCTTAAATGCAATGCATTAACTTTTTAACCTTTTGGAGTTGACCTAATTTAATACAACAACAAGGCAGGTGTGATTCAATTAATTATTAGACTACCTTTTCTAAAATCCTTGACCAGCTCTCATTTGTTGTTGTTGTTCATGTTAAAGGCATATCGTTTGTTTTACTCAGCTCTTTAACGGGAAAGCGTAGCTGTGGTCGCCGTCATAGTTGGCGTCTTATTAGTGTACAAATACCTATAATTGTGAATGTTTTTAAGGATTACTCACTTATCCTAGGGGAAATCACAGAGTTGTTGTGATAGAGAGCATATACTAAATTGGATTTGGTATGTAATATTGCGAGATGATGGTTCACCAGTAAGTATT
The DNA here is from genome assembly GCA_020654165.1 of Oryctes rhinoceros. NCBI lineage: Eukaryota > Metazoa > Arthropoda > Insecta > Coleoptera > Scarabaeidae > Oryctes > Oryctes rhinoceros. The sequence goes on from JAIOKQ010001013.1 coordinate 1,483,670, forward strand.
TAGATGGGTCTGTGCTGGTTTACTATATGCCGACACATAACGAAGAGTAAATTCAGTATAAATAAATCACCGCTTGGTGAAAACGAAGTTTCAGATTTGTTGATTCTTGTTTTTATTTTTTTAAGAACTACGGCTCTACAAAAGATTTATATATACTTATTCCAAGTTTTAATTGAGAGCCTGTCGGACTACAATTATAGATCTAACCATAATTAAAACTTCTATAATAAATAAAATATTCTAAATAATACCCTAAGTTTGAAATTCAGAAAAATTCAACATAAACTCCAGTGTTCACTACGGTTATGACGAATAGTAAGAGGCCAAGATAAATCCCACGGCATTTAAACCAAAATAAGCTTATTGTGCATTATCTGTAAGTCAGAGAGCTCTCTAGGGGCGTCGTCCAACCCTGGCATAGGTTAGGAATCTCCCTTATAGTGGCCTGTTAGTTGAGAGTGTATTTTGCGCTCAGCTTGGCAACCCCTATATCATATGTCTTTGGCTAATTCCACCTTGTAAAAGTGCCTTTTTAGCCGGCAATGTCTACTCACAATCCCAACATTCACACCAAAGTATATTTTGGCTAATCTCAGGTAATCTACTAAGCTATTCGCTTGTTCGGATACGTGACGGTAACTTTAGCATTACAGCAAAAATTAGTTTCATTCCACCTTGCCAAGAAGAAAGAAAGAAAGTGCATGCGCGAATGGGAGGCTATTGACCATGTAGAGTTAAATTCGAACACTTCCTGGCCAGCCCATTAGTTTCTTCATTACCAGAATTTTTCTATGGCAGTCTAGTAGCAAACTTGACGTTATTGGTCGGTTCAGAGTTGATACTACTTTGCCTGCTGCAGGTTGATGTTTCTATCTACAATATTGATATCAGTCAAGCAGTGAAAAGTGGCGGTCTCCTCCCCTTAGTGACCATGATTCCTTTAGGTAGAGCTTCTCAGAAAAGACTCCTGCTATAGTTGTTTTATTGGCTTTTGATCCTTATATGAAGATAAGATGTTTTTATCAGTGTCAGTCTGTTGATATGTACATTTGTCGGCAATGTTGACAATGTATTGCACGCATCCTTCCAAACTTTGTAATGGATTACACCATATTTTACAACGCCTTATACCATTGTCAGCCAACGCTGCCTCTCGACAACTAAGTCATGAGGTGGCGAGCAAAGCATCTCCGTAGCCGTTGTTGACGTGGATCTTAATCCGCCCGTGATACTTAAATGGGCTGTCCTTTGCATATGTATTAGCTTTTCAGCTGCGGTGACGTTTAGTACCGCTTAGACCGAGCCGTATGTTAGCATTGGTCACATTATTACTCTGAAAAAGAAACCTATGCAGGATGCAAAAGGGTCAAATATTGGAATTACTTTGAACAATGATAAAATAAAACAAATTAAATATCTAGGTAATACTTGTATTTGTGTTTTTGCAACTTGTAAGAATCTGCAGTTTCCTAAAGCATTTAAATCTTATAAGAGTTGAAAAGCTAAAAATTAACTACCTGAAAGGGTAATTCATATTATCTTCGCATATCAAGTAAATTTCTGAACTATCGTCGATATAATTTGGTCGGTAAGTAGAGATATATTTATACCCAGCAGTCAAGGTCACTCAAGTATTCTCAAGACTACGCCGACAAATTAACGAAGGGTGACAGTGGACAGGATTCGCAACTTTTCAAAGTGCCACTTCGCCTGAGGAGGTAACTTCCAAATCTCGTCTGCAAGAAGTTCATTTGAACTTTACTCTCTACTAATTAAGATTCTAAATTGTTAATTGTCGACACCCCGAATTGGATGAGAAATACGAATACGTAATTCGACAAAGTAATCTGAATTTAGATGAAGATAATTCCTTCATCTGTTGTTGCAATACACGTTGCATGACAAATTTCTGTTTTTGAAAAATGTTTTTTAAATTGTTCTTCTAGACCAGCATTTTTACTTTTTTTTTAATACTCAATTATTGCAATTTTTTAAACTTTGGTTAATTGTGTATGCGGTGGAATTAACAACACCTCTTGTATTTTTGTCGCGTTTGAGTTAATATTTTTCAAAAAAGTTACTATAAGGAAGTAAAATGACATCAAAATGAGTTAAGGGGCAAAGAGCGGCATGGAAAGGGAAGCACTCGAAATAATGCTGACAACGACGGGCAAGCAGAAACAGTTGTTGAGAATTGCTTTGGTTATCGAAAGATAACCAAAGCAATACTCAGGAAACGGGCCTCTTTGGAAATTAAAACAAAATTTAAGTATCATCTATAACATACGCAGGATATCAATATGAAAAATTATTGAAATTCTATTTCGTACACCTTTCTGCACCTTTCTGCCATGTTTGACTTATTGTCATAACCAATCATTTGTCATTTTCAATACATTGCGCCAGCCTTTAATTTCCATGTTTAATAATCTCTACTACCCTTTGTCAATCATATTTCCGAGTTTTAATAAACTTCTGTAGAACTTGCGAATGTAAAGCATTTCCCTCTGATCTAATTTTTCCAATTCCCACAACCAATTTTATTTTAGCTTCTGGACTAAATTTTTCCAAATAATATATAGCAAACAGAAAGCTCAATTTCTCTTAAGAGAATAAATTAGCCAAAGTCTCTGGCTGTTTCTTGGCCAAACTGTTTCTTCGTTGTTTAAAATTCTGATGGAAAATGATGGAAATTGAAAATATATCGATTTGTTGACGTTTTTTCTCGTCGAGGATTTGACTCATACGCTGAGTCATTAGAATTATATTCCACATAATTGGGTCGGATGAAGGTAATAAATTATTTTCAGAAACTTGAGCTTCTACTTTTCTGTTTAACTTTTCACTGTTGTTGACTGTTTCAGTTTTAATTTTTTTGAATCTTTACTGATGTCCTGATAAGTTCCTTTTCGTGATCCGTAATTTCCAAAATTTATATCTAAATAAACTGTATGAAGCCAACTATTCAATTATAATTTATATGCAATCATTTATTATGCTCTTATATGGGATAGGTCATAAATACAAAGGCAAAAATTCTGGCTACTTGTAAGTGAAGCATCATATACCTATTTTTGTCGTTTTACACCAAATTCTGGGAACAATAAAATCTGTCAGTTAAATGTCACTGATAGCGAAAATTCGGATGTAACTTAGAAAAATATCAAGAAAATGTTAGGATGAAATTCATAATTGTAACTAAGGATTTATAATTTCCCTTTCATTTGAGTGTTACCAAATATAAACTAAAAAAGGGCATTTATAAACCAAGACATTTTTATACGTTCACAAAAAGTTTGCCTCGTGTATGTGAACTATAAAAACACTAACAAAATCATGGAACATAGCTTTTTTACTTTTTTTTTCTAAAAGAACACATTTAGAAAAATGCATATGTGTAAGGTTTGTTCAGTTGTTTATTCAAAGTTTTCCTATACGGACAAATTTTAAAGTGCGAAGTCAGAGTTCTGTACCAACGCTTTTAAAACTAAAATGAGCAATTTAACTTCAGAACAAGTGGCTGCTATAGTTGCTTTAATCGAAGATGGACGATCTCAAGCATACGTTGCTAATTTGATGAACATCAATCAGTCAAGTGTTTCTAGAGCCGTAGCCAGATATAGGGAAACAGGCAATTACAGTAGAAGACCTGTACCAGGTCGTCCAAGATGTTCTACTCGCCAAGATGACCGCTATTTACTACCACAAGCATTACGTCGAAGACATGTAACTGCGAGACAATTGCAGAACGACTTGGCTAGAGTCAGAAATACTCGTGTGAGTACTCAAACTATTCAGAATAGGTTACGACAGAGTGGATTAAGAGCTAGAGTAGCTGTAACAGCCCCTCGTCTCACTAGGAACCACCGAGTGGCTCGCTTAAGGTTTACCAGAGAACATGTAAATTGGAACATTAATGAATGGGCCAATATACTCTTCACAGATGAGTCAAGGTTTGGTCTTTACACCTCAGATAGGCGTATCTCAGTGTACAGACGAGACGGTGAGCGCTATTCGCAGTGTAATATCAGACCTAGACCTAATTTCGCTGGTGGCTCTATTATGGTTTGGGGAGGCATCTGTTTAACAGGTTGTACAGAGTTAGTACCAGTAGACAGAGGTACACTGACTGCCCACAGGTATATAACGGACATTTTAGAACATGTAGTACCATATGCGCCAATTATAGCAAACGAATTCATGTTAATGCACGATAATGCACGACCGCATGTTGCAATAATCGTCCAGGAATACCTTAACGATGTTGGTATTCCAGTTTTAGATTGGCCTGCGGTAAATCCGGACATGAACCCTATCGAGCACATGTGGGACCTCCTTCACAGACGGACACGAACCCAAAATGTTGCCCCAGCGGACCTGCATGGACTAGAAAATGCTCTCCGTGACGAGTGGAAGAATTTGGATCAGGCTTATATACGGAGGTTAATCGAATCTCTGCCAAACCGTATGCGAGCGGTCATAAGAGTCAGAGGTGGCAATGCTCAGTATTAAAAGCTACTGTTATGACATTTTTCTTTCCAAAATTATAATTTCTTGTTTTAATAAAAATCTCAAGTATGAGTTCTTGTTTTTATTTGGCCTGTATTTTATTTAAACAATCATAGAAATTATATCTTAGAGCGCATTAAAGTATATTTACAACTTTATGCTACAAACAAAGATTATGCGATACTTTTATGATTCAAAACTAAATTATGCGATACTTTTTTGGCGGAGTGTATATATATATATATACATATGTATATATATTTATAGTAGATATATATATATATATATATATATATATATATATATATAAAGTATAAATAAAGTTTCAAAAGAATCAGTGAACAAGTAAGCAAATAATAAATATGCGGGTGGTTTATTTTATTATAAATTAAGGCAACAAAATGCCTCCCCAGAGTTTAAAACCATTAGACGGCTGCCTGATATCACAGCGAGGCCCTAAAAATGTGCCTATGAAATGAAATAACATCAATAATAGAAAGATATTCACACTGTTATAATGGCCTTTATAATATTTAGCAGCCCAACTCACGAAAAGAACTCAATTCACCTCATTTAAAATCACGTCTACCCAAACACAATTTGTTTCAATTTTAACGCTCCCTTTACTAAATGGTTATTTTACCTGATTTACGCTCTCGGTATAATGGTTATCGATCTCTTGATAAAAGGTTTCTCTCCAGCATCTCCACCTTTTCTGTTGACGGTTCTTTCTGGATATTTTTCTATTTGTGCTTCTTTGCTTGATTGCCATTTATATTGCTTTATTCAATCCAAAAGAGAAAACAAACGCACGTGAGATAAATACTAAAAGAACATCCGAAGCGAAATATTCAAGTAAGTGGTGTACGTGTTGTATGCGTTAAAAGCATAACTATGTCGAATTTTACCTTTATCCGATTTCAAAATGGAAAATCGGGATTTAATAAATTAGTCCTTTATTATCACAGATTTGGGAAAATCATAAATTTTCATTTGGCCATTCAAATTTTGCAGCATTGTTAAAATGTATCGATTCGTCAGTTCACAATCAATTTAGATTCAATGGAAGTTCTTCAATTCGTCTCTTTCGAATTCTGAAATGAAAATTCGAAATATATTGTAACAAGAGCAACCTTAAAATGCTTGTGTTTATATATTATGCGTACTTCAATAAAACATTTGTTAAAGCATAAAGCTTCAAAGAACTTGTGACTTAGTTGTTGCATTTGCGCTAGTTAGAACCGAAGTCCCTAATCTTTTTAAGTGATAAATAAGTAAAGAAATTGACTAACTTTAACTATAGAATATCTTCCAATCATGTTTTATCATGTTTTCAAAAAATGTTTAGCGCTTTGATCACAACTTTTGGCCCTTCTATATATTTTTTGGTTTAATCGTACAAGTGCATTGCTAGAGATTTAAAATTGTATTATAAGTAATATTTTTTGAAAATAGACTTGGGACGTATATCACTATGTTGCTGTAGTAGCTATAGAAATATATCAATATTTAACTTTTTACCATAAAGTATAAAGCGCCTGACGTACAATGGTACTTGAACATTGTAGTACTTTTATTGAAGAAGTCGTTGATGAAAGCCTCTAAATGCAAAATTCTAGTTTCGAGTATTTCTTACAATTCCAGCTAAATGCGATCGGATCGCGAATGCATTTCATTCCATTGCGTTCATTCACTTTTTGGTGCTTATTCGGTAGCCAGACTTCTCCCGCACAATTGACGAAGTAACGGAGAACACGTATGGTGTGTTTGTGTTATATTATAATAGGAAACACGCTGTATTAAAGCACACTCATATAGACACATGAAACATTATAAAAACATAAGCATTCAAAAATGTCAATCAATGGTGATCTCTGTTATCATTGCAATTATATTGTCAAAATTTTCTTTCATTGAAGATATGAAGAAATAAGGTAGCGAATGAAAGTATAATTCTCTTGATACAATGAGTGCAACTATACGTACACTAAGGAAGATATTAAGACAAACTCCGTATTATATAAACGACAGTTTTCTATAATTACTATATTTGTACTCCGACTTGAGTCCCGCTCTAAAATTTTTAGCAGAGATAAGTTCTTTTAAACTTCGAACAGGTGAGCCACGCAAAACGATGTTTGAAGAAACTAAGATCGTCAGAACGATTTTCAAGTTATTTTAACAAGTCAAGGTAATGTAGGAACAAATGCAAATACAAATGAACAAAACAGAAATATATCCTTCAGACTAGATCTAGGGACTCGGGTTATTTTCCCGTTTTAGAGTTTTAGATGTTATTTAACCGAAACCGCTACTGAGACGACTTTGATCCAAGCCCGCCTGCTGGAAGCTTAACTTTAATAACCTAGTGATCTAAAGTTCGCCACTTTCTTATGAAAGCGTCTACTGGTTTCCTCGAGGTTCGACAAAACACGGGTCTGTTTATTTTCTGCTAACTAAATTCTCCGACGGTTTATGTAACCGAAACTACGTGACAGCACACGTTTGTAATTTTTAATTGATATTTTAGTGTGTGGGTGTTTTTTCTTCCTTTTCTTTTGACTTTAATCATCATTTATTTTATTATAATCTTAATTTCTTCAAGATTGCAATTCTAGATAAAGACTTGAAAAAATAGAAGTAATAATGCAGTGCCTTATATTCCTTATATGCAGTGTTATTTATAACGAAGCAGTTTATGTAAGGAAAATGTGCACATATCCCAGAATTCAACTTATCATAGCCCTCTAACTAGTCGAAACGATGCGTTATTTCGGATGATATAGCGGGAATAAAATGGTACCGGCCTGGAACATTCATTCTCGTTGCAAACATTTATTATCACACTCGATGTGATTTATTTCAAATATAATTTTTAATCTCTACTTTACAAGAACCAATTTTTTCTTTCTTTGTTTCTTGGATTATTATTTCTTAACCAATATCCAGAGACCTTTAAACGACTGTTTACGTGAATATGTATTGTTCCGTTGACTATGAAAAGATCGGAACCTTTCTACTATAATAAACAATAAGTTACTAATGAAATTTTACTATTTTTAAGACAATAATTTAAAGGAAAACTTAGCACTATACCGTCTGTCTCAAATGAAATAAACACGTAAGTTTTCAGAAATTTTTCAAATTGTTAACGAATTCTGTATGGATAGTAAAACTCCGTTACGTATTGTAAGTATGTAGTTTTGTATAGCTTTGATTGCATAAGACATTAAAACCATTTGGCATAATTTACGTGTCTTGTGGAATTATTTTGGTTTCTGGTTAAACAATTCTAGATATCGCGTTGCGTATTTCACATATTTCAAAACTCGGAGAGTACCTGTCACTAGATTACTCATTGTTACTTGTTTGGCACACATTGCATTATACGTTAATCTGTAAAAGATAAGAGTAAATTATGCAATTCACAAATGATTCTGTTCTACCTGTCTCTACTCTCTATGTACATTTATACTTTTGGTCAATGCGACAAATACCGACAAAACAAGAATTGTCTAAAGAAATATACAAAACTGTTAGGCCCAACGTAGTAGAAATGTCTTTCCGGTGTTGTTGCGTACTTGCTGTTTGACTTGGCGTTTCGCTGATCATACTGTCAGATTCTTCAAAAGATTACCAAAGACTGTCTTTAGAAATTTTCTGAAAAAGCCGACAACATGGTCAGCGAAACGTCAAAGTACATGAGAACACCCGAAAGGTATTTTTACTATGGATTACGGTCATGAAAGCCTACACACAGCTATAGAGCTATAACTAGAGATGACAAAGGCAGGTGGAATTATTCATTTTTGCAGAGACTAGATAGACTCGTGTGTTTTCGCCTCGTGAAAATGGATTCGCATTGCCTTCTGCTGTCTTCGAGAGTCGACAAAACACGAGTTTGTCTAGTATTTGCAAAAAAGTAATAATTTCATCCGCCTTTGCCCTCTCTAAGTATAACGTACTTCGAATATGTATAAAAATAATATGCATAATATAATGCAGAAACTTTTATTTCATACTTTTTTGAGGAATAAATTGACTTCCCGAAACAGTTACTTATTAGTAATTAACTAATAGTACTTCGTCTATTAGTATCATTAATAAATATTTCTTGAGATATATGGGTTCCAAATAACCAATGCTTAACAAACAATACTGTTTTTAATACAGACTTATTAAAATACAAAGGAAAATTGGATTGCTGATTTTGTAGAGCAAATAATTATTAAAGCAACCCCGCCATATGGTTCTATATATCGTATGATCAAGCACATAAATAAAAAGATAATCTTTTTATTATATTTAATTATATAATATTTAAGTATTAAGTTGCGTACTTACAACTTGTATAAATGTATGTATCTGCTCCATATTTTGCAACTTATATAAATTCTAGTTTCTATATTAATTACGATAACTTACTAATATGCGTATTGTTAGATTTCGATATAATATCAGCGCTTTTCTTTTTCAAGGTTTGCTATCGTGGGACGTAAACGACTGCTTGATTGATCTTGAAAAGGAGTTGGCCATAATAACCGAACAAGCACCGGAAGGCGAAGAAGCCAGATATGGTAAGCGTTAGTTATACTGTGCACGTGAACAATAGGACTAGTTAATAATATGGTTAATCGAATTCTCACGACAACAATGGACATCGCCCTTGTACAACGCGTTTGAAAGAATACCTATATTGGGAAGTAATTTTTGTTATTGAAACAAGCAAGTTGATAAATGTGCCGTTACAAGTCGGATACTTGCATGCTGGTAACAGAAGTATATACAAAACAGTTTATTTAAAAATTGTCAATATAGAAAGGTTTACAAAAGGAATGCAGTAGGAGAAGTATATTGTTTCAACATACATTGCCAATGCGTTGACAAAACTTTATAAAGAAACTTAAAAAATATATAACTTAATTCATTAGACGTTTATATCTCAGTCATTTTCTGAAACACACAGTTCAAAGTAATTATCCGAATTAGCAAAATCTCGTACATATTCAATTCTATCTGCCAACGTACAACAAAAAAAAACGTGCGCTATTGTTTGTATGTAGCAATTTTTATGCAATTTAAGTTGTAGGAATTTTCAACAACTTTAACATTAAAGTTCCCAAATTTGGAATTTGTGAACCGCTAAAACATTAAAGAATTAGTTACATGTTTCTCAAACAGTTACTTGAAGACTTGTTTTTCTTTCATTGTACTTATTTCAACAATTTACAAGGCCATCTTTGCCACCCTTTTTGTATTATGTTCTTCCTTTTGTGGAGTTGTATTTCGCTTTCCGCAGCCACTTTATCATCATTGTGCATAGTGGATAATAAATGGACAGTTTTATTTTTTTGCAATTGTTTGCCGTATTTTCAAACTATATTCTTGCTGTATTGTTTAGGATGTACCGGATACAGCTATATTAACTCTTGAAGGATACTAACAACATGTCAGTACTACAATTCAGTGATTTTTATTACAAATGGATACAAATGAATTCATCACAATTATTCAAAATTTGTATTGCTTTGTTCTTTTGAGATCTGACAGTAATAGCCCTAATAATGTTCCCTTCGTTATATTTTTTGCAACTCAAGGTCTAGTAAAACACTTCTGCTTTGTTCTAATGTAAATATTGGTGCATTTAATGATCTCTTCACTCATTCATCTGTTATATGTTGAAGGAATGCTGTTGTTTCATCTGTTATATTCTGCTTAGTTACTAAAGTTCTGGGAAAATTATTATATTTGTCGCACTGGATATTCCAAATTTACTTGGCAAAGTAAAATTCCATTCTTATAAGGATAAAGCAGCCTCTTCCTTTACGTCATCGTCGGTTTCACATTCTTCTGTAGAACCGGAATCGTGGTCGCCCTCTTCGATATTTTCGTTTTCAGATGGAATAGTCTGTAACTATTCCATCTTCCAATTCATGCATTATTGCTTATGCTGCAGCTTCTAACTCTTGTTGGTAGTTTGTTTAGATTTTTCAATGGAACCGTATTCCTATAATTGCAATGCAAGTACACGTACTAAATAAAGCTTTTACACCTTAGCAACTAACAAAGGTTTAAATCGAAATAAATATAAAGTTTCTTTAGTATTAATCTTTATTATTAAGATCTAGTGTAGTTATAGAAAAGCTACTGAAATAATTTTTATAAGTTCTCGAGTACATTAGATCTTGATCTTAATTCTTGTAACCTAATTGAAATATTAGAAATCGATAGCCTCATCTTTACGCTAATATGTGTCTCAATATAGATATTTGGGTATTAAATCAAAACGATCTCAGCAAATGCGTTGTTGTTAGTTCTTATTCTTCTCATTTTGCCGCATAAAAATATTTAGCCATTTCAGTCGCTTTAAACAACGACATACCGCTTTAATAATTCCGATAGTACCCCAAGAAATTGTTTTTAAAGTGCCATCTAATAAATGGTTAGTATAATCGTCGTTCATAATTTTTCCTCGGTGCAAGATTCCGGTTACTCGGAAACAATTCCCTCTTCTCTACATCTAACCTACGTTAAATTGACGTGACACGAAAGAAGTTCGCTCCTTACCCAACATTTTCACCCGGTATTTTATGTCAGCAATTTGTATTGTCAGATCTCCTTCAAGAGCTTGTTATCTACTCTATTCAAGCTTCCTCTTTGATTTTGTTCCAAGTCATTGCCCTTTATAGGGGGAGTGGGATAATGGCGTACATCTTGTCGCCTTAGATGACGCAAATGACGTGCTGCAAGGAGATGAGCCACAAACTTCCAATAATAAGATAGGTGACTTTTGTGAGAGAAATATTCTGTTGACGATTACGATGTCGTACGGGAACCGTTTTGTTGTACAGAGCTGCATCATACAGGAATGCTATTAGTCAATATGGATAAATTTTGGGCTTTGTTATTTACCATATTTTTGCTTTAAAACATGGTATTACATTATATGCACACGATCTATTTTTTTAACGATCAAATATGACATTTTCTTCTGAAAATTGCAAAATGGGATTTCAAATGATTGTATATCAAAGTAAAAAGTTCATTGCTTCATAAGCATTAGACCGTCAGGGCGCTAGAGGCTTACTTGAAGATATTGAAAAGAACATGGTGTTATCTAGATATTACTAGATGTACGGACTGAAAATTTTCGTTTAATTAAACAGAAAATAACTTTTCAATTTTACATACGAGAAAATTATGGCCAATACTTGTGTTTGGAAATAGATGAAGCTCTGTGTCAAAATTTGCATCACCGCCCTTGGATACTGCTGTTTTATCGACGTTTATTATTTTGGAAAATTCATCGAGTACTGTTCTTTTGAGTGTTGTTGAAAGCAAGCATGTTTGTGTGCCTGTGGAATCATGGAAAAGAACAATACTGGTCACTGATCCGCTTTTTTGGGGTGGAAAAATGTGTGCCAAAATAAAAGAGAATTAGTGCGGTCTGTAAGAACCACGCGCCTTCGACGACTATCATCGGATACTGGTTTAATGAATTTCAACAAGGCTGAACATCCGCTATTGACGATTGATCAAAAATAAAATAGCGCAATAACTTCAAAATAATGACTGGACATGTTTAAGCGCACGACAAGTGAACTTTTGCGGCGTTATGTGACTGCACCCTACACGCCTCAAGACCTCACCTACAGAAAGGCATCCCCTATTATCATGATAAAGCACCGGTCTACTTATCCGCAATTACGACAGCAAAACTAGTCCAGTTACGATTCGAATTGGTGCGCTATGCATCAAATTTGTCAAATTTAGCCCCCGGTGACTTCTTTCTTTTTTCAAACTTGAAAAATCACTTGGCGAAAAGCCATTCACGAGTTCAACAAACCCTATTATTTATATAGCTTAAAAAAATGGGATATCGATGGATTAATTGTATAAAGTTAAAGGAGGTTATGTTCTGAATCAAATTTATTACGTGCAAAACATTATCTCCCATAACCTAAGCATTCACCATACCATCCTCTTATATATACATATTCTTGATAGTTACTTTAAATAATATACTAAGTTTATTACGTCGTATTGGTATAATGATTTGTAAGACATTATCGATTTTTTTGTTTTAACAGGTGTTCCGTGCTGAACTTGACACATATTATTTAATTTTAGGTGAGCGCTTAATCCAATACGCTTCAGAGAATCTAGTTACTGAGGTGCTGATCCATCCAGCGGTCAGTACGTTGGCTCAATGCGTCAGAAATTTATTGAGCAGTTTCACTCGCCATCGACACATCATACACGCGGGTTACACATTCGCCGCTAATGGATCCTGGATCCTGCAGGTAAGCGTCCAATCTGCCGGAATAATTTGTTCTGGTTCGTATACGAGTCTGTACGTCCATTTATATACATACGTGCAATATTACATGCTGGTTCGTAAAACTTTCCAATTTCAAACCAGAATTCAATCACAGATGGATACTCCAATTTCCTAAATCATTTTTTATTGGTGTTTGCTATGTACAACTTTCAAATTGAAATGTGTTCGTATAACATCTTATAGTTATATACGCATATACACTGTACCAATTTTTGGTTGTATTTGTATGGTTAATGAATAAATTTATGTAGTGCGGTAGCCACTTCTGACTAACTTAATTACAACGTTATGTAGAGTTTCATGTAAAACGTTTGAACAATAATAATAATGCCTGACCATATAGTGAAGAAGCAAACCATAATATTTAAAAAATGAACACGCATTTTGTAGCGCTGATATTCGATTCGCAGTCATAAATCGCGATGTCTTCAACATACCACTTATACGTATGTATTTGTCTACGTTTAAATTTGTGCATATAGCATTATTTTGTAATTTTGTAAACAGCTTTTGTCGACAACAGAACACACCAGAAAATGCCTAGAAACAATAAAAAAAAAAGCTAAAATGGTATTGATGTAATCATTCACATCAAAAAACAAAAAGAGAGAAAGGAAAACACTATCCACATGTTTCTGCTTACTCTGTCGTTTCGAAATGTTGTGGCGTTAACTATTAAGCAACAGCGACACAGGGTACAGTTAAATTACTCTCGGAGCAATGCTGATGACGCTGGGTAGCGGCACATGTCCGTGAGTTAGTGTATGTTTTTTTTCCTTGAGTTGCGTTTGCCGTGAATTTATTCCATCAATACCATGATGAAATTTTTGCATTATTCTTTTTGGTTATTGTTCTTGCCTGTAATATTTATGAAATGCGCCGCACATTAAGTACTGTCTATCTACCACAGATATGTTGTATTAAAGGCACCGTACAAACCACTAATACACGGAAGACAGACGTCCAGATTATTGCATTTCTTTATAAAATTTCTGATTCAAAGTATAACTTCAATACAAATATTCAGATTTTCTATCTTCTATTATTAATTTATTATTATTTAATTCACCTTGTGTCTGTAGTTCTATCTATAGTGACTTGCTCATCTGAAATTATATTCAAGCAAACCAAGCGGTACATACATGTAACATTAATCTAAATCAACGTAGAACATTACATAGATACTACCCGTTGCCTCAGTGTCGCAAATATGTGTTCGCGATTTCTGCACAAATCTCTACTAACAACAGTCACGAATGGTTTAAGCGGAAATTTTCTACAGTAATTAAAAAATACACAAATTATTCGAAAAATAAATGGAAATATTCCTGACTGCCTAAGTTAAATATCATTCAAAGTGGAAAGCAAACTATCAAAAATTGCGCCAAGTACAATTACTTCCGTAAAACTATTTTTTGTAAATATTTCGAACACATTTGCTTTAAGGTAAAAATAGGGTATATGTATAGAGAACATAGCGAAAAATCTCGCACTATTACTCTACCTTGTATGTAGATACGTACAGATTTGACATACTCATATTAATATCACGTGATCTAATTAGTACCATTGTATTACTGAATAAAAGTGACATTTACCTTCATTTTCAGGATGGTACATTCTCTTACACAGATTTCGCAGAAGCTTTCCACGAAATTGAAGTACAGCGCGTTATCAGAGCCTACGAAAATAGCATCTCCGTTGATCTGCATTGTTCGCCCGAAGGCGACTGGACCAGATTACCGAAAGAATCCTTTGCCAAAAGCTGTAAGGTCCGTGTAAATCCAGTAGACGTCCTCACTTCAGGGAGCCCGTCAATCACAAACTTTCTAAACTACATTTCGCCATTTTTGGTACCTACCGATATAGAAACGCTTTTAGAATGCTCAGATGTCGTTGGTAATATCCGATTTTCGCATCCAACGTTGTACATTTTCCCGGGAGGGCAAGGAGACGCGGCCCTTTTCGGGATCAACGGCTTCAACATGCTTTTAGACGGCGGCTTTTCTCGTAAATCTTGTTTTTGGGACTTTGTTCGACATCTGGATAGGTTGGACGCGGTTTTGCTAACAAGATTAAATAATGGAAATGTTTGTGGTATCAGTTCGGTTTTGAGAAGAAAGATGCAGAATGCATTATATCCACAAATAGGACATTTTTTCTGTAATTTACAAGTAAGCATGTTTTCCACTTTTCTAATTTCACTATTTAAGTTTAAAGGCAAATGAATACGAAATAGGGGTAATACAAAAGTTTCATAAAGTAGGGGATACATTTTAACTAATTATACAACTTCAATAAATTAAATCAACAACTAAAAATTAATAAAAATTGAATTTATTGAATAATAGGACTTCTTATATTGAACATTGTTTATGGCAACTGATCTCCATTTTTGGTAGTATAAAATCACCAACTTTCCTCTAGATTATGCAGCGTATTATACAGCATGTCGGGATTAGTTGCAGCAATTTGCTCTTCAATACTGTTTTTTAATTCTCCTAACGTTTTGGTTGTATCCTAACACTAAACTTGTTAAGTTACTTTCAAATCAAAAACACGCTGGGTTTAGATCAGACGATTTTGGTGGCCATGAATGTTCAAAGTGTCTGCTTATAATACGATCGTGAAAAACAGTAGTTGACGCGTTTCTAACTCGCCGTAACTCGCCCTGCGTAAAAATTATGTTCTCAATTAGGTTTTCGCTTTGCAACTGCGGAATTGTAGAATCTCTTAACATTTTGCAAGCATTGATCACCAGTTACGTCCTTATCATTCTGTATTTCCTTCAAAAAAGTACAGACCACTGATGAAGTTAATTGTGAAACCGCACTAAAGTTATCTTCTGGTGATGAAGACCTTTATGAATGATTGTGGATTTTCTGTTAACCATTTTCAGTTTTGACTATTTACTCCGCCATTAACGGAAAATGGGTTTCATCTGACTATAAAGTACTGGATAACTATTCTTGTTCAAATTCAATATTAGCTAGTATTTACTACCAAGTTTTTTTTTTTTTCAAATAAATAAAACAAACTCAGCAGTTGTCAGTCAAAAGTTTTTAAAGAATGAGAGAAATGGAGGGGTATACTTTGGTAGTTAACTGCACGTATTACCTCAAACTATAATCTACTATTTACGAGTAAAGTGCTGCACGAGTATCTATTACATATTTTACAAGAATAAACTCAAAATGCAAAAAGTACTCATGCAATTTCGTTGTTTTCAGGAACGCAAATCGATATTAAGCCCTGATGGAGATAAAGATAAAGATCCTCTTCTAATTAGTCTTCTTGATGAAGGCCAAGAACTAATTACGAACCTAAAGAAAATAAATTTGACGCCACAAATGTGCTATAGGGATGTAGAACCTATTAATCTTTATCATAAAGTAGGGCACGGCACTCTTGACATGTACGTACTTAGTCCAGCGAAAGATTCTAAGGAGGTTAAGGATTTCCTCCATCGCTGGAATACAAATGACCAAAAACTTTTCGCAAATCAAAAAAGCATTAAGGACTTCCAATTTCCCCTACAAAATATGGTCTCGATATGTGCTTTACTGATATGGCAACCAGCCAATCCTAATGATAATATTACCAGGATATTATATCCCGGTAGTACGCCGCAGCAAAAAATTTTCGAAGGTCTCGATAAATTGAAGAATTTAGAATACATTAAGTATCCTGTTTGTTCGGAGAGTAAACTCGTTACCAGTTCTTCCATAATTGCGCTTAAAGCTAAACAATTGAAAGATGCTTCCTTAGAAAAACTGATTCAACCTGATCCCAAACGGATGGAGAAACTACGAGATAAACCGCCAAAATCTGGGGAAATAAAAGCTAGAATAGAAAACAAACTTGCTGATAATTTGGAAAAACTAGAAATAAACGGAGTTTCATCTGAAAATGAAATGGATAAAACTGTAAAAAAATCAGATTCTACAGACAGCGATAAGAGTGTAAAATCAACTAAGCAAAAAAAAATGGAAGATAAAATTGAGGAAAAGAAAGCTAAACCTGATTCTAAACCAAAAGAAGGTAAACCTAAATCAAAGGTGGATTCTAAAGCAGAAAAGAAGAAAGGTGTTCTTGAGAAGAAGGCGTCTCCAACGACACCGAAAAAAACTATAGAAGCCAAGGTTAATGGTGAAATGAAAGACAAGGAAAAACCTATTCATAAGCCTATCAAATACTCGCCTAGTGCCACTCCGGCGAAAAGCGCAAAAGAAGCAACTAATCGTAAAGTCATTGAATCTAAAAATAAAATGGCAGCTAAGAAGGAACTTAAACCATCAGCTGAAAAGAAAGATATGAAGCCAGAAAGAAAACCCATATCTCGAAGAAGCAAAGAACCGTCACCAGCATTGAAAACAGTTAGCAGCCCTGTAAAGAAGGTCAATGGAGTTCAAAAACCGGATATTATTAAGAAAGCCAAATTGGATAAAGAAGGCACTACTGATTCCAGTACAGTTAGTACTCCTTCAGTAGATCAAAAAGATTTGGCCAAATTAACACCCGAAGAAATAGAACAACTAAAAGCGCAAGAGCTAGCTGATTTAAAAGAAGAACAAGAAGTAGTAAAAGAAATTGAAGCTGTTTTTAGAAAAGGAGAAATCGAGAAAGATAGCGACACTGCATTGCGAAAAGTAAAAGATATTTCGATTGAAGATAAATCTGAACCGGAAGAGTACCTTATTATAGAAAAGGAAGAAGTGGAACATGACTCTCTAGATGATAAAGACACGAAAGAGGATGAAACTCAGAAACATGCGAGAGATAGTGAAGAGTCCGAGAAAATGAGGAAACTTAGTGATGAAATTAAAATATCATTAAAAGAAAAAGAAGACTTAAGAAAACAAGAATCTGAAGAAATAATTACCGATATAAAAGACAAAGAGGATAAAGAAAAACCAACGGAAACTTCTAAAGAAATATCAGTTACCAGCCCAGAAGATAAAATCGATACATCTATTGATAAAAAGATCGCGGATGCAGATAATCAAGAGCAAAATGTTGCCCTGGAGTCACAACCTGACGAAAAATACTCTGCTACTGTAGAATCTGGTGCTACAACTGCGCCCACTTTGCCAGAAGATGAAAGGATTACACTAGATGAAATAAAAGAAGATAATGGGGATCAAGTAATTGAAGAAAAGCATGTTAAAGAAGATACTAAAGAAAAAGATGTTCCTGTAATACAATTACCAACAAAAACCTTTGAAGCAATACCAAAATTACCGCCAGTTGTTGGTATTAGATTAGATAAGCAATCGCATATAAGAGATATTGTAAAAACTCCAGACGAAGTAGCAGATCTTCCAGTCCACGAAGAAGCCGATATCGACCAATATCACATCGATGTAATGAAATCCAACATAAAGAGTGAAGATATAAAAATGGAAATGAAACCACAAGAAAAAATAGAGGTAGACATGAAAGAAGAAAAAGATAAAGATACCACAATAAAGGACATTAGCAAGGAAATTGAAGAGAAAGTTGGAAGCGACGTAAAAGAATCAAAGCCAAAAGTAGAAGAAAAAATAGAAGAAGATAAACAAGAACAGATCAGCGTTAGTCCAACCGAGAAAACGAAAATACCTGAAGTAGAGTCAAAAGCTCAAGCAATAAAAGAAGAAGTACCTAAAGCAGAGGTTCTAGAAAAAGCGAAACTTGCTGTAGTTGAAAAATTAGATGAAAAGAAGTCAGTAGAGAAAGTTGAAATGCCCAAAGATGTTGCGGAAGCGGTGGAGGAAAAAATCATACACGACGACAAAATAGTGGAAGCAAAAGTAATTCATGTGGAACAAAAGAAAGTAGAAAAAGTGGAAGCAGAAAAATTAGGTGAAATAAGAGAAGCAAAGACAACAGAATTCGTAAAGGAAACAGCGAAGGCAAAGGAAGCAGAAAAAGTAGATGAAGTAAAGCAAGCAGAAATAGTTAAAGAGACAGAAAAAGTAGAAGTCAAGGAAACAGAAAAAGTAGGAGAGACAGAAAAAACAGAAGTCAAGGAATCAGAGAAAATAAAGGAAGTCAAAAAAGCAGAAGAAGTCAAGGAGCTAGAAAAAACAAAAGTCAAAGAAGCAGAGGCAATGAAGGAGGCAAAAAAAGTAAAAGTCAAGGAAGCAGAAAACGAAATGGCGGCAGAAAAATCCGAAGTCAAGAAAGTGGAAAAAGAGAAGGAGGTAGAAAAAGCAGAAATCAAGGAAACAGAGAACGTAAAGGAGGCAGAAAAAGTAGATAAAATAGAAGAAGCAGAGAAAGTAAAGGACACAGAAAAAGCAGAAAAAGTCAAGGACGCGAAGGAAGCAGCAGAACAAATTTCTGAAGCGAAGGAAGATGAGAAAAAGGCAGACGACAAAACTATTGAACCTAAAGTTCCAACTGAAATTGTAAAAGGAGTTGAAATTATTAAAGACGAAATTATAAAAGACAAAGATATTCAAGTAATGAAACTAGAAGAAGTAAAACCTTCTGAAGAGGAAAAACTAGGAGCTAAAACATCCTCGCAAGAAGAAAAAGTAAAAGAAGCAATAGTTGAACCGGAGATATTAAAACAATCAGAAGTTAAAGACGAAGAAGTAGAAGAAGCAAAAGAAGTAGAAGAAGCAAAAGAAGTAGAAGAAGCAAAGAAAGTAGAAGAAGCAAAAGAAGTAGAAGAAGCAACACCCTGTAGAGATGAACAAATACAACAAATTAAATACTCTCCTGAAGAAAAAATAAAAGAAGCACTGGCCCAAGTCGCAATATCAAAAAAATATGAAATCGGTGAAGACGAAAAAGTTCAAGAAGCTAAAAATATTCAAGAAAGAGAAGAAGAAGCAATACCTCGGAGAGAGGAGAGAATAGAGGAACCTAAAGCTATTCCAGATGAGAAAATAGAGGAATCTAAGGCTCTCCGAGATGAGAAAAAAGAGGAAGCTAAAATTTTGCGAGATGAGAACATAGTGGAACCTAAAGGTCTTCGAGATGAGAAAACAGAAGTAACAGCCCAAACAGAAAGGTCGAAAGAACACGTGATTATTAAAAGTGAGACGGTAGAAGACGCCAAAGATATTCAGGCAAAGAAAGTAGAAAAATTAAAACCATCCACAGACGAGAAAACAGAGGAAGCGGAAACCCTTCAACAAGAAAAAATAGCAACCGAGAAATTGGAAGAAACTCAACTTATTCTAGCTGGAAAAATAGAAGACACCAAGACATCTCAAATAGAAACAGTAGAAGAGGCAAAGCCCGTTAAAATAGAGAAAATAGAAGCTAAAGATCTTCAAGCAGAGAAGGCAACAGATATAAAGCTTACTCCAAAGGAAAAAATTAAAGAGGAAAAACAAATTTTGGAGAAAGCAGAGAAAATAAAACATCTTGAATCAGAAGTATTAGTAGAGGAAGGTAAAATGTTGTTTCCAGAAGAAAAAGTGGAAGACATGAAGACTATTCAAGAAAAGGAACCCGACGATGTAAAACCAGAGAAATCAGAACCAGGAATAATTGAAGACGAGAAAATAGAACATCCGGTACTTCAAGACAGTAAACTAGAAAAAGAAGATCTCGAAGTAGTTACGCAAACAATAGACCTGACAGCTACACAAGAAAGAGAATCCAAAGAAACCGCACAAACAGACAAAGAAATTGAAGAAATTGAAAAAGCTAAAGTTTTAGTGAGTGAAAAAGTCCAAGAAGTGAAAACAATTGAAGCAAAACAAGAAGAGAAATTTGAAGAAATCGAACAGACTAAATTCTCTGAAGTGGAAGAAAAGAAACCGGCCCAACTAGATAAGCCACAAGAAATCGATTTATTAAAGGACGAAAAGGTTAAAGATACACAAACAATTACGCCCGAGGAAATAGAAGCATCGAAAATCGAAGAAATAGAACCTCAGCTGCCAACAAAACTGACGGATACCAAAGTTGAAAAGGAAGAATCAATAGAAAAAATCCACGCAACAGAGATAAGCAAAGATCTACAACAAGAAAAAATTGAAAACGCAAAAATTTCGGAGAAAGAAAAAAAGGACTTGGAAACTCCTAAAAAAGGAAAAGTAGTTCCTACAGAGGAAGAAGAGAAATTGAAAACTCTCCAACCAGAAAAAGTAGAAGATGCTAGAGCTACTTCGGAAGAAATGAAAGAAGAAGCAAAAATTCAAACAGAGATATCAAAAGAAGCGAAAACTGACAAAGTAGTCAAAGAGTTTGAAAGCGTGGATAAACTCGCGCAGGTAGAAGAAATAGAAGATAAAAAAGAACCAGACCAATCATTAACAGATAAACAAGGTCAAGAAGATAAAGATGTAATCAAAGAAAAGATAGCAATGGATATACAACTTCCTGAAGAACAAGATCCTAAAGCTGATGAGAAGAGAAAAATTTCGGAAGAGAAAATGGACCACTTAATAGAAGACCAATCGGAAAAAATTGTTAAAAAGGCACCAGAGGACGAACCGAAGCATCTGGAAACAGAGTCAAAAGCGAAAGCACTAGAAAAACTTACAAAAATTGAGGATGAAACTACATCAATCACAAAGATGACAAAAGATGACCAACTCAAAAAGGAAGAAGAAATATTTGAAACGGATCACCTGCGAGATGTAATTAGCGCACTTGAGAAGAAAGTAGAAGAACCCGGCGAACATAAAACAAAACTGGCAGAAGAAGAAATGTTGGATTTGAAAGGAGAAACCACAGCGTTGCAGCAAGACGTTAGAGATACCACTGATAAAATGGACAAACCGCAAGAAACAAAAGAATCATTAAAATCAATAATTGACGAGCAAGGACAAACCAAAGATCTTGAAGAGAAACCCCAAGTCGTAATTAAGAAAGAAATTCAGAAAATAGAGGAAGCTATTGTTGATAAAAAGGAAGATGTTGAAATTAAAGAAAAGGTGGAAATATTGACTAAGCCAAAAGAAATTCAAATAGATGCAGCACTGATCCATACAACAAATGTAAAAGAAAAGCAAGAAGAAATTATAGAAATATCGGCCAAAGAAGAAGTCAAAGACATAATAAAGAAAGGTCTTCCAACATCCAAAGCAGAAAAGCCACCTGAAGAAACGGTACTTAAAGAACAAGAAAAGGAAGCTAAAACCACAACTAGTGACGCAAAAGATTATACAGCAGAGATAATAAAATGTGATGAAAAAGTAAAAATGCCACCAGAAGAACTTATTCAGGAACCAACCGATTTAATTAAGGAAAGCAAAGAAGAAGGGAAGATCTTCGAGCAAGAACCAGTACTAGATGGAATAGAAACAGATGGAATGCAGTCTCAATTAATCAAAGAAGGTAAAGACCTAAAACAAGAAATGGACGAATGTATTATTGATAATGAAGCAAAATTGCCAATGATTGACCGGCAAGAGTCTGAAGACAGCTCTGAAGTACGTGATGTAACGTTTTATATTGGAGACGAGAAATTAGAGAAAACAAAACCAGATCAAAAAGATGAGAAGCTCGATACTAAAGAGCAAGAAAAGAGTAAACTAGAAGAAAAGGACGTCGACGATGAACAGAAACAAGTCGAGGAAGGTGAAAGTGATTCAGATG
Organism: Oryctes rhinoceros; assembly: GCA_020654165.1. NCBI lineage: Eukaryota > Metazoa > Arthropoda > Insecta > Coleoptera > Scarabaeidae > Oryctes > Oryctes rhinoceros. The sequence continues at coordinate 1,506,066 of JAIOKQ010001013.1, forward strand.
TACTTTCTCACATAGGAGATAAACCTGGAGAGAAAAAGGCTGATGAAAAACTTGAATCTGTTCAACAAGATAAAATAGAAGCAATATCCTCACAAAAGGAAATACAAGCAGAAGCACTAAAGAAGGAAACCGAAATGGAGAAAGATTTAAAAAGAGATGAAATCGATAAGAGCGATGCAAAACTACTCACGGAAGATAAAGACAAAATCACCGATAAAGACGTAGCAGCAGCCAGTAGTTCATACGAAGCCGTATACGATTCCAACAAATATGCTAATGGTGTTGAAATTGAAGTTATTTCAAGGCCTATTATTCAGGAGAAAGGCATTGTAGAGGACGAAAAGGGAACTAAAGAAATTGCCGAACAAAAAATTGACAAAGAAAAGATTGATACGCAAGTGCCAGATGAGGGTAGCTTAAAAGATGATGCAGTATTAAACGGAGAATCTCTAAAGGACGTACAAGACGAAGTAAATGCTACCGGCGCACTGCATAAACAAACCATTGAAAAAGAAACAAAGAAAACTATTGATAAACATGAGATCGCAGATGCTGATAAGGACAAGGTGAAAGAAAAAATTATGAAAGTCCACGATGATGTTACGGCTATTGAAGATGGCAAGATATCGGATATAAGTACCGTACTCACAAAGGAAACGATGGCAGAGAAAATAGTCGACAAAGACGGAGCGTTCCTCAAAGAAGCTCAAATAGACGATACAAAATCCGGATCGCAAACCGAGTCCCCAGAAACATCATCGGAACAAGGGCTTCAGACATTTAAGGAAAATGAGATTTTGGATAAAATCGAATTAGGCAGAAAATCGCCCAAAGAAAGAGAAGAAGACGTCGCTAAAATAGTTGCTAGTGTAGCAGAAGTATTAAAGTCGGATGCTCCTCTGGAAGAATTTGAAGGTAAAATCCCCCTAACCATATCTCCATTCGTCCCTTTTACCGCTACATATACCACTGAATTGAGAGAAACGCATATAACCACTGTCGATTCTCCAGTTTCAGATGTATCAAAAGCAATTACTGAATCAAAAGTAGAGCCTAAGTTAGTTGCAGACGTTTTACCTGGAAAGAAGGACCAGGAACCGGAGTCGAAGGAATCCAAAATATCCAGTTTGATGCGAGATTCTAAAGAACTTATGGAAGCAACTTCAAAAATGATATTCGAAATAAAATTATCCAAAACAGAGGAACCAAAAGATGATACAGAAGTAGGAACCGTTCATAGAATGTTAGTAACCGCATCCAGTGAGGACGGAGGCGAAGAAACTGAAATTTGCCCAAAAGGAACAATAACGTTTTCAAAAAGCTCTGAAAGTTCTGGACGTTCATCTCCAGATCAATCCCAATTAAAATCACAGTTGCAAGAAGATGGCAAAATTCCTTCCGAAAAATCAACACCTGGCGTCAAGGCTGTCACTGAACAGGAAAAAGCCGATTTGGAGGGTACAGAAAAGGAATCGTCAGAAATAAAAGGTTCTGGAAAGTCCACACCAATATCTGGGAAGATAAGTCCGGAGATAAGAGAGCAGTTGTCTACGTCGGATTCTGGAATTATCGAGGTGACCAAACAAGAACTACAAAAGTCTGGTAAATCTACTCCTGACATAAAAGATGCCTCTGGTAAATCTACACCTGATATAAAAGGAAAACCTGGCATAGTCGAACCTGAAAGGAAATCTACCGATTCTGGAAGATCAACGCCGGACACTTCATCTATAAAGGTAGATACTTTAGTGGAACCAATGTGTAAAATTGCTTTTGATTCAGGAAGATCATCTCCTGATTCTAAATGTATCGATGATATAAAACGAGATGAAATGAAATCTATCTCTGAAAAGGTATACGAAGAAGACAAATCGTCTCTAACATCAGAAGTTACACTATTAAAAGAGTCTGTTGGCACAGAAAGTAAACAAGATGTAGCACTGGAAGAATCCAAAACATCACTTACCGAAGTATCAGAACCATTATCGTCTGCTTCTGAATTCAAGGATATTCCTTCCGATCTATCCGATAAACCAAAGCCAGACGCACATAAAGAAATGGAGAAGAGTTTTTCCGAGGCTGACGAGAGAAAAGTATCAGAATTAGAAAAAAATATTTTAGGCGGCATTTCAGATGTATCAGGAAAGTCAACTCCTGATGTAACACAGTCTATAATGTCTGGAAAATCCTCCCCAGATTTCAAACCTGATTCAGGTTCCATGGCCTCAAGAGCATCTACTCCGGGACTAAAAGAAACAATTCAAGACACTAAAGAAGAAACAGGTCACATTATAGACGTTCAGAAGGATTTCATAAAAGAAACTAAAGATATGTCAACTAAAACTGCAGTGATCAGGGACTCTATGCAGGATGATCTTGGTGACAAGATTCCCAAGGATGTTCATCCAGAATCAGTATTTGAAGAAGATTTAAAAGCAGATGAAATACCTCCCGCTTATGAAGATTTGGAACATACAAAAATCAAAACAATCGAAGAACGGCAATATGAAGTTGCAAAGATATCGCATAAAACAGAAATTGATACAAAAAAGGCATCTGATGCTAAAATTCCGGAAAAAGAAGTATATATGATGAAAGATGAGGAAGATAACATCGTAAAGAAGGAAGTAGAAGTTACATCAACCGTAATCCAAGAAATTGATCAAAAGGTCGCTGAACAAGCACAAGATGATGACGGAAAGGAAATTAAAGAAGTTGCAACACAAGAAGATAAAGATACTATAATGGCAACAGTTATTAAAGATGAAAAAGTACAATATCCTCAGCAAGAAGTAATGACAACAGATAGAAGGGAGACGGCAGTGGATACGCTAGCTGTTACCGCAGAAAAACAAATTATAAAGGATACAAAAACTGAAGAAATAAGAGACGAAAAAGACAAAATAGATCAAGACCAGAAAGTAGAAGAACAGTTACCAGCTATAGGCAAACAGCAAGATTTACCCGAATCGGCAGGTGTGGCACCTTCTGAGGAGTCTAAGGACTTCAAGCAGGACGCTTTTGGTAAACAATTAACTGATTCTAAGAAAATAGACAAGGTTGCACAAGACGTAACGAAATTAGATGATAAAGAGAAAATAAGTGCAACTGAACAGAAATTAATAATCGAAACAGAAACGGCGAAAGATGTGGCGTACATGGAAAAAAGTGAAAAACTAGAAAAAAGCATACCTGCAGAAAAAGATATAGAAACCGTCTCTGGAGTAACAGATACTAAAACAAGTAAAGAAGATATTAGTACTCAAGAACACAAATTTGAAAAAGGGCAGTTCGACAAAGAATTGGAGGAATCGACAAAATCTGATGAGAAACTCGAACCAAAAGATAAAGATACAAGTAAGACAGAATCGCACGAACCTACAGAATTAAAACAAAGCACTATAAGGGACGATATAATACAAAGCCCTCCCAAACCTAAAACTACAACAGATGACAAGATATTGGAGGTTAAAGAGGAAAAGCCTCATCATGATACAGTTTCAAAAGAAGCAAGTAAAGCCGATCCAAAGTTGGATGAAATTGGTATAGAATTGGACGAAGGCATCAAAAGCTTTGAACCTGAAGATAAATATATAAATGGAGTTCCGATAGAAATTAAAACTGAAATACAGGACATTGATCAAAAAGTTATCTCGGAGCTAGAGACACAACGTTTGGATGCTCAGAAAGAACTTAAAACAGTGGATAATGACATAAGTCAAAAAGTCACCACATCGGCAAAGATAGCGTCTGCGTTACCCAAAGACGCTAAAGTTGTCGAAGAAGCTATCCAAGATATAAAGCTGCAAACAACTGATGTAAAATCTGAAGATAAAGTAGAAAGTGCTACCTCCAAACCTGAGGATCTTCTAGAGCATGGGTTTGATAAATCTAAAGAAATCGTCCAACAGATTCCTCAAATATCCGCAGACTTTAGCTCGTTAACCGATACCGATAAAAAGTTGAAACAAGGCGATAAAGAAATCAAGAGTACACCAATCGCACAAATATGTGCAAGTGCAGATAAAGACACTGTAATTGAGAGGGATACAACAGAGAGTGTTGTCAAAGACAAACAAACATTGATCGAAAAAGACTCCGATTCAAAAGGTGATCAGCCAGATGAGTTTATTAAGCATGAGGTAGAAGTAAAAGAAGCTGACTCAATACCATCTAAAGAAATCTTACTAATGGGGAAAGAAAAAGACGGTGTAGTCGGTACCAAAGATATTAGAACAGTTGAGAAGACAGTATCACCTGGAAAAGAAACAAGACAGAGTATTGAAACAGAACCCACAAAAGAAATTGAAGCAATAGGAATTATAGATGCAGGGGAGCAAGTAATGCAGAAAGATTTAGAAACTGTAGTAGATTCAAAACTACCTACCAAGTCTAGTGATTTTAAAGAACCAGTGGAATTAGATCAATCACCTGAAGCCAAAGTTGATGATACGAAGCCAGAAATTAAAGAAACAATCGGCGAAAACGAAAAAGTTGGAATTGATTCTACAATTAAATTAGGTACACAGATTCAAGAAAAAGCAATAGAAAAATCTGCTGTTGATACGAAACATTTCACTGCTGAAGAGGAACGTATGCCCACAGAAGAACAAATTGCAAAAGATAAAGATATTGGGGTACTGGAAGCGAAGGCAACCGATTCAAAAGAAATAACGGATGTATGTTTGAAGAAACCAAAGGATGATGTAATAGTTTTTGTTGAAACAAAACAAGCAGGTACAAAGGTAGATATCGAACGTAGTACCCAACTGGAACTGAGTAAAGAGATTGTAAAAGATACGAAGGTTGAACACATAGATACATCAAAATTAGATAAAATTGATGAAAAGGAACAAATAGAAACTCCAATGTCGCAAGATGATTTGAAAAAATCAAAAGAAGCAATAAAAGATGAAGTAAACTTACATATCGATGAAAAAGATGCGATTACGCCTATTTCCACCGACCTCATGTTAAAAGGTGAAACTGTAAAAGGAGAAATGTTAGATCCTTTACAGCAGGCAACTGACGTTGAAAAACATATCGATGTCCAATCTGTGAAAGATATGGTGCAGCAGGAACAGGTTGCTCGTAGTGCAACTGGTTTCGATACATTAAAAGATTCAATAAAAACTGTTAGCGAAACTGAACCTTCAAAGCAAAGCGAACAAGCAATAACTACAAAAATTGTAGATGTTAAACATTCTGCAAAGAAAGATCAAACGGACAAAGAATACGAGACAGTACAGATTATGACAGCAACGAAGCAAGCGGATGATATAGAAAAGGATGTAAAGAAAAAAACAGACCCACATTCGGCTGAAAAAGAATCTGCCAAAATTGAAGAATCTAAATCAAAAACGAAGATAGATGATAGTTCAGTGAAAAAAGAAGAAGATGAATTAAGTTCTTCTAAATTGTCTGTGATAGTAAATGATACAAAAACCGAGGACGTTAAACGCAAGGCAGAGGAGAAATCAGAGACTAGCATTAAGACTGAAACCTCGGTAATAGAAAAGACTGTTAAAGATACTATAACAAGTAAAGATTTAGATATAGGAACAGACATTTTTGACAAGGGTATTAAGGATGCGGTCAGGGTATTTATTGAAAGCGAAAAAGACGTATCAGCTAAGGATACAACTTCTAAAGGTCCCACTTCAAGTGTCGCAAGTTCTTCTAAAGAATTAACAAAACCAGATGAATCTAGTTTGAGTGGAAAATCGACCCCTGATATCGCAGATGTTGAGAGAGACAAACAAATACAAGAAACGCTAACTTACGAGAAACATATCCCAGGCTGTTCAACGCCTCCAACAGTTCCCGTTAGTCCGATAATTAAAGACACACAGGCTGAAATAAAATCAGACATGTCCCCCGAAAAGAAGATAGAAACGACTATAGTTTCGTCTATTAGGGAGCCAGAAACTCGCAGCTATACACCAGCAAGCGATGAATACGAACACGGTGTATCTTCAACTCATAGCGATATTAGCGTAAGTCAAATGTCTAGAGCGCCAAACTTGCTAGAAGGCGACGAAGCAAGAGAAAGTGACGAGGATGATGTATTAGGCTCTCCTACCAGCGTAACTTCACAAATCGGACATTCACCATCCTCTCAATACGATTTCGACGATGATAAACGACTATCTAAAACTGATCAAATGAGCGTCTCTTTCTACGGCGCTCTTCCTGGTGACACGCATGATAGCGGTTTCAAATCTGGTAGATTTTTAGATGAATCAGATCTAGATTTTGAGAAGGCCATGCAAGAACATCGACAAGCGAGAGGAGAGTATTTGACGGGTGAACCTTCTAGTTATCTATATGAGATTACTACTGCTAAGTACGGCAGCGCTACAAAGGATAAAGTGGAACAGAAGACTGATATAATGACGTCCAGTTTCATCGGTACTGAACTACCTAGTAGATCCCCTACTGATACTACTGAGAAAAGGGATCCCATTGGTAAATATTCAGATCAAGTGCAACAAGTATGTTTTAACGCAACATTTTTTTTTAGAAACTTGGGGAAAGCCTCTAAGTTTACCCAGTCCAGCACCTCCAGATAATAAGGGAACGCCAAAGAAAGAAAAGAAGTTGCCACCCAACGTGACAGCTAAGAATAAATTAAATGATGATAAGAAACGATCTGAATCTCCGTCAAAGTATGACAAGAAGCAGAAAAAAGCTGGTGGAGCCATATACGTGGATCTAACTTACGTTCCACATCATGGCAATTCTAATTACTCGTATGTTGACTTTTTTAAAAGGATTCGAGCTCGCTACTACGTCTTTTCTGGAATTGAACCAAGCAAGGAAGTTTACAACGCTCTCCTAGAAGCCAAACAGACATGGGAAGATAAAGAATTAGGTAATGTAGAGTTATTCAACATCAAGATGAAAATAAATTAATTTTTGCAACAGTATCTAGCTTAGACACTATTATTCTACACAAAAACTTTTGTTAAAATTACATTCAAAAGAATTTAATATTCTTCACTAATTTGCTAATTTAAAAAGAAACTTCTGGTTTCATACTTAATGACATTCAACATTAAATTAGTATTGACACGTCATACAATACTTGTATTAGTGTATGTCTAAACTATTTCACAAATATTTTACCCGATTGTGTACTAGGCAGTGTCGCGCATTTGCCCTATGTCCACTAAGCTGTAAAGCTTTTGCCAATGCGCGTCTTTACGGTTATGTTCAGCTATGAACAAATGGAATACTCGTCATAGTTTTGTCTAGAGAGGCATATATTTGACCTACCACTGAGCAATCACAACTTGCCCTAAAGTTATTTTATTTACTATTTGTTATATTAATTGTACTTTAGCACTGTGTTCAACGTTTAAAGATATATTGACATCTTTATCATATTTAAATGTTTTATAAAATACGAAAAGAACCGTTGCGCCATTCTCTTTATTGACGACAATGTTTCCTACTGATATTACTCACTTTTTATGCTTAAACCGATACAGAATAACATTAAACTAAAGCAAACAAAACTTACCGCATATAAGCATATAACAAGCGATTGCACTCCTTACCATTTTTAGATACGGAATGGAATAAGCACTATCGCTTTTGCTGGCAATAAACTATCGTTTGGAAAACAACAGATCTATGGTCCTCAAAGAAGAGAAGAATATGATAACTAAAGAGGACAAAGGCGGATGAAATTACTACTTTTTCGCGGAGACTAGACAGACTCGTGCTTTGTCGACTCTCGGGGACACCAGTAAGCAACACGAATCCATTTTCATGAGGCGAATAGACACGAATCTATGTAGTCGCTGCAAAAAAAGTATAATTTCACCTGCCTTTGTCATCTCTAATGATGACTGTTCATAAATTGCAATTTCTATATATTCCATTTCTAAATAAAGCCTAAAATTATACTACCATTGAATTACAAAGCATTGAATGAAAAAATTAGAACAAAGTTGTAAAATCTAAGCCAACAGTTTCAGCTATAGTGACAAACTGAAGAACAAAGTTACACTTAAAACTTTAAAGTCACACTTGACTAGCTGCTGTCATGGCCGATTTAACAAAAAGAAAAGACTGAGATTTAATACCGCCAACATATTGCTGCAAATTTCAGAAGAAACTATAACGGTATTGTTAACTGTGAAACTAGCGAAATAGCTTGAGAAGGTTGAGAATTCATCAACGAACGTATGTGGCAGAAGCGTAAAGGCAAAACTGAAGAAACTTTTTCCTTTCTATTCTGATCCAAATACCAAGAAAAAATAAATAAACTCATAAATCGAGATCAAAGAAAGAAAAGAAACAAAGCATTTATTTTTTTTTTTTAAGTTGCTTCCCTTTTATTATTTTACCAATTTGTCAATTTTCAACGCTCTAGCAGAAACCTTCAATTTTATCAACTTCTTTTTGCTATTAAATTGTTTTAAATACCTTTTTTTTATTTATACCAAAAATAAACACAAAACGAAGTTAAAGTTAATATTTGCACCTTGTTTTTCTTACGTACTATCGAATATTACGAGGGTAATCTGAAAAGTGACTTCAGGGCTGAATGTGTAGATGGCGTTACTCGTCAAAAATATTCGTTTAATATAACTGAGCATACGTTGACTGATACTTTTGAAAATGTCAGTAATATTGGATGTTTAGCTGTTGTTTAACAGTCGTTTGTATCAATCGATGTCAATGTTTCTGTAAAAATGGAAAAAATCGAATATCGAGTGCATTCTTATACTTGAAAGGCAATACGCCTATTCAAATTAAAGTCGAAATAGATGTTACATGCGGAGATTCTTCAACATTGTTTACGTTGAGCGCGTAATTTTACAATACAAACTTGGTTGACGATGAACGTTCAGAACGACCAAAAACTGTAACATCTGAAAAGTTCACCAAATGGTGCTGGATGGTCAGAAGGTCGTGGACATTTCGAAAAAAGGTTTGAGTTAGGAGTTTTAAAAAGGAGTTGAGTTCTAAAACCGGGTTGAAGCAGTTTAAACGAAATAAGTTGATTAATTATTATTATTATTAATTTTTATATATTACTTTTTATATATTATTTTATATATATATTCACAATTTTGCAGAACAGGCCACAGAATTTGACAAAGAAGTACTCTTTCTACATTAGAGTGAACATTTTCAGACTACTTTCATACCTTTTAGAGTTAGAAAAGCATATGCGTTTTTATAGGGCAGCGCACGACACTAATGGATTATGTAATAGCACAGAATATCAATAGGCGCATTAACTTACTTATAACAATGCTCTTTTGTTCTTTTTTAGAGGTAACAATCATCCCAACGTACGATACTGATGTCTTAGGCTACTGGGTAGCAGAAAACGAAGAGTTGCTAACTAAATGCAAGATTGACTTGTCACCGTCCGCCAGCAGGTGCACGATTAACCTTCAGGATCACGAGACATCATGTTCAGCATATAGACTAGAGTTCTAAACAGTAAAACCAGGACAACGTAGCAATAAGTAGCTCCCACATCGATTTCCATAGGTACTCACAAAAAAAACAACGGAATCAGACGTAAACTTTTCAATCCTGCAAGAATGAAACGATCGACTGAGTTATCAAAGTATCCAAAAATATATAATTAACAACGTCCTTTTTGTCCACTGTATACAAGGTGTTTAAAGAAAACATAATAGAAACGTCCATTTTTCGTAAATTTACAATAATAAATAATATTAATATTGAAAAAATTTTACCACTTTAGCAAACGATATTGTATTTTCCTCTTAAAAAAAGATCGTCTTTCTTCCCGCCCAGTAATGAAGAAAAGAAATGTGGATTTATCTACTAGTTGAACTTGTCAACATTAGATACTTAGAGAGTAAAAATCAGATCGGTGTTATCGTTTTTACAACTTATTTGTTCCTTTAACCTTGTACTAATATCTCAGATTCGCCTCAAATCAACATAAAAAATTGGTTTGAGGCATAGATATGTTTTAAATGTAAACAATATTTAAATGAATGAGAAATATATTTATAGAGATTAGGAAACGATATACGTCTGGTAACTAAGGAAATACGTCACTAGGTTGATCATGCAGTTATTAAAGTAAGAGGTAAATACACGTACACTTAGTCTAAAAGACAAAAGAATTAGAATGTGACAATCGACAAATGCTAAATTATGTTGTGGACAGACATCCAATACACATATAGTCACAAAATTAAACTAACAAACTGCACGATCAATCTCCTTTGCTTTTTATGTATGAGATCCTATTATTATTATTATAATCAGATGTGATACCCATTAGAAATTATTAGAGATGATAAACAGCGATTGAAATGTTGTAGCGAAACAAACAGGGAGTAACAATGAACAAGATACAAGGCCGGATAAGTTTTGTACTTACTATAAATGATAAAATAGAGGGTTATGTACTTCTTTATGCCAAAGAAGATTTACGCTTTTTAACATTATGATATTTATTGCGCATTGTTGGTAGTGTTTAGAATTATCATTTTTTTTATCGTCATATTTTGTCGATATAGATATTTACTTTGTATCATTTATATAGTTCGCACTTATTTATACATACATATATCTACGACTTTTACATTAATTTTCTCATTTCTAAGGCCTACGAATCTCGAAAAATAAAGTTTGTTCCCAGGAATGTTTGAAGGGGTTACTACTATGGTTGAAAAATAGTGTTAAAGTGTTAGTGTTCTACCATTGAGACAGTTGCTTTTGGGTTCGGCACAAGCACAATTCTTTTTAATTACATTTTGGGGCAGAGACAGGATTTTCAAAAGGGGCCACAGCCGAACACAAAGGGAATGCCATCTCAATGATTCCCTTGACTTGAAAACAAGTCAACTTTGAGCTTGTAACTAGTACACAATAAAGTTTATTGTTAACTATATATGTAAGTTTGGTGCTAATTGAAGATTGCCTTGAAGGATTTTCCGCGTTAATAAAGAGTTTGTTTACATCAAGAACGAAATAAACGAGGAATAAGACAGTTGAAACTGAGTTGGCGAAAAATTATAGTTAACGGAAATTGAAATAACAGACTACAACATCTATAATTTCAGCATCCATATGTGAGATAAAAGTTTAGTATTAGAAGTTTGTTTGTTTTTTTGTGAAAATGGTCGCCATATAAAGGATATATTTAACCTAAATGCAAGAGCTTTATAAAAATTCTCATTCTGAAATAGCTTCAATAAGCATTTTTAAACGTGTACATAAATCTATTCAAAATAAAAGCGCTGTATAGAACTAGCTATTTAACCAAATATTTTTGGTGTGTTTTAGAAGGCTTTCAAAGAAATTGCAATTATCTAAAAAATACATGTAGTAATTAAATCGGCGCGTTAAATGTATAAATTTTGACAAAAAAATGGACATTTTTCTTATACCTACCCACAAAAGTCAACATGTTTTTATTTACAGAACGCACATAGATTTCCGTGTACTGTAATTTTTCGCCTTGAAGTATTGAAATGTCACTTTATATTTGTGTTATTAAAAAACTATAAAATGTAAACTTACGTGCAAGATTCACTTTAAATTATATATTGATATATATAGCTTCTAGTCAAATAATATGATCCTTTAGCTTAAAAAATGTTATAAACTTACATATATTCAATCGCAATTAATGTATGGGATATGTATGAGATTACGTAAATAAAAAAAAAACAACTAAAAATATAACCGAGTTTTATTGCATTTCCAAAAATTATTGATTCGACGCGGGACTTTATGACATCGAAGATAGTTAGGGGACAGTCAACTGAGAAGAATGGAGTAGTATTTTATTTATTCAGCTGATCAATTGATATTGGATACGTTAATACAATATTGGAAATATACAGGTATTTAATGTCTCTAATACATAGAGAGAGAGAGAGAGAGAGACGTCTCGTATTCGGCTCGAGCTAGATCTCCTTCCCGATTAGATGAGAAACTATGTTGACACGCATTCTTAACGCACTTTAAGCACATTGCACGACCAGTATGGGTGGCACAGTGGTCTAATCGCCAAAATGGCACTAGTAGCTGCTAAAGGTGAAGTTCCATCCACATCTGATCCACAAGATCTCCTTTGAATACTGCCACGTGCTGGACACTGTTATATCGTGTACAATACGAACTACCCGTACCATATTGTCGGTTATTGAACTTCTCCAATTGCACCAGTTCACGCAAAGTGAATAGCGATCGCTAGAAATACGCTTTGCTTAAGTCGCACATTTAACTAACTTAGAGTACTGCCCCGGGCCGGATGCTACCATATCGTATCCAATATGACCTGGTCGCACAACATTGTCGGTTATTGAATTTCTCCAATTGTTCCCGTTCACGCAAACTGCATAGCGGTCGCTAGAAATACGCTTTGCTTAAGTCGCACATTTAACTAACTTAGAATACTACACCGGGCCGGACGCTGCCATATCCTGTCCAATATGACCTGCTCGTACATTACTGTCGCTTATTGAATTTCTCCAATCGTTCCCGTTCACGCAGACTGCATAGCGATCGCTAGAAATGCGTTTAGCTTAAGTCGCACATTTAACTAACTTAGAGTACTACCCCGGGCCGGACGCTGCCATATCGTGTCCAATATGACGTGCTCGTACATTACTGTCACTTACTGAATTTCTCCAATCGTTCCCGTTCACGTAAACTGAATAGCGATCGCCAAAAGTGCGCTTAGCTTAAGTCGCACATTTAACTAACTTAGAGTACTACCCCGGGCCGGACGCTGCCATATCGTGTCCAATATGACCTGCACGTACATTATTGTCGCTTATTGAATTTCTCCAATCGTTCCCGTTCACACAAACTACATAGAGATCGCTAGAAACGCGGTTTGCTGAAGTCGCACATTTAACTAACTTAGAGTACTACCCCGGGCCGGACGCTGCAATATCGTGTCCAATATGACCTGCTGGCACATTACTGTCGCTTATTGAATTTCTCCAATCGTTCCCGTTCACGCAGACTGCATAGCGATCGCTAGAAACGCGTTTTGCTGAAGTCGCACATTTAACTAACTTAAAGTACTACCCCGGGGCGGACGCTGCCATATCGTGTCCAATATGACCTACTCACACTATACTGTCGGTTATTGAATTTCTCCAATCGTTCCCGTTCACACAAACTGCATAGCGATCGCTAGAGACGCGTTTTGCTGAAGTCGCACATTTAACTAACTTAGAGTACTACCCCGGGCCGGACGCTGCAATATCGTGTCCAATATGACCTGCTGGTACATTACTGTCGCTTATTGAATTTCTCCAATCGTTCCCGTTCACGTAAACTGAATAGCGATCGCCAAAAGTGCGCTTAGCTTAAGTCGCACATTTAACTAACTTAAAGTACTACCCCGGGGCGGACGCTGCCATATCGTGTCCAATATGACCTGCACGTACATTATTGTCGCTTATTGAATTTCTCCAATCGTTCCCGTTCACACAAACTACATAGAGATCGCTAGAAACGCGGTTTACTGGAGTCGCACATTTAACTAACTTAGAGTACTACCCCGGGCCGGACGCTGCAATATCGTGTCCAATATGACCTGCTGGTACATTACTGTCGCTTATTGAATTTCTCCAATCGTTCCCGTTCACGCAGACTGCATAGCGATCGCTAGAAATGCGTTTAGCTTAAGTCGCACATTTAACTAACTTAGAGTACTACCCCGGGGCCGACGCTGCCATATCGTGTCCAATATGACCTACTCCCATCATATTGTCGCTTATTGAATTTCTCCAATCGTTCCCGATCACGTAAACTGCATAGCGATCGCCAAAAGTGCGCTTAGCTTAAGTCGCACATTTAACTAACTTAGAGTACTACCCCGGGCCGGACGCTGCCATGTTGTGTCCAATATGACCTGCACGTACATTATTGTCGCTTATTGAATTTCTCCAATCGTTCCCGTTCAGGCAAACTGCATAGCGATCGCTAGAAACGCGTTCTGCTGAAGTCGCACGTTTAACTAACTTAGAGTACTACCCCGGGGCGGACGCTGCCATATCGTGTCCAATATGACCTACTCACACTATACTGTCGGTTATTGAATTTCCCCAATCGTTCCCGTTCACGCAAACTGCGTAGCGATCGCTAGAAACGCGTTCTGCTGAAGTCGCACATTTAACTAACTTAGAGTACTACCCCGGGGCGGACGCTGCCATATCGTGTCCAATATGACCTACTCACACTATACTGTCGGTTATTGAATTTCCCCAATCGTTCCCGTTCACGCAAACTGCCTAGCGATCGCTAGAAACGCGTTCTGCTGAAGTCGCACATTTAACTAACTTAAAGTACTACCCCGGGGCGGACGCTGCCATATCGTGTCCAATATGACCTACTCACACTATACTGTCGGTTATTGAATTTCCCCAATCGTTCCCGTTCACGCAAACTGAATAGCGATCGCTAGAAACGCGTTCTGCTGAAGTCGCACATTTAACTAACTTAAAGTACTACCCCGGGGCGGACGCTGCCATATCGTGTCCAATATGACCTACTCACACTATACTGTCGGTTATTGAATTTCCCCAATCGTTCCCGTTCACGCAAACTGCGTAGCGATCGCTAGAAACGCGTTCTGCTGAAGTCGCACATTTAACTAACTTAGAGTGCTACCCCGGGACGGACGCTGCCATATCGTGTCCAATATGACCTACTCACACTATACTGTCGGTTATTGAATTTCCCCAATCGTTCCCGTTCACGCAAACTGCATAGCGATCGCTAGAAACGCGTTCTGCTGAAGTCGCACATTTAACTAACTTAAAGTACTACCCCGGGGCGGACGCTGCCATATCGTGTCCAATATGACCTACTCACACTATACTGTCGGTTATTGAATTTCCCCAATCGTTCCCGTTCACGCAAACTGCGTAGCGATCGCTAGAAACGCGTTCTGCTGAAGTCGCACATTTAACTAACTTAGAGTACTACCCCGGGGCGGACGCTGCCATATCGTGTCCAATATGACCTACTCACACTATACTGTCGGTTATTGAATTTCTCCAATCGTTCCCGTTCACGCAAACTGCATAGCGATCGCTAGAAACGCGTTTTGCTGAAGTCGCACATTTAACTAACTTAAAGTACTACCCCGGGGCGGACGCTGCCATATCGTGTCCAATATGACCTACTCACACTATACTGTCGGTTATTGAATTTCTCCAATCGTTCCCGTTCACGCAAACTGCATAGCGATCGTTAGAAATGCGTTTAGCTTTAGTCGCACATTTAACTAACTTAGAGTACTACCCCGGGGTGGACGCTGCCATATCGTGTCCAATATGACCTACTCCCATCATACTGTCGGTTATTGAATTTCTCCAATCGTTCCCGTTCACGCAAACTGCATAGCGATCGCTAGAAACGCGTTTTGCTGAAGTCGCACATTTAACTAACTTAGAGTACTACCCCGGGGCGGATGCTGCCATATCGTGTCCAATATGACCTACTCACACTATACTGTTGGTTATTGAATTTCCCCAATCGTTCCCGTTCACGCAAACTGCATAGCGATCGCTAGAAACGCGTTCTGCTGAAGTCGCACATTTAACTAACTTAGAGTACTACCCCGGGGCGGATGCTGCCATATCGTGTCCAATATGACCTACTCACACTATACTGTCGGTTATTGAATTTCTCCAATCGTTCCCGTTCACGCAAACTGCATAGCGATCGTTAGAAATGCGTTTAGCTTTAGTCGCACATTTAACTAACTTAGAGTACTACCCCGGGGCGGACGCTGCCATATCGTGTCCAATATGACCTACTCACACTATACTGTTGGTTATTGAATTTCCCCAATCGTTCCCGTTCACGCAAACTGCATAGCGATCGCTAGAAACGCGTTCTGCTGAAGTCGCACATTTAACTAACTTAGAGTACTACCCCGGGGCGGATGCTGCCATATCGTGTCCAATATGACCTACTCACACTATACTGTCGGTTATTGAATTTCTCCAATCGTTCCCGTTCACGCAAACTGCATAGCGATCGTTAGAAATGCGTTTAGCTTTAGTCGCACATTTAACTAACTTAGAGTACTACCCCGGGGCGGACGCTGCCATATCGTGTCCAATATGACCTACTCACACTATACTGTTGGTTATTGAATTTCCCCAATCGTTCCCGTTCACGCAAACTGCATAGCGATCGCTAGAAACGCGTTCTGCTGAAGTCGCACATTTAACTAACTTAGAGTACTACCCCGGGGCGGACGCTGCCATATCGTGTCCAATATGACCTACTCACACTATACTGTCGGTTATTGAATTTCTCCAATCGTTCCCGTTCACGCAAACTGCATAGCGATCGTTAGAAATGCGTTTAGCTTTAGTCGCACATTTAACTAACTTAGAGTACTACCCCGGGGCGGACGCTGCCATATCGTGTCCAATATGACCTACTCACACTATACTGTCGGTTATTGAATTTCCCCAATCGTTCCCGTTCACGCAAACTGCGTAGCGATCGCTAGAAACGCGTTCTGCTGAAGTCGCACATTTAACTAACTTAGAGTACTACCCCGGGGCGGACGCTGCCATATCGTGTCCAATATGACCTACTCACACTATACTGTCGGTTATTGAATTTCCCCAATCGTTCCCGTTCACGCAAACTGCGTAGCGATCGCTAGAAACGCGTTCTGCTGAAGTCGCACATTTAACTAACTTAGAGTACTACCCCGGGGCGGACGCTGCCATATCGTGTCCAATATGACCTACTCACACTATACTGTCGGTTATTGAATTTCCCCAATCGTTCCCGTTCACGCAAACTGCGTAGCGATCGCTAGAAACGCGTTCTGCTGAAGTCGCACATTTAACTAACTTAGAGTACTACCCCGGGGCGGACGCTGCCATATCGTGTCCAATATGACCTACTCACACTATACTGTTGGTTATTGAATTTCCCCAATCGTTCCCGTTCACGCAAACTGCATAGCGATCGCTAGAAACGCGTTCTGCTGAAGTCGCACATTTAACTAACTTAGAGTACTACCCCGGGGCGGATGCTGCCATATCGTGTCCAATATGACCTACTCACACTATACTGTCGGTTACTGAATTTCCCCAATCGTTCCCGTTCACGCAAACTGCATAGCGATCGCTAGAAACGCGTTCTGCTGAAGTCGCACATTTAGCTAACTTAGAGTACTGCCCCGGGGCGGACGCTGCCATATCGTGTCCAATATGACCTACTCACACTATACTGTCGGTTATTGAATTTCCCCAATCGTTCCCGTTCACGCAAACTGCGTAGCGATCGCTAGAAACGCGTTCTGCTGAAGTCGCACATTTAACTAACTTAGAGTGCTACCCCGGGGCGGACGCTGCCATATCGTGTCCAATATGACCTACTCACACTATACTGTCGGTTATTGAATTTCCCCAATCGTTCCCGTTCACGCAAACTGCATAGCGATCGCTAGAAACGCGTTCTGCTGAAGTCGCACATTTAACTAACTTAAAGTACTACCCCGGGGCGGACGCTGCCATATCGTGTCCAATATGACCTACTCACACTATACTGTCGGTTATTGAATTTCCCCAATCGTTCCCGTTCACGCAAACTGCATAGCGATCGCTAGAAACGCGTTCTGCTGAAGTCGCACATTTAACTAACTTAGAGTACTACCCCGGGGCGGACGCTGCCATATCGTGTCCAATATGACCTACTCACACTATACTGTCGGTTATTGAATTTCCCCAATCGTTCCCGTTCACGCAAATTGCATAGCGATCGCTAGAAACGCGTTCTGCTGAAGTCGCACATTTAACTAACTTAAAGTACTACCCCGGGGCGGACGCTGCCATATCGTGTCCAATATGACCTACTCACACTATACTGTCGGTTATTGAATTTCTCCAATCGTCCCCGTTCACGCAAACTGCATAGCGATCGCTAGAAAGGCGTTTTGTTGAAGTCACACATTTAACTAACTTAAAGTACTACCCCGGGGCGGACGCTGCCATATCGTGTCCAATATGACCTACTCACACTATACTGTCGGTTATTGGATTTCTCCAATCGTTCCCGTTCACTCAAACTGCATAGCGATCGCTAGAAACGCGTTCTGCTGAAGTCGCACATTTAACTAACTTAGAGTACTACCCCGGGGCGGACGCTGCCATATCGTGTCCAATATGACCTACTCACACTATACTGTCGGTTATTGAATTTCCCCAATCGTTCCCGTTCACGCAAACTGCATAGCGATCGCTAGAAACGCGTTCTGCTGAAGTCGCACATTTAACTAACTTAGAGTACTACCCCGGGGCGGATGCTGCCATATCGTGTCCAATATGACCTACTCACACTATACTGTCGGTTATTGAATTTCCCCAATCGTTCCCGTTCACGCAAACTGCGTAGCGATCGCTAGAAACGCGTTCTGCTGAAGTCGCACATTTAACTAACTTAGAGTACTACCCCGGGGCGGATGCTGCCATATCGTGTCCAATATGACCTACTCACACTATACTGTCGGTTATTGAATTTCCCCAATCGTTCCCGTTCACGCAAACTGCATAGCGATCGCTAGAAACGCGTTCTGCTGAAGTCGCACATTTAACTAACTTAGAGTACTACCCCGGGGCGGATGCTGCCATATCGTGTCCAATATGACCTACTCACACTATACTGTCGGTTATTGAATTTCCCCAATCGTTCCCGTTCACGCAAACTGCGTAGCGATCGCTAGAAACGCGTTCTGCTGAAGTCGCACATTTAACTAACTTAAAGTACTACCCCGGGGCGGACGCTGCCATATCGTGTCCAATATGACCTACTCACACTATACTGTCGGTTATTGAATTTCCCCAATCGTTCCCGTTCACGCAAACTGCATAGCGATCGCTAGAAACGCGTTCTGCTGAAGTCGCACATTTAACTAACTTAAAGTACTACCCCGGGGCGGACGCTGCCATATCGTGTCCAATATGACCTACTCACACTATACTGTCGGTTATTGAATTTCCCCAATCGTTCCCGTTCACGCAAACTGCGTAGCGATCGCTAGAAACGCGTTCTGCTGAAGTCGCACATTTAACTAACTTAAAGTACTACCCCGGGGCGGACGCTGCCATATCGTGTCCAATATGACCTACTCACACTATACTGTCGGTTATTGAATTTCCCCAATCGTTCCCGTTCACGCAAACTGCGTAGCGATCGCTAGAAACGCGTTCTGCTGAAGTCGCACATTTAACTAACTTAAAGTACTACCCCGGGGCGGACGCTGCCATATCGTGTCCAATATGACCTACTCACACTATACTGTCGGTTATTGAATTTCCCCAATCGTTCCCGTTCACGCAAACTGCGTAGCGATCGCTAGAAACGCGTTCTGCTGAAGTCGCACATTTAACTAACTTAGAGTACTACCCCGGGGCGGACGCTGCCATATCGTGTCCAATATGACCTACTCACACTATACTGTTGGTTATTGAATTTCCCCAATCGTTCCCGTTCACGCAAACTGCATAGCGATCGCTAGAAACGCGTTCTGCTGAAGTCGCACATTTAACTAACTTAGAGTACTACCCCGGGGCGGATGCTGCCATATCGTGTCCAATATGACCTACTCACACTATACTGTCGGTTATTGAATTTCTCCAATCGTTCCCGTTCACGCAAACTGCATAGCGATCGTTAGAAATGCGTTTAGCTTTAGTCGCACATTTAACTAACTTAGAGTACTACCCCGGGGCGGACGCTGCCATATCGTGTCCAATATGACCTACTCACACTATACTGTTGGTTATTGAATTTCCCCAATCGTTCCCGTTCACGCAAACTGCATAGCGATCGCTAGAAACGCGTTCTGCTGAAGTCGCACATTTAACTAACTTAGAGTACTACCCCGGGGCGGACGCTGCCATATCGTGTCCAATATGACCTACTCACACTATACTGTCGGTTATTGAATTTCTCCAATCGTTCCCGTTCACGCAAACTGCATAGCGATCGTTAGAAATGCGTTTAGCTTTAGTCGCACATTTAACTAACTTAGAGTACTACCCCGGGGCGGACGCTGCCATATCGTGTCCAATATGACCTACTCACACTATACTGTCGGTTATTGAATTTCCCCAATCGTTCCCGTTCACGCAAACTGCGTAGCGATCGCTAGAAACGCGTTCTGCTGAAGTCGCACATTTAACTAACTTAGAGTACTACCCCGGGGCGGACGCTGCCATATCGTGTCCAATATGACCTACTCACACTATACTGTCGGTTATTGAATTTCCCCAATCGTTCCCGTTCACGCAAACTGCGTAGCGATCGCTAGAAACGCGTTCTGCTGAAGTCGCACATTTAACTAACTTAGAGTACTACCCCGGGGCGGACGCTGCCATATCGTGTCCAATATGACCTACTCACACTATACTGTTGGTTATTGAATTTCCCCAATCGTTCTCGTTCACGCAAACTGCATAGCGATCGCTAGAAACGCGTTCTGCTGAAGTCGCACATTTAACTAACTTAGAGTACTACCCCGGGGCGGATGCTGCCATATCGTGTCCAATATGACCTACTCACACTATACTGTCGGTTATTGAATTTCCCCAATCGTTCCCGTTCACGCAAACTGCATAGCGATCGCTAGAAACGCGTTCTGCTGAAGTCGCACATTTAGCTAACTTAGAGTACTACCCCGGGGCGGACGCTGCCATATCGTGTCCAATATGACCTACTCACACTATACTGTCGGTTATTGAATTTCCCCAATCGTTCCCGTTCACGCAAACTGCGTAGCGATCGCTAGAAACGCGTTCTGCTGAAGTCGCACATTTAACTAACTTAGAGTGCTACCCCGGGGCGGACGCTGCCATATCGTGTCCAATATGACCTACTCACACTATACTGTCGGTTATTGAATTTCCCCAATCGTTCCCGTTCACGCAAACTGCATAGCGATCGCTAGAAACGCGTTCTGCTGAAGTCGCACATTTAACTAACTTAGAGTGCTACCCCGGGGCGGACGCTGCCATATCGTGTCCAATATGACCTACTCACACTATACTGTCGGTTATTGAATTTCCCCAATCGTTCCCGTTCACGCAAACTGCGTAGCGATCGCTAGAAACGCGTTCTGCTGAAGTCGCACATTTAACTAACTTAGAGTACTACCCCGGGGCGGACGCTGCCATATCGTGTCCAATATGACCTACTCACACTATACTGTTGGTTATTGAATTTCCCCAATCGTTCCCGTTCACGCAAACTGCATAGCGATCGCTAGAAACGCGTTCTGCTGAAGTCGCACATTTAACTAACTTAGAGTACTACCCCGGGGCGGATGCTGCCATATCGTGTCCAATATGACCTACTCACACTATACTGTCGGTTATTGAATTTCCCCAATCGTTCCCGTTCACGCAAACTGCATAGCGATCGCTAGAAACGCGTTCTGCTGAAGTCGCACATTTAGCTAACTTAGAGTACTACCCCGGGGCGGACGCTGCCATATCGTGTCCAATATGACCTACTCACACTATACTGTCGGTTATTGAATTTCCCCAATCGTTCCCGTTCACGCAAACTGCGTAGCGATCGCTAGAAACGCGTTCTGCTGAAGTCGCACATTTAACTAACTTAGAGTACTACCCCGGGGCGGACGCTGCCATATCGTGTCCAATATGACCTACTCACACTATACTGTCGGTTATTGAATTTCTCCAATCGTTCCCGTTCACGCAAACTGCATAGCGATCGTTAGAAATGCGTTTAGCTTTAGTCGCACATTTAACTAACTTAGAGTACTACCCCGGGGCGGACGCTGCCATATCGTGTCCAATATGACCTACTCACACTATACTGTCGGTTATTGAATTTCCCCAATCGTTCCCGTTCACGCAAACTGCGTAGCGATCGCTAGAAACGCGTTCTGCTGAAGTCGCACATTTAACTAACTTAGAGTACTACCCCGGGGCGGACGCTGCCATATCGTGTCCAATATGACCTACTCACACTATACTGTCGGTTATTGAATTTCCCCAATCGTTCCCGTTCACGCAAACTGCGTAGCGATCGCTAGAAACGCGTTCTGCTGAAGTCGCACATTTAACTAACTTAGAGTACTACCCCGGGGCGGACGCTGCCATATCGTGTCCAATATGACCTACTCACACTATACTGTTGGTTATTGAATTTCCCCAATCGTTCTCGTTCACGCAAACTGCATAGCGATCGCTAGAAACGCGTTCTGCTGAAGTCGCACATTTAACTAACTTAGAGTACTACCCCGGGGCGGATGCTGCCATATCGTGTCCAATATGACCTACTCACACTATACTGTCGGTTATTGAATTTCCCCAATCGTTCCCGTTCACGCAAACTGCATAGCGATCGCTAGAAACGCGTTCTGCTGAAGTCGCACATTTAGCTAACTTAGAGTACTACCCCGGGGCGGACGCTGCCATATCGTGTCCAATATGACCTACTCACACTATACTGTCGGTTATTGAATTTCCCCAATCGTTCCCGTTCACGCAAACTGCATAGCGATCGCTAGAAACGCGTTCTGCTGAAGTCGCACATTTAACTAACTTAGAGTGCTACCCCGGGGCGGACGCTGCCATATCGTGTCCAATATGACCTACTCACACTATACTGTCGGTTATTGAATTTCCCCAATCGTTCCCGTTCACGCAAACTGCATAGCGATCGCTAGAAACGCGTTCTGCTGAAGTCGCACATTTAACTAACTTAGAGTGCTACCCCGGGGCGGACGCTGCCATATCGTGTCCAATATGACCTACTCACACTATACTGTCGGTTATTGAATTTCCCCAATCGTTCCCGTTCACGCAAACTGCGTAGCGATCGCTAGAAACGCGTTCTGCTGAAGTCGCACATTTAACTAACTTAGAGTACTACCCCGGGGCGGACGCTGCCATATCGTGTCCAATATGACCTACTCACACTATACTGTTGGTTATTGAATTTCCCCAATCGTTCCCGTTCACGCAAACTGCATAGCGATCGCTAGAAACGCGTTCTGCTGAAGTCGCACATTTAACTAACTTAGAGTACTACCCCGGGGCGGATGCTGCCATATCGTGTCCAATATGACCTACTCACACTATACTGTCGGTTATTGAATTTCCCCAATCGTTCCCGTTCACGCAAACTGCATAGCGATCGCTAGAAACGCGTTCTGCTGAAGTCGCACATTTAGCTAACTTAGAGTACTACCCCGGGGCGGACGCTGCCATATCGTGTCCAATATGACCTACTCACACTATACTGTCGGTTATTGAATTTCCCCAATCGTTCCCGTTCACGCAAACTGCGTAGCGATCGCTAGAAACGCGTTCTGCTGAAGTCGCACATTTAACTAACTTAGAGTGCTACCCCGGGGCGGGCGCTGCCATATCGTGTCCAATATGACCTACTCACACTATACTGTCGGTTATTGAATTTCCCCAATCGTTCCCGTTCACGCAAACTGCATAGCGATCGCTAGAAACGCGTTCTGCTGAAGTCGCACATTTAACTAACTTAAAGTACTACCCCGGGGCGGACGCTGCCATATCGTGTCCAATATGACCTACTCACACTATACTGTCGGTTATTGAATTTCCCCAATCGTTCCCGTTCACGCAAACTGCGTAGCGATCGCTAGAAACGCGTTCTGCTGAAGTCGCACATTTAACTAACTTAGAGTACTACCCCGGGGCGGACGCTGCCATATCGTGTCCAATATGACCTACTCACACTATACTGTCGGTTATTGAATTTCCCCAATCGTTCCCGTTCACGCAAACTGCGTAGCGATCGCTAGAAACGCGTTCTGCTGAAGTCGCACATTTAACTAACTTAGAGTACTACCCCGGGGCGGACGCTGCCATATCGTGTCCAATATGACCTACTCACACTATACTGTCGGTTATTGAATTTCCCCAATCGTTCCCGTTCACGCAAATTGCATAGCGATCGCTAGAAACGCGTTGTGCTGAAGTCGCACATTTAACTAACTTAAAGTACTACCCCGGGGCGGACGCTGCCATATCGTGTCCAATATGACCTACTCACACTATACTGTCGGTTATTGAATTTCTCCAATCGTCCCCGTTCACGCAAATTGCATAGCGATCGCTAGAAAGGCGTTTTGTTGAAGTCACACATTTAACTAACTTAAAGTACTACCCCGGGGCGGACGCTGCCATATCGTGTCCAATATGACCTACTCACACTATACTGTCGGTTATTGAATTTCCCCAATCGTTCCCGTTCACGCAAATTGCATAGCGATCGCTAGAAAGGCGTTTTGTTGAAGTCACACATTTAACTAACTTAAAGTACTACCCCGGGGCGGACGCTGCCATATCGTGTCCAATATGACCTACTCACACTATACTGTCGGTTATTGGATTTCTCCAATCGTTCCCGTTCACTCAAACTGCATAGCGATCGCTAGAAACGCGTTCTGCTGAAGTCGCACATTTAACTAACTTAGAGTACTACCCCGGGGCGGACGCTGCCATATCGTGTCCAATATGACCTACTCACACTATACTGTTGGTTATTGAATTTCCCCAATCGTTCCCGTTCACGCAAACTGCATAGCGATCGCTAGAAACGCGTTCTGCTGAAGTCGCACATTTAGCTAACTTAGAGTACTACCCCGGGGCGGACGCTGCCATATCGTGTCCAATATGACCTACTCACACTATACTGTCGGTTATTGAATTTCCCCAATCGTTCCCGTTCACGCAAACTGCATAGCGATCGCTAGAAACGCGTTCTGCTGAAGTCGCACATTTAACTAACTTAAAGTACTACCCCGGGGCGGACGCTGCCATATCGTGTCCAATATGACCTACTCACACTATACTGTCGGTTATTGAATTTCCCCAATCGTTCCCGTTCACTCAAACTGCATAGCGATCGCTAGAAACGCGTTCTGCTGAAGTCGCACATTTAGCTAACTTAGAGTACTACCCCGGGGCGGATGCTGCCATATCGTGTCCAATATGACCTACTCACACTATACTGTCGGTTATTGAATTTCCCCAATCGTTCCCGTTCACGCAAACTGCATAGCGATCGCTAGAAACGCGTTCTGCTGAAGTCGCACATTTAGCTAACTTAGAGTACTACCCCGGGGCGGACGCTGCCATATCGTGTCCAATATGACCTACTCACACTATACTGTCGGTTATTGAATTTCCCCAATCGTTCCCGTTCACGCAAACTGCATAGCGATCGCTAGAAACGCGTTCTGCTGAAGTCGCACATTTAACTAACTTAGAGTACTACCCCGGGGCGGACGCTGCCATATCGTGTCCAATATGACCTACTCACACTATACTGTCGGTTATTGAATTTCCCCAATCGTTCCCGTTCACGCAAACTGCGTAGCGATCGCTAGAAACGCGTTCTGCTGAAGTCGCACATTTAACTAACTTAAAGTACTACCCCGGGGCGGACGCTGCCATATCGTGTCCAATATGACCTACTCACACTATACTGTCGGTTATTCAATTTCCCCAATCGTTCCCGTTCACGCAAACTGCATAGCGATCGCTAGAAACGCGTTCTGCTGAAGTCGCACATTTAACTAACTTAAAGTACTACCCCGGGGCGGACGCTGCCATATCGTGTCCAATATGACCTACTCACACTATACTGTCGGTTATTGAATTTCCCCAATCGTTCCCGTTCACGCAAACTGCGTAGCGATCGCTAGAAACGCGTTCTGCTGAAGTCGCACATTTAACTAACTTAGAGTACTACCCCGGGGCGGACGCTGCCATATCGTGTCCAATATGACCTACTCACACTATACTGTCGGTTATTGAATTTCCCCAATCGTTCCCGTTCACGCAAACTGCGTAGCGATCGCTAGAAACGCGTTCTGCTGAAGTCGCACATTTAACTAACTTAGAGTACTACCCCGGGGCGGACGCTGCCATATCGTGTCCAATATGACCTACTCACACTATACTGTCGGTTATTGAATTTCCCCAATCGTTCCCGTTCACGCAAACTGCGTAGCGATCGCTAGAAACGCGTTCTGCTGAAGTCGCACATTTAACTAACTTAGAGTACTACCCCGGGGCGGACGCTGCCATATCGTGTCCAATATGACCTACTCACACTATACTGTTGGTTATTGAATTTCCCCAATCGTTCCCGTTCACGCAAACTGCATAGCGATCGCTAGAAACGCGTTCTGCTGAAGTCGCACATTTAGCTAACTTAGAGTACTACCCCGGGGCGGACGCTGCCATATCGTGTCCAATATGACCTACTCACACTATACTGTCGGTTATTGAATTTCCCCAATCGTTCCCGTTCACGCAAACTGCATAGCGATCGCTAGAAACGCGTTCTGCTGAAGTCGCACATTTAACTAACTTAAAGTACTACCCCGGGGCGGACGCTGCCATATCGTGTCCAATATGACCTACTCACACTATACTGTCGGTTATTGAATTTCCCCAATCGTTCCCGTTCACTCAAACTGCATAGCGATCGCTAGAAACGCGTTCTGCTGAAGTCGCACATTTAGCTAACTTAGAGTACTACCCCGGGGCGGATGCTGCCATATCGTGTCCAATATGACCTACTCACACTATACTGTCGGTTATTGAATTTCCCCAATCGTTCCCGTTCACGCAAACTGCATAGCGATCGCTAGAAACGCGTTCTGCTGAAGTCGCACATTTAGCTAACTTAGAGTACTACCCCGGGGCGGACGCTGCCATATCGTGTCCAATATGACCTACTCACACTATACTGTCGGTTATTGAATTTCCCCAATCGTTCCCGTTCACGCAAACTGCATAGCGATCGCTAGAAACGCGTTCTGCTGAAGTCGCACATTTAACTAACTTAGAGTACTACCCCGGGGCGGACGCTGCCATATCGTGTCCAATATGACCTACTCACACTATACTGTCGGTTATTGAATTTCCCCAATCGTTCCCGTTCACGCAAACTGCGTAGCGATCGCTAGAAACGCGTTCTGCTGAAGTCGCACATTTAACTAACTTAAAGTACTACCCCGGGGCGGACGCTGCCATATCGTGTCCAATATGACCTACTCACACTATACTGTCGGTTATTCAATTTCCCCAATCGTTCCCGTTCACGCAAACTGCATAGCGATCGCTAGAAACGCGTTCTGCTGAAGTCGCACATTTAACTAACTTAAAGTACTACCCCGGGGCGGACGCTGCCATATCGTGTCCAATATGACCTACTCACACTATACTGTCGGTTATTGAATTTCCCCAATCGTTCCCGTTCACGCAAACTGCGTAGCGATCGCTAGAAACGCGTTCTGCTGAAGTCGCACATTTAACTAACTTAGAGTACTACCCCGGGGCGGACGCTGCCATATCGTGTCCAATATGACCTACTCACACTATACTGTCGGTTATTGAATTTCCCCAATCGTTCCCGTTCACGCAAACTGCGTAGCGATCGCTAGAAACGCGTTCTGCTGAAGTCGCACATTTAACTAACTTAGAGTACTACCCCGGGGCGGACGCTGCCATATCGTGTCCAATATGACCTACTCACACTATACTGTCGGTTATTGAATTTCCCCAATCGTTCCCGTTCACGCAAACTGCGTAGCGATCGCTAGAAACGCGTTCTGCTGAAGTCGCACATTTAACTAACTTAGAGTACTACCCCGGGGCGGATGCTGCCATATCGTGTCCAATATGACCTACTCACACTATACTGTCGGTTATTGAATTTCCCCAATCGTTCCCGTTCACGCAAACTGCGTAGCGATCGCTAGAAACGCGTTCTGCTGAAGTCGCACATTTAACTAACTTAAAGTACTACCCCGGGGCGGACGCTGCCATATCGTGTCCAATATGACCTACTCACACTATACTGTCGGTTATTGAATTTCCCCAATCGTTCCCGTTCACGCAAACTGCATAGCGATCGCTAGAAACGCGTTCTGCTGAAGTCGCACATTTAACTAACTTAAAGTACTACCCCGGGGCGGACGCTGCCATATCGTGTCCAATATGACCTACTCACACTATACTGTCGGTTATTGAATTTCCCCAATCGTTCCCGTTCACGCAAACTGCGTAGCGATCGCTAGAAACGCGTTCTGCTGAAGTCGCACATTTAACTAACTTAGAGTACTACCCCGGGGCGGACGCTGCCATATCGTGTCCAATATGACCTACTCACACTATACTGTCGGTTATTGAATTTCCCCAATCGTTCCCGTTCACGCAAACTGCGTAGCGATCGCTAGAAACGCGTTCTGCTGAAGTCGCACATTTAACTAACTTAGAGTACTACCCCGGGGCGGACGCTGCCATATCGTGTCCAATATGACCTACTCACACTATACTGTCGGTTATTGAATTTCCCCAATCGTTCCCGTTCACGCAAATTGCATAGCGATCGCTAGAAACGCGTTCTGCTGAAGTCGCACATTTAACTAACTTAAAGTACTACCCCGGGGCGGACGCTGCCATATCGTGTCCAATATGACCTACTCACACTATACTGTCGGTTATTGAATTTCTCCAATCGTCCCCGTTCACGCAAACTGCATAGCGATCGCTAGAAAGGCGTTTTGTTGAAGTCACACATTTAACTAACTTAAAGTACTACCCCGGGGCGGACGCTGCCATATCGTGTCCAATATGACCTACTCACACTATACTGTCGGTTATTGAATTTCCCCAATCGTTCCCGTTCACGCAAACTGCGTAGCGATCGCTAGAAACGCGTTCTGCTGAAGTCGCACATTTAACTAACTTAGAGTACTACCCCGGGGCGGACGCTGCCATATCGTGTCCAATATGACCTACTCACACTATACTGTTGGTTATTGAATTTCCCCAATTGTTCCCGTTCACGCAAACTGTGTAGCGATCGCTAGAAACGCGTTCTGCTGAAGTCGCACATTTAACTAACTTAGAGTGCTACCCCGGGACGGACGCTGCCATATCGTGTCCAATATGACCTACTCACACTATACTGTCGGTTATTGAATTTCCCCAATCGTTCCCGTTCACGCAAACTGCATAGCGATCGTTAGAAATGCGTTTAGCTTTAGTCGCACATTTAACTAACTTAGAGTACTACCCCGGGGCGGACGCTGCCATATCGTGTCCAATATGACCTACTCACACTATACTGTTGGTTATTGAATTTCCCCAATCGTTCCCGTTCACGCAAACTGCATAGCGATCGCTAGAAACGCGTTTTGCTGAAGTCGCACATTTAACTAACTTAAAGTACTACCCCGGGGCGGACGCTGCCATATCGTGTCCAATATGACCTACTCCCATCATACTGTCGGTTATTGAATTTCTCCAATCGTTCCCGTTCACGCAAACTGCATAGCGATCGCTAGAAACGCGTTTTGCTGAAGTCGCACATTTAACTAACTTAGAGTACTACCCCGGGGCGGACGCTGCCATATCGTGTCCAATATGACCTACTCACACTATACTGTCGGTTATTGAATTTCCCCAATCGTTCCCGTTCACGCAAACTGCGTAGCGATCGCTAGAAACGCGTTCTGCTGAAGTCGCACATTTAACTAACTTAGAGTACTACCCCGGGGCGGACGCTGCCATATCGTGTCCAATATGACCTACTCCCATCATACTGTCGGTTATTGAATTTCTCCAATCGTTCCCGTTCACGCAAACTGCATAGCGATCGCTAGAAACGCGTTTTGCTGAAGTCGCACATTTAACTAACTTAGAGTACTACCCCGGGGCGGACGCTGCCATATCGTGTCCAATATGACCTACTCACACTATACTGTTGGTTATTGAATTTCCCCAATCGTTCCCGTTCACGCAAACTGCATAGCGATCGCTAGAAACGCGTTCTGCTGAAGTCGCACATTTAACTAACTTAGAGTACTACCCCGGGGCGGACGCTGCCATATCGTGTCCAATATGACCTACTCACACTATACTGTCGGTTATTGAATTTCTCCAATCGTTCCCGTTCACGCAAACTGCATAGCGATCGCTAGAAACGCGTTTTGCTGAAGTCGCACATTTAACTAACTTAGAGTACTACCCCGGGGCGGACGCTGCCATATCGTGTCCAATATGACCTACTCACACTATACTGTTGGTTATTGAATTTCCCCAATCGTTCCCGTTCACGCAAACTGCATAGCGATCGCTAGAAACGCGTTCTGCTGAAGTCGCACATTTAACTAACTTAGAGTACTACCCCGGGGCGGATGCTGCCATATCGTGTCCAATATGACCTACTCACACTATACTGTCGGTTATTGAATTTCCCCAATCGTTCCCGTTCACGCAAACTGCGTAGCGATCGCTAGAAACGCGTTCTGCTGAAGTCGCACATTTAACTAACTTAGAGTACTACCCCGGGGCGGACGCTGCCATATCGTGTCCAATATGACCTACTCACACTATACTGTCGGTTATTGAATTTCCCCAATCGTTCCCGTTCACGCAAACTGCATAGCGATCGCTAGAAACGCGTTCTGCTGAAGTCGCACATTTAACTAACTTAAAGTACTACCCCGGGGCGGACGCTGCCATATCGTGTCCAATATGACCTACTCACACTATACTGTCGGTTATTGAATTTCCCCAATCGTTCCCGTTCACGCAAACTGCATAGCGATCGCTAGAAACGCGTTCTGCTGAAGTCGCACATTTAACTAACTTAGAGTACTACCCCGAGGCGGACGCTGCCATATCGTGTCCAATATGACCTACTCACACTATACTGTCGGTTATTGAATTTCCCCAATCGTTCCAGTTCACGCAAACTGCATAGCGATCGCTAGAAACGCGTTCTGCTGAAGTCGCACATTTAACTAACTTAAAGTACTACCCCGGGGCGGACGCTGCCATATCGTGTCCAATATGACCTACTCACACTATACTGTCGGTTATTGAATTTCCCCAATCGTTCCCGTTCACGCAAACTGCATAGCGATCGCTAGAAACGCGTTCTGCTGAAGTCGCACATTTAACTAACTTAGAGTACTACCCCGGGGCGGACGCTGCCATATCGTGTCCAATATGACCTACTCACACTATACTGTCGGTTATTGAATTTCCCCAATCGTTCCCGTTCACGCAAACTGCATAGCGATCGCTAGAAACGCGTTCTGCTGAAGTCGCACATTTAACTAACTTAGAGTACTACCCCGGGGCGGATGCTGCCATATCGTGTCCAATATGACCTACTCACACTATACTGTCGGTTATTGAATTTCTCCAATCGTTCCCGTTCACGCAAACTGCATAGCGATCGTTAGAAATGCGTTTAGCTTTAGTCGCACATTTAACTAACTTAGAGTACTACCCCGGGGCGGACGCTGCCATATCGTGTCCAATATGACCTACTCACACTATACTGTCGGTTATTGAATTTCCCCAATCGTTCCCGTTCACGCAAACTGCATAGCGATCGCTAGAAACGCGTTCTGCTGAAGTCGCACATTTAACTAACTTAAAGTACTACCCCGGGGCGGACGCTGCCATATCGTGTCCAATATGACCTACTCACACTATACTGTTGGTTATTGAATTTCCCCAATCGTTCCCGTTCACGCAAACTGCATAGCGATCGCTAGAAACGCGTTCTGCTGAAGTCGCACATTTAACTAACTTAGAGTACTACCCCGGGGCGGATGCTGCCATATCGTGTCCAATATGACCTACTCACACTATACTGTCGGTTATTGAATTTCTCCAATCGTTCCCGTTCACGCAAACTGCATAGCGATCGTTAGAAATGCGTTTAGCTTTAGTCGCACATTTAACTAACTTAGAGTACTACCCCGGGGCGGACGCTGCCATATCGTGTCCAATATGACCTACTCACACTATACTGTCGGTTATTGAATTTCTCCAATCGTTCCCGTTCACGCAAACTGCATAGCGATCGTTAGAAATGCGTTTAGCTTTAGTCGCACATTTAACTAACTTAGAGTACTACCCCGGGGCGGACGCTGCCATATCGTGTCCAATATGACCTACTCACACTATACTGTCGGTTATTGAATTTCCCCAATCGTTCCCGTTCACGCAAACTGCATAGCGATCGTTAGAAATGCGTTTAGCTTTAGTCGCACATTTAACTAACTTAGAGTACTACCCCGGGGCGGACGCTGCCATATCGTGTCCAATATGACCTACTCACACTATACTGTTGGTTATTGAATTTCCCCAATCGTTCCCGTTCACGCAAACTGCATAGCGATCGCTAGAAACGCGTTCTGCTGAAGTCGCACATTTAACTAACTTAGAGTACTACCCCGGGGCGGACGCTGCCATATCGTGTCCAATATGACCTACTCACACTATACTGTCGGTTATTGAATTTCTCCAATCGTTCCCGTTCACGCAAACTGCATAGCGATCGTTAGAAATGCGTTTAGCTTTAGTCGCACATTTAACTAACTTAGAGTACTACCCCGGGGCGGACGCTGCCATATCGTGTCCAATATGACCTACTCACACTATACTGTCGGTTATTGAATTTCCCCAATCGTTCCCGTTCACGCAAACTGCGTAGCGATCGCTAGAAACGCGTTCTGCTGAAGTCGCACATTTAACTAACTTAGAGTACTACCCCGGGGCGGACGCTGCCATATCGTGTCCAATATGACCTACTCACACTATACTGTCGGTTATTGAATTTCCCCAATCGTTCCCGTTCACGCAAACTGCGTAGCGATCGCTAGAAACGCGTTCTGCTGAAGTCGCACATTTAACTAACTTAGAGTACTACCCCGGGGCGGACGCTGCCATATCGTGTCCAATATGACCTACTCACACTATACTGTCGGTTATTGAATTTCCCCAATCGTTCCCGTTCACGCAAACTGCGTAGCGATCGCTAGAAACGCGTTCTGCTGAAGTCGCACATTTAACTAACTTAAAGTACTACCCCGGGGCGGACGCTGCCATATCGTGTCCAATATGACCTACTCACACTATACTGTCGGTTATTGAATTTCCCCAATCGTTCCCGTTCACGCAAACTGCGTAGCGATCGCTAGAAACGCGTTCTGCTGAAGTCGCACATTTAACTAACTTAGAGTACTACCCCGGGGCGGACGCTGCCATATCGTGTCCAATATGACCTACTCACACTATACAGTCGGTTATTGAATTTCCCCAATCGTTCCCGTTCACGCAAACTGCGTAGCGATCGCTAGAAACGCGTTCTGCTGAAGTCGCACATTTAACTAACTTAGAGTACTACCCCGGGGCGGACGCTGCCATATCGTGTCCAATATGACCTACTCACACTATACTGTTGGTTATTGAATTTCCCCAATCGTTCCCGTTCACGCAAACTGCATAGCGATCGCTAGAAACGCGTTCTGCTGAAGTCGCACATTTAACTAACTTAGAGTACTACCCCGGGGCGGATGCTGCCATATCGTGTCCAATATGACCTACTCACACTATACTGTCGGTTATTGAATTTCCCCAATCGTTCCCGTTCACGCAAACTGCATAGCGATCGCTAGAAACGCGTTCTGCTGAAGTCGCACATTTAGCTAACTTAGAGTACTACCCCGGGGCGGACGCTGCCATATCGTGTCCAATATGACCTACTCACACTATACTGTCGGTTATTGAATTTCCCCAATCGTTCCCGTTCACGCAAACTGCGTAGCGATCGCTAGAAACGCGTTCTGCTGAAGTCGCACATTTAACTAACTTAGAGTGCTACCCCGGGGCGGACGCTGCCATATCGTGTCCAATATGACCTACTCACACTATACTGTCGGTTATTGAATTTCCCCAATCGTTCCCGTTCACGCAAACTGCATAGCGATCGCTAGAAACGCGTTCTGCTGAAGTCGCACATTTAACTAACTTAAAGTACTACCCCGGGGCGGACGCTGCCATATCGTGTCCAATATGACCTACTCACACTATACTGTCGGTTATTGAATTTCCCCAATCGTTCCCGTTCACGCAAACTGCGTAGCGATCGCTAGAAACGCGTTCTGCTGAAGTCGCACATTTAACTAACTTAAAGTACTACCCCGGGGCGGACGCTGCCATATCGTGTCCAATATGACCTACTCACACTATACTGTCGGTTATTGAATTTCCCCAATCGTTCCCGTTCACGCAAACTGCATAGCGATCGCTAGAAACGCGTTCTGCTGAAGTCGCACATTTAACTAACTTAAAGTACTACCCCGGGGCGGACGCTGCCATATCGTGTCCAATATGACCTACTCACACTATACTGTCGGTTATTGAATTTCCCCAATCGTTCCCGTTCACGCAAACTGCGTAGCCATCGCTAGAAACGCGTTCTGCTGAAGTCGCACATTTAACTAACTTAGAG
Organism: Oryctes rhinoceros; assembly: GCA_020654165.1. NCBI lineage: Eukaryota > Metazoa > Arthropoda > Insecta > Coleoptera > Scarabaeidae > Oryctes > Oryctes rhinoceros. Next base: position 1,540,419 of record JAIOKQ010001013.1, read on the forward strand.
TACTACCCCGGGGCGGACGCTGCCATATCGTGTCCAATATGACCTACTCACACTATACTGTCGGTTATTGAATTTCCCCAATCGTTCCCGTTCACGCAAATTGCATAGCGATCGCTAGAAACGCGTTCTGCTGAAGTCGCACATTTAACTAACTTAAAGTACTACCCCGGGGCGGACGCTGCCATATCGTGTCCAATATGACCTACTCACACTATACTGTCGGTTATTGAATTTCTCCAATCGTCCCCGTTCACGCAAACTGCATAGCGATCGCTAGAAAGGCGTTTTGTTGAAGTCACACATTCAACTAACTTAAAGTACTACCCCGGGGCGGACGCTGCCATATCGTGTCCAATATGACCTACTCACACTATACTGTCGGTTATTGGATTTCTCCAATCGTTCCCGTTCACTCAAACTGCATAGCGATCGCTAGAAACGCGTTCTGCTGAAGTCGCACATTTAACTAACTTAGAGTACTACCCCGGGGCGGACGCTGCCATATCGTGTCCAATATGACCTACTCACACTATACTGTCGGTTATTGAATTTCCCCAATCGTTCCCGTTCACGCAAACTGCATAGCGATCGCTAGAAACGCGTTCTGCTGAAGTCGCACATTTAACTAACTTAGAGTACTACCCCGGGGCGGATGCTGCCATATCGTGTCCAATATGACCTACTCACACTATACTGTCGGTTATTGAATTTCCCCAATCGTTCCCGTTCACGCAAACTGCATAGCGATCGCTAGAAACGCGTTCTGCTGAAGTCGCACATTTAGCTAACTTAGAGTACTACCCCGGGGCGGACGCTGCCATATCGTGTCCAATATGACCTACTCACACTATACTGTCGGTTATTGAATTTCCCCAATCGTTCCCGTTCACGCAAACTGCGTAGCGATCGCTAGAAACGCGTTCTGCTGAAGTCGCACATTTAACTAACTTAAAGTACTACCCCGGGGCGGACGCTGCCATATCGTGTCCAATATGACCTACTCACACTATACTGTCGGTTATTGAATTTCCCCAATCGTTCCCGTTCACGCAAACTGCATAGCGATCGCTAGAAACGCGTTCTGCTGAAGTCGCACATTTAACTAACTTAAAGTACTACCCCGGGGCGGACGCTGCCATATCGTGTCCAATATGACCTACTCACACTATACTGTCGGTTATTGAATTTCCCCAATCGTTCCCGTTCACGCAAACTGCGTAGCGATCGCTAGAAACGCGTTCTGCTGAAGTCGCACATTTAACTAACTTAAAGTACTACCCCGGGGCGGACGCTGCCATATCGTGTCCAATATGACCTACTCACACTATACTGTCGGTTATTGAATTTCCCCAATCGTTCCCGTTCACGCAAACTGCGTAGCGATCGCTAGAAACGCGTTCTGCTGAAGTCGCACATTTAACTAACTTAGAGTACTACCCCGGGGCGGACGCTGCCATATCGTGTCCAATATGACCTACTCACACTATACTGTCGGTTATTGAATTTCCCCAATCGTTCCCGTTCACGCAAACTGCGTAGCGATCGCTAGAAACGCGTTCTGCTGAAGTCGCACATTTAACTAACTTAAAGTACTACCCCGGGGCGGACGCTGCCATATCGTGTCCAATATGACCTACTCACACTATACTGTCGGTTATTGAATTTCCCCAATCGTTCCCGTTCACGCAAACTGCGTAGCGATCGCTAGAAACGCGTTCTGCTGAAGTCGCACATTTAACTAACTTAGAGTGCTACCCCGGGGCGGACGCTGCCATATCGTGTCCAATATGACCTACTCACACTATACTGTCGGTTATTGAATTTCCCCAATCGTTCCCGTTCACGCAAACTGCGTAGCGATCGCTAGAAACGCGTTCTGCTGAAGTCGCACATTTAACTAACTTAAAGTACTACCCCGGGGCGGACGCTGCCATATCGTGTCCAATATGACCTACTCACACTATACTGTCGGTTATTGAATTTCCCCAATCGTTCCCGTTCACGCAAACTGCGTAGCGATCGCTAGAAACGCGTTCTGCTGAAGTCGCACATTTAACTAACTTAGAGTACTACCCCGGGGCGGACGCTGCCATATCGTGTCCAATATGACCTACTCACACTATACTGTCGGTTATTGAATTTCTCCAATCGTTCCCGTTCACGCAAACTGCATAGCGATCGTTAGAAATGCGTTTAGCTTTAGTCGCACATTTAACTAACTTAGAGTACTACCCCGGGGCGGACGCTGCCATATCGTGTCCAATATGACCTACTCACACTATACTGTTGGTTATTGAATTTCCCCAATCGTTCCCGTTCACGCAAACTGCATAGCGATCGCTAGAAACGCGTTCTGCTGAAGTCGCACATTTAACTAACTTAGAGTACTACCCCGGGGCGGACGCTGCCATATCGTGTCCAATATGACCTACTCACACTATACTGTCGGTTATTGAATTTCTCCAATCGTTCCCGTTCACGCAAACTGCATAGCGATCGTTAGAAATGCGTTTAGCTTTAGTCGCACATTTAACTAACTTAGAGTACTACCCCGGGGCGGACGCTGCCATATCGTGTCCAATATGACCTACTCACACTATACTGTCGGTTATTGAATTTCCCCAATCGTTCCCGTTCACGCAAACTGCGTAGCGATCGCTAGAAACGCGTTCTGCTGAAGTCGCACATTTAACTAACTTAGAGTACTACCCCGGGGCGGACGCTGCCATATCGTGTCCAATATGACCTACTCACACTATACTGTCGGTTATTGAATTTCCCCAATCGTTCCCGTTCACGCAAACTGCGTAGCGATCGCTAGAAACGCGTTCTGCTGAAGTCGCACATTTAACTAACTTAAAGTACTACCCCGGGGCGGACGCTGCCATATCGTGTCCAATATGACCTACTCACACTATACTGTCGGTTATTGAATTTCCCCAATCGTTCCCGTTCACGCAAACTGCGTAGCGATCGCTAGAAACGCGTTCTGCTGAAGTCGCACATTTAACTAACTTAGAGTACTACCCCGGGGCGGACGCTGCCATATCGTGTCCAATATGACCTACTCACACTATACTGTCGGTTATTGAATTTCCCCAATCGTTCCCGTTCACGCAAACTGCGTAGCGATCGCTAGAAACGCGTTCTGCTGAAGTCGCACATTTAACTAACTTAGAGTACTACCCCGGGGCGGACGCTGCCATATCGTGTCCAATATGACCTACTCACACTATACTGTCGGTTATTGAATTTCCCCAATCGTTCCCGTTCACGCAAACTGCGTAGCGATCGCTAGAAACGCGTTCTGCTGAAGTCGCACATTTAACTGACTTAGAGTACTACCCCGGGGCGGACGCTGCCATATCGTGTCCAATATGACCTACTCACACTATACTGTCGGTTATTGAATTTCTCCAATCGTTCCCGTTCACGCAAACTGCATAGCGATCGCTAGAAACGCGTTCTGCTGAAGTCGCACATTTAACTAACTTAGAGTGCTACCCCGGGGCGGATGCTGCCATATCGTGTCCAATATGACCTACTCACACTATACTGTCGGTTATTGAATTTCCCCAATCGTTCCCGTTCACGCAAACTGCACAGCGATCGCTAGAAACGCGTTCTGCTGAAGTCGCACATTTAGCTAACTTAGAGTACTACCCCGGGGCGGACGCTGCCATATCGTGTCCAATGTGACCTACTCACACTATACTGTTGGTTATTGAATTTCCCCAATCGTTCCCGTTCACGCAAACTGCGTAGCGATCGCTAGAAACGCGTTCTGCTGAAGTCGCACATTTAACTAACTTAGAGTGCTACCCCGGGGCGGATGCTGCCATATCGTGTCCAATATGACCTACTCACACTATACTGTTGGTTATTGAATTTCCCCAATCGTTCCCGTTCACGCAAACTGCATAGCGATCGCTAGAAACGCGTTCTGCTGAAGTCGCACATTTAACTGACTTAGAGTACTACCCCGGGGCGGATGCTGCCATATCGTGTCCAATATGACCTACTCACACTATACTGTCGGTTATTGAATTTCCCCAATCGTTCCCGTTCACGCAAACTGCATAGCGATCGCTAGAAACGCGTTCTGCTGAAGTCGCACATTTAGCTAACTTAGAGTACTACCCCGGGGCGGACGCTGCCATATCGTGTCCAATATGACCTACTCACACTATACTGTCGGTTATTGAATTTCTCCAATCGTTCCCGTTCACGCAAACTGCATAGCGATCGTTAGAAATGCGTTTAGCTTTAGTCGCACATTTAACTAACTTAGAGTACTACCCCGGGGCGGACGCTGCCATATCGTGTCCAATATGACCTACTCACACTATACTGTTGGTTATTGAATTTCCCCAATCGTTCCCGTTCACGCAAACTGCATAGCGATCGCTAGAAACGCGTTCTGCTGAAGTCGCACATTTAACTAACTTAGAGTACTACCCCGGGGCGGACGCTGCCATATCGTGTCCAATATGACCTACTCACACTATACTGTCGGTTATTGAATTTCTCCAATCGTTCCCGTTCACGCAAACTGCGTAGCGATCGCTAGAAACGCGTTCTGCTGAAGTCGCACATTTAACTAACTTAGAGTACTACCCCGGGGCGGACGCTGCCATATCGTGTCCAATATGACCTACTCACACTATACTGTCGGTTATTGAATTTCCCCAATCGTTCCCGTTCACGCAAACTGCGTAGCGATCGCTAGAAACGCGTTCTGCTGAAGTCGCACATTTAACTAACTTAGAGTACTACCCCGGGGCGGACGCTGCCATATCGTGTCCAATATGACCTACTCACACTATACTGTCGGTTATTGAATTTCCCCAATCGTTCCCGTTCACGCAAACTGCGTAGCGATCGCTAGAAACGCGTTCTGCTGAAGTCGCACATTTAACTAACTTAAAGTACTACCCCGGGGCGGACGCTGCCATATCGTGTCCAATATGACCTACTCACACTATACTGTCGGTTATTGAATTTCCCCAATCGTTCCCGTTCACGCAAACTGCGTAGCGATCGCTAGAAACGCGTTCTGCTGAAGTCGCACATTTAACTAACTTAGAGTACTACCCCGGGGCGGACGCTGCCATATCGTGTCCAATATGACCTACTCACACTATACTGTCGGTTATTGAATTTCCCCAATCGTTCCCGTTCACGCAAACTGCGTAGCGATCGCTAGAAACGCGTTCTGCTGAAGTCGCACATTTAACTAACTTAGAGTACTACCCCGGGGCGGACGCTGCCATATCGTGTCCAATATGACCTACTCACACTATACTGTCGGTTATTGAATTTCCCCAATCGTTCCCGTTCACGCAAACTGCGTAGCGATCGCTAGAAACGCGTTCTGCTGAAGTCGCACATTTAACTGACTTAGAGTACTACCCCGGGGCGGACGCTGCCATATCGTGTCCAATATGACCTACTCACACTATACTGTTGGTTATTGAATTTCCCCAATCGTTCCCGTTCACGCAAACTGCATAGCGATCGCTAGAAACGCGTTCTGCTGAAGTCGCACATTTAACTAACTTAGAGTGCTACCCCGGGGCGGATGCTGCCATATCGTGTCCAATATGACCTACTCACACTATACTGTCGGTTATTGAATTTCCCCAATCGTTCCCGTTCACGCAAACTGCACAGCGATCGCTAGAAACGCGTTCTGCTGAAGTCGCACATTTAGCTAACTTAGAGTGCTACCCCGGGGCGGACGCTGCCATATCGTGTCCAATATGACCTACTCACACTATACTGTTGGTTATTGAATTTCCCCAATCGTTCCCGTTCACGCAAACTGCGTAGCGATCGCTAGAAACGCGTTCTGCTGAAGTCGCACATTTAACTAACTTAGAGTGCTACCCCGGGGCGGACGCTGCCATATCGTGTCCAATATGACCTACTCACACTATACTGTTGGTTATTGAATTTCCCCAATCGTTCCCGTTCACGCAAACTGCGTAGCGATCGCTAGAAACGCGTTCTGCTGAAGTCGCACATTTAACTAACTTAGAGTGCTACCCCGGGGCGGATGCTGCCATATCGTGTCCAATATGACCTACTCACACTATACTGTTGGTTATTGAATTTCCCCAATCGTTCCCGTTCACGCAAACTGCATAGCGATCGCTAGAAACGCGTTCTGCTGAAGTCGCACATTTAACTAACTTAGAGTGCTACCCCGGGGCGGATGCTGCCATATCGTGTCCAATATGACCTACTCACACTATACTGTCGGTTATTGAATTTCCCCAATCGTTCCCGTTCACGCAAACTGCACAGCGATCGCTAGAAACGCGTTCTGCTGAAGTCGCACATTTAGCTAACTTAGAGTACTACCCCGGGGCGGACGCTGCCATATCGTGTCCAATATGACCTACTCACACTATACTGTTGGTTATTGAATTTCCCCAATCGTTCCCGTTCACGCAAACTGCATAGCGATCGCTAGAAACGCGTTCTGCTGAAGTCGCACATTTAGCTAACTTAGAGTGCTACCCCGGGGCGGATGCTGCCATATCGTGTCCAATATGACCTACTCACACTATACTGTTGGTTATTGAATTTCCCCAATCGTTCCCGTTCACGCAAACTGCGTAGCGATCGCTAGAAACGCGTTCTGCTGAAGTCGCACATTTAACTAACTTAGAGTGCTACCCCGGGGCGGATGCTGCCATATCGTGTCCAATATGACCTACTCACACTATACTGTTGGTTATTGAATTTCCCCAATCGTTCCCGTTCACGCAAACTGCACAGCGATCGCTAGAAACGCGTTCTGCTGAAGTCGCACATTTAGCTAACTTAGAGTACTACCCCGGGGCGGACGCTGCCATATCGTGTCCAATATGACCTACTCACACTATACTGTTGGTTATTGAATTTCCCCAATCGTTCCCGTTCACGCAAACTGCGTAGCGATCGCTAGAAACGCGTTCTGCTGAAGTCGCACATTTAACTAACTTAGAGTGCTACCCCGGGGCGGATGCTGCCATATCGTGTCCAATATGACCTACTCACACTATACTGTCGGTTATTGAATTTCCCCAATCGTTCCCGTTCACGCAAACTGCATAGCGATCGCTAAAAACGCGTTCTGCTGAAGTCGCACATTTAGCTAACTTAGAGTACTACCCCGGGGCGGACGCTGCCATATCGTGTCCAATATGACCTACTCACACTATACTGTCGGTTATTGAATTTCCCCAATCGTTCCCGTTCACGCAAACTGCGTAGCGATCGCTAGAAACGCGTTCTGCTGAAGTCGCACATTTAACTAACTTAGAGTGCTACCCCGGGGCGGACGCTGCCATATCGTGTCCAATATGACCTACTCACACTATACTGTCGGTTATTGAATTTCCCCAATCGTTCCCGTTCACGCAAACTGCATAGCGATCGCTAGAAACGCGTTCTGCTGAAGTCGCACATTTAACTAACTTAAAGTACTACCCCGGGGCGGACGCTGCCATATCGTGTCCAATATGACCTACTCACACTATACTGTCGGTTATTGAATTTCCCCAATCGTTCCCGTTCACGCAAACTGCGTAGCGATCGCTAGAAACGCGTTCTGCTGAAGTCGCACATTTAACTAACTTAGAGTACTACCCCGGGGCGGACGCTGCCATATCGTGTCCAATATGACCTACTCACACTATACTGTCGGTTATTGAATTTCCCCAATCGTTCCCGTTCACGCAAACTGCGTAGCGATCGCTAGAAACGCGTTCTGCTGAAGTCGCACATTTAACTAACTTAGAGTACTACCCCGGGGCGGACGCTGCCATATCGTGTCCAATATGACCTACTCACACTATACTGTCGGTTATTGAATTTCCCCAATCGTTCCCGTTCACGCAAATTGCATAGCGATCGCTAGAAACGCGTTCTGCTGAAGTCGCACATTTAACTAACTTAAAGTACTACCCCGGGGCGGACGCTGCCATATCGTGTCCAATATGACCTACTCACACTATACTGTCGGTTATTGAATTTCTCCAATGGTCCCCGTTCACGCAAACTGCATAGCGATCGCTAGAAAGGCGTTTTGTTGAAGTCACACATTTAACTAACTTAAAGTACTACCCCGGGGCGGACGCTGCCATATCGTGTCCAATATGACCTACTCACACTATACTGTCGGTTATTGGATTTCTCCAATCGTTCCCGTTCACTCAAACTGCATAGCGATCGCTAGAAACGCGTTCTGCTGAAGTCGCACATTTAACTAACTTAGAGTACTACCCCGGGGCGGACGCTGCCATATCGTGTCCAATATGACCTACTCACACTATACTGTCGGTTATTGAATTTCCCCAATCGTTCCCGTTCACGCAAACTGCGTAGCGATCGCTAGAAACGCGTTCTGCTGAAGTCGCACATTTAACTAACTTAGAGTGCTACCCCGGGGCGGACGCTGCCATATCGTGTCCAATATGACCTACTCACACTATACTGTCGGTTATTGAATTTCCCCAATCGTTCCCGTTCACGCAAACTGCATAGCGATCGCTAGAAACGCGTTCTGCTGAAGTCGCACATTTAACTAACTTAAAGTACTACCCCGGGGCGGACGCTGCCATATCGTGTCCAATATGACCTACTCACACTGTACTGTCGGTTATTGAATTTCGCCAATCGTTCCCGTTCACGCAAACTGCCTAGCGATCGCTAGAAACGCGTTCTGCTGAAGTCGCACATTTAACTAACTTAAAGTACTACCCCGGGGCGGACGCTGCCATATCGTGTCCAATATGACCTACTCACACTATACTGTCGGTTATTGAATTTCTCCAATCGTTCCCGTTCACGCAGACTGCATAGCGATCGCTAGAAACGCGTTCTGCTGAAGTCGCACATTTAACTAACTTAGAGTACTACCCCGGGGCGGACGCTGCCATATCGTGTCCAATATGACCTACTCCCATCATACTGTCGGTTATTGAATTTCTCCAATCGTTCCCGTT